>JAQNCA010000030.1:20203335-20221150 GCA_029783725.1 Acanthurus tractus
CCCCCCCCCCCCCCCCCCCCCCCCCCCCCCCCCCCCCCCCCCCCCCCCCCCCCCCCCCCCCCCCCCCAATTTTCTCTTTCTCTTCTTTTCCTTTTTCTTTTTTGAATCTAAACTAAACCTAAATTCTGTGCTGCCATATGTTGACCTGCAGAGGAATGTGCCATATGCTGAGAAATTGATCAAGCAGTACCGCAGGCAAACACTGAATGAGACTAAATATTAAGTAAATTCAAAGAGCGCTGCCAGAGACCTTCGTGCTATAGTGCTGCTGGTGAACAGCGCTGCGCAGCTGTGAAATAGTTTTTTAAAAGGGCTGCAGCGGGCAGGAGAGGATTAATGGGTGAGATATAACTTTGAATATAGCCTTGTGCATAAATGTGAAGGTGAATAAGGAAAATATAAAAAAGGGCCTTTAGATGCACCAATAAATGAACTAAGTGATGCTTTCAGCGGCTCCAGAAGATGTTTAGGAACAGCATCCATAATTTCTACCTTCATTCTCAAAACAACATACCCTGGGCTTCATGGGAGTTTTGTTCGGGGTTATTTGTGTGTTTATGACTTCATATTTGCGTGAATAAAACATTTTCCTTTCTGTTTTTACCTCAGGCCCGTATAAGACTGAAGCTGGGTTGCTTTCTAGCTGTATAGAATGTGGCTGTTATTTAGTGCTTTGAAAAGGTAAAAATGTGAAACATAACATCATTTTTAAAGATTTAGTTGTAAGCTACACTTAACTGTTCATAGTCTTTTAAAGTTTGTCCTTTAAAGTCCTGCGCTTTGTTGCTGCATTATCAATACATAAACATCAATCTAATCTCAGGCACTAAAAGATAAAGGCAAATTGCTGGAAAAAAATCTGTGCATTGTATTTCTGCAAACCATTGATATAATGATACATCATACTTTATGTTTAAGTTTAGAGTTTGGTGCTTTGTCAACACTGTGGTTAGGGTTTAGTTTCGGCACAAAAACACTTGGGTCAGAATAGAAAAATTTATAGAAAAAGTTTTGACTTTAAATTCTTGTTTTTATCAATACAAACACAGAACTCCAGTTTTGTTGGTTCAAATGAGAAGTCAGCCTGATCTCGAGGTGGTCTTGGCTGCCATCTTGCCTTGCTGTCGTGTCATAACCAGCACTTTAATGAGAGGGTCAACTCATAAACATGTGATCTGACCTGCCTCACGTTGATATGTACTACTAAAGTGACATGCATAGAAAGTTCACATTTAACAAGAGTGGTTGGCAGAAACAATCCCAACAATTATTCTGCTAACTGGGCCAAAGGAACACAGAATTATACAATTCCTGTGCAAAAATAACTTTTAAAAAAAAGCAACTGAAAAAACATTTCAGAAATCAAATGAACATTGAAAGCTTTTTTTTCAATATTGCCATTGCTTTTGACTTCTCTGTTTTGCCTGAGACCAAAGTAAAAGACTGCGCTGAGAAAAACATTTTAAATAGACCCTCTTATATTCGATGACATGTGCCTGAGTTTCAAAGCTATTTCCACATTTGTGGAAATGCAGAAATAGTATGAAATGCATACACTTTGAAAAAATGTGAGGAGGTCTTTCAAATCGACTGTAGTGAGTAGGGGGATGCCCCAAAGGCCTCGCCTTCATCGAGGCATTTTGGTCCTCTCTCTCTCATACACACACACACACACAGAGTCAGGGGTGTGATATGGGGGTTCTTACCGCAGATGTGATGGGGGATCATTTGTGTGCATGGGGTGAAAGAGCCCCCATGCCCTATACCCCCCCTCCCTCCAACACACACACACATACACACATGCACACGTAAACACACTGCCTGTCTGCCACGGGTGTCAGTACATCTAAAAGGTCTCAACATAAATGGGATTAATGCAGTCTCTCTCCCATCGGCAATCATTAAGCATTCTGTTTAAAGCGCAAACACACTCAAAATAAACGCACTTCCACTCTCCCCTGCTGCAGTAAATTATTCAAAGAAGAAAAAAAATTAAAGGAAAGAGAAAAAGAGACAGAAACTGAGATGGGGGGGGGGGTTTATGGGCGACTCCTCTGAGGGGGAGGAGGTGCGTTGGATAGGAGAGACAGATAAATAAGAATGCAAAGGGAAGAGGGAGAACATGAAAGAATTGTTTTAAAGCTGAGAATCCTTAAATGCAAGCGGCTTTGTCACTCAGGAGTGATGCCCGCTTTCTCCCTCACACCATTTTTCTCTGTTTTTATCCCATTCCCATTTCTCCTTCCTCCTACCCTTCATCTCTCTCTCTCTTTCTCTCCAGACATGTTCCTCCCTCTTCCTGCAACTTTCCCCTCCCACCTCCCTCCCAGTTTGAAATCCCTGCTTGCTGCTTGCCATACGTTAATAACTATTTACTTCCCACTGAGAGCAATTACGCTAAGAGGGCTTATTTTTTCCTCCCTTCATATTCTTGAACTTTCAAAACCAGGCGTAAGTTTGAAGTCTGTGTTTGGATGCCTTAACTGGATAGAATATGAGCAGTATAGCTCACTGTGGCAAAATAAAGATTTGAAATCGGATGAGATGTATAGAGCAGAAAAAGCCTTTGGATATTCTGAATTAGACTTCTCCAAAAAAAAATTGTCTAAAGGGTTTTTTAATTAGTGTTAATAGAAAAAGGAGTATTAGTGCACAAGATTTGTCTTGCTAATCTCCTTTCTGCTTCCCACTTATAATACAGTAAACAAAGCCAGGGTGCATTAGATTTTTTTCCCACTAAATTATTGACATTTTTCTTTGAATCTCTTGCAAAAATGAATGAACCAGAGTGCTATTTTTGACATCACACTGTACGTTAAGGAACACAGAGGTTTTTTAAAAAGCTAAAAGCTTCTAGCCTTAAGAAATGCTGTGAGACGAGCCCAAAGAGATTTAAAAAAAAAAAAAAAAAAAAAGCAATGAAAAACCTCAACTATTCACAAACTATAGACCTTCCTCATGAGGTGCAGGAGCTGACCGGGTCCTTCAACCATACTAAAGGTAAAGGAGTGAAAAGAAATGCTCTAAGATGGAATCAACATTGCCGGAATGTCAAAGGAAATAAGAGTCTTATATTTGAGGAAAGCAATTGTAAAGCATTTCCTTACTGCTATTCAAAAATACAACCACTATCAATTTAACCATCTACAAAAAGTCTGCAAACTGATGTAATGTCATTTTCAAAAGCAGCCTTTCGGATTTTACATTTGTGACTTTAATCAAACCAAGATGTCTTCATGTTTGTAATTAATATAATTACAGAATGTAAAAGTCGACATTATGACATCAGGTGTATTTGATAAATGAAGGCTCCATGTTTACATGTAAATACACAGATTTGAATGACAGTGTTTTTTCCCACCTTTAATAGAAGTGCTTTCAGAAACAGAATTTTGTTCATGCCTGTCTGATTTTGTTCTGTCATCTTGGTGCTTTACATATTTCAAGTGTAAAATGTTTTTCTCACTTATGTGAGGTGTCTTGCCTGTTCAGCACAGCCTTGTTATTCCTATCACGAACATGAGGCTGAAGGTTAGATTTTACATGTCCTCACTTGAAGGCTAACCCCTCTCATTTTGTCTTCTTCTACTCATTTATTTGGGAATGTATGAATCAGCCTAATTAGGGCTTACCATTTTCACCTTCATTTCTTTTGCCTTAAATGTGTTATTTTCAAGCAAGATCAGAATCTACAACACATGCAATCACATTTTAGTAATTCCACAGGCAGTGCAAACACATCAGTTTGACAGTTTATTTCTATTTTTCCATGTTTTTGACTTGGTGGAGGGATGCTGCTGCATAATCAACAGATCATTTGCATTTTCTTTTCATTTTTCTCTTCGCTTTCTATTACCAAAAGCAAACTGTAAGCTGTCATCACTGCATGACAATTTCATTTGCTGTAAATTGTCGGGATCAATGATTTCTTGCTGCAGGAAACACAAAAACTTTGGTGCGTGGGAACGTAAAACCTAAGTGAAAACCAGTAAGCGAGCTGCTGTATGAGGCTTATCATTAATAAAACAAAAATATTTAAACATATTTACAATGTAGGGGTGTTTTTATAAACTGTAATGAAACTTTTCAGTGATGTTTTATTTTTACAAAGCAGTTTTTCATTCAAAGTTGGTCACTTTGTAGAAATTGTAATTCATACTTTAACATCCACTCAACTCTTAATTATAAACAAAAATAACACAAGTTTAACAAGTTTCCACTGTTTAGAGTGCTGGCTGCCGTCATGGATTTGTGTGGAAAGTATGTGAGATGGGTAAGCTGACCAATGATGAAGTCATTTTTTGCTGCTACATCTTAGAGATAATGGATCAATTAATAGTTATTATTGATGTAACTGATAATTACTCAGTTAGATCTCATTGGTTGAAAGGGCAGCAAGATGTACGTAAAATCTCTCCTCCTTGCTCTTTCTTTGCCTACTGCCTCTGGTCCTTTTTTAATTTCTTTCCATCCTTTTTTTTTGGCTATCTCAACCACATACTATACTGCAACCCCCCCCATCAAAGTGAATTAACAAGTAGTCGTTCTGATTAACCTCACATGTAATATGCAGCCGCACTGACATGAGATACATAAAAATAATTCCCTCTTTTTTTTTCCAATTAGCTATGACTTTACTGTAGTTAATCACATTTCTCTTGGTTCAAAAGCTGCATAGAACAAGACTTTTAAGTACAGATATATGTACAGTATATTCCACTTATCTATCCAGCTGTGATTTATGGAGCCTCAAGATGAAACAGCAGAACGCTTAAGCAGTTTTCTGCTGGTACGCACATAGTTTCTAATAGATTTTAAATGCACGCATCTTGTTAACAAGTGCAAGAGTACCTCCACTGAGGATCCAAACAGGTGAGCGGATTCTCGCATGTTTATCGTTGTTTTTCATGACAACATTAATAAGCATAAAGCATATGCTGCTTACATTGCTGCCTGCATAAACAACCCAACAATATGAAATAATTCCACTGCATCCTGCTCACTGTTTTATGTTTGTCCTGCTCCCCTGATAACTTACATACACATCTCTACAGTACACTTAAACTTCATCAGCCACAACTGTAGATAGATTTGATTTAGTTATTGCACTTCTCCCTTGTTTATAGCACCTTGTGCCATAAACCTTTTCTTCTCTTTTTTTCCCTGTATGTGCCATGACAAATAAACAACTTGAACATTCATAACTTTCAGTCCATTTCAAAGTTTTGCCCCATGCGAGTTCTTTCTTCATGCCCGCTGGTCTCTTACAACTGTAGGCTCATAAAAAGCTCATGAAAGTAACCCTGAAGTTAAAAAAGAAGTATACATTGAGCTAAGGAAGCCCAGTGAGCCCCGGCGACCAGACAGCCGGTCTCCAACCAGGAGCTTTGATGAAATATAGTTCAAGGGATATGGCTATAGCATCCATACCTTCCTCTCATCTCTATCTCTCTCTTCTCTTCCGTCTTCTTTTTATTCATAAGTAATGGTACACAGGGAGACTCATCAATAACCTACAGCGCTTCTCTGTGAAAAAGCATCATGCTCATAAATGTTATCATTACCCCCAATGTATAGCACTAGACTGTGCCATATATCAGTGATATCTGTGTGCAGGCACGCATGTATGCACTCGTGTGTAGGGGAGCCAGGGGAAGAGAGAGGCAGAGGGAGAGTCAAAGAGCTATGAATAAAGTTATTCTCATGTATATTTAACTGTAAATGTATACATTCCCAAGAGTAAACCTACTGAGTGTGTCCATCCCTTTGTTAATACAACTGGAAATTTATATCTCATTGGCTAAGAGCGTTCTCACACTCCTGACCACATATTTGATATAACATTGTGTCAATGTGATACTTTGTTTCTTGGATTCATATTGTTGGAAGCTGCTACAAAACAAAAACATGTAAGCTTACAGGTTTGATTTAACCTTTATGTTTTGTTTACACAAATCAGCTCCATACACACACATATATATATATATACTTCTTTAACAAATCTGATGGTGTGATTATGACACACAGTGGAGACAGTGGTGTCATTTTTCTTTATTATATTCACTGTGTTTAGGCAAGTGAACAGCTATGCTAAAAACTGAGAACAGAAAATTGGCAGCATTGGTTTTGTTTGTTTGTTAAAAAACACAAACATGTAATAGCTGATTTTTTCAAGGCCACTTCAGGGGCCAAACACACCCAAGCATTTAAAGAGCAACAAAATTAGACATTTAGAGTTTTATTTCTCACCACATGCAAGTGTAAGTCTTGTTTTTATTCCCTTTCATCTCTGATTTAGTCCATACAAACTTATTTGGAAAATATTTTACTTTTGTGCTACATGCTCAACTTTCAGTATCAGTTCATCTCGAACTGTGTCCGTCTGCTGTTCACGCAATGCATAGTGGATCCATGAGTCGGATCACTGAATACAGCCGTGGTCTTATTTGCACTGTTACATACTGAACGTTTTTACCCCACTGCAAAGCCATCATTACAAGACTAGACATTTATGGCATCAATTCCACCCACTTAAGCATAAAATGCAGGAAAATACTCATAGTGGTGATGGTCAGGGAAGAGTTATGGGTCAGATGTCCTTAAACCTAGACAACACCTAACACAACCTTTGGAAGCATTAATCTTGTCATTAACCTAACCCAGTGGTTTTGGATCCTAATCCAACCGAATTGCAACCTTTTTATCTCTCCTGAAATCGAGTAGTTTAATTTTTCCTTTCTTTACCAGTCCTGAAACACACAGTTTTAGTGATTTCTGACACTTAAGGTTTCCAAATCCAACCAAAAAATTTAAGATGTAGATCAATGATGTTGTGAAGTAGCATGCAATCATGCATTCTCACGACTCAGGCAGGAATTTTCACGGACAAGGTTATGTGTTAAAATTTTTATTCAGATGATTTAAGCCAGTTTCACCTGGAGTTATAGTATATGCACCGTTACCTTGAATAAAATTACATTTTTCTCTGGGTTTGAACATTTTCTGCAACATTTGGTATTCTCATGCCAAGGTAACATGTCATGCATTTAACAATAGCAGGCCAGTCCTCCATGTCTCATGTTTTAGAGCAGTGATTTTGAGAATAAAGAAAAAGGACAGATTTTAAAGACAGCTGCAACTTGACTTATTCCAGTAAATGTTTTTAAAGAATATTGCCATGAACCTAAGATGCTATGCTTCAATTTTATAAAGGCCCTCCATATTATCCTTTATGGTGAAAAAGTAAATTACAGTTTTCTTAATTTTTGTGCACAAGTTTCACCTTCAAGATCACTGTGAGTTCACTGCCAGGAAACAACAATCATAAACCCTGATTCCTGTTGACGTGTCCTTGAGCAAGACACTAAATGCTCCACCTCTGCAATGGCACCATTAACTTCATTAAATTTCCATCACTCTGTTAAACAAGTACATGTATGCACATCTTCGAAACAGACCTCAAATTACATGGCCACTTAACATAGCCTGTGAGCACTCTAAAATCCTTTTTTTCTTTTTTAAGAAACATAGAAGCATCGTTATTTCCTTTTCATCACTCCCTGCCTTTGTGAACATAAGAGAATGGAAGTTCATGGGTTCACATTAGCCATGGTGGTGGTCGGAGGGGTTAGAATCAGAGAGGCTACTTTGAACATATTAATTAATAATCCATGGCTGGGTTATTAGTGCATGAGGGATTTCAGGCCCCTATTACTGTACATGAGAAGAACCAGAGGGTATCACGGGTAGGGATGAAGGAAAGACACACAGCCTCTTAACTCAAAACATGTTAAAACAAAATAACTACTTTTGTTTAATTCAGTAAATCTGCTTCATATTTTTTTTCTGGTATAAAGCTGTTTGGAGCGAATGGTAAAATGTAGTTGCAGCTCAGTATTTTCATTCTGCTTTAACATAAGCAGAGTGTTTACTATTTCTAGTCAAAGATAAAAATGAACAACCAGCTTTAAATAAGAAAAATCCTGATATTCCATTATGATAATCAATTTGCTATTAGATTTGCAAGCACCTTTTAAGCTTTTGGACTCCTAAAACACCTCAGCTTTACAAAACAGAAGATGAACACAAATCTTGTGCAAAATCATCAAATGTAGCCCATTACCCACACATCCCATGGAAAAACACCTTGAAGCCACCACGCCACTATAGCCAATTTAATTTCCATACGCTTATGCTAATTACCCTGAAATAATCAAGCTAATTTAGAAAGATGCAAATGTGTTTGAGGTTGGGTTCATTAGTAAAGGGGGCCGGTGCATGTGTGCAAGTATGTGTGTCTGTTTGTGTTTGTGTGTGTGTATATGTGTGTGTGTGTGTGTGTGTGTGTGTGTGTGAGGTGGGTTTCATTAGCGAGGGGTCCAAATGTGTGTGGAGAGGAAAGCTGTGCAGTGAACAAGAGAAGAATAGTGAATATGACAGGTATTGTCCATTTATTCAGTCAAAAATGAATAATGCACGCACATTTTCTCTCTGCATTTCTTTCTGTTTTAATTCTAAAAATTACCTTTTAAAAATTAAATAAAATGTAATATTAAATGTTTCCTCTTCCACTTTCCAAACAGTCATATAATACAATATGTGATTTTGATTTATTTGATTTTTCTGAGGTATACAGGATTTGAGCAGTGCAGCACTTTCCATCACAGACTTGTGAGATTAGAGCTCTCCGTAGCTTTTAATTAAAAACCATAATAGCCCTTTACTGTGCTCCACTAAGAAGTTTGAGACTCACATTACATGCAGACCCCTCGTCTGCAATTATCCTGATTGCAGTTGAGCCACAGTGTGTTCAAACGCATACATGCATGCACACATTCAGATACGCATGCAGTACATATTCTCACACACACACACACACATACAGACATACTCGGCGTGGTCCCTCAAGGCCAGGCTTCGATGCCGCTGAAGGTTGTAGCAATTAAAAACATCATCCTCCAGTTGTCACAAACATGATGAATTTTTACCACCAGAGCAGTAAGGCATAACTCCTACAACCAACAATATGTCACTTTTTTTTTTCCTCCTCGGATGTTTTTCTGTACCATATCATCACCCAAATTACAAACTTAACTTCTTTTTTTAATCTAGGCAAGTCTTTTTTTACTTTCTTGTTGACAAAGAAAGAGACGGGAAGTTGAATTAGTCTAAACATGTTCTGAAGTTAATAACCTATTAATTGTGGAAGTATAGTCACTTTACATTAAGGCCTCTATTTTCATCATTCCAGACAAACACGCAGAAAGGCAGGTTTAACTTCTGTTGGTTGGGAGCACACGTAGGTGTGGCCAATATTTTGAGTATGTTTGTGCAACAGCGTGGTGCAGTGGTTACATAGGAAGAACAGATAATTAGACAGTGTGTCACAGCTGACTTAAATCATAGCCAATCGAATCAGCTCTTCTCATCCCCTTTTAAACAACTGTAGTACAAAGTATTAACAATTTTGTATTGGCTGAAGAAGGTGCAGACCAGCACCGGCAGCCAAACTTTATGCAGGAGGGAGCTGACAAACTTGTCTGGATAGTTACTGGACAGTTCTACGAATATGACTCCACAGGCTGATGATGTTTAAATGCCTTGAAAAGAAGTAACTCACATGTAGGAAGTAGGTGAAGGATATGACACGGTGGTCAGGTCAGAAAAATGACTGAAATCAGGTGCTGGAATGCAATTTATTTATTTATAAAAACTGTTAAAGAGCGATGTGCTTGAAAAGTCAAAATGTTAAATTCACTTTCCAATCATCATATGATTGACCCAACAGTTGGTGCCTAAATGGTTTATTCTGTGGCCTCACATGGCTGGAAAGATTTATAAACCAGATGAGCAGGTCAAAAGGCTTTTGAATTGTTATGGCCTTGATGTTTAATTTAAGTTAAATTCATTCGCATCCTGATGTGTACAAACTGCCAGATTCACATTTGTTTCAATTGACACTGGTCTAAAATAGATCCCAGGGTCTCTCACTGTTGAACACAGGAGTTTTCCATACATTCTGTCTTGTCATTGTGAAGTGGCAGTGCAGAAAACGCAAGAGTGTCATTTCAATGACAGCTACATGTGCAAATGAGCAAATTTCAAAGGACAAGACATTTGGAAGACACTTGAGTTGTCTTATTATGACAGGAACTAGTGAGTGGCACAATAAATCAAGCAACCACTCAATCAACTTCCTGTCAACTGAAAACCATGTTGAGATTAAATGATCTGAAAATGTTTTCATCATTTTTAGAAATGGAATTAAACTTTTAGCTGGTAATCCATTTTGCTGCCTCGAAAGGTGTATGAGACATTGAAATTCAAAGCACCATTTTACATATGCTCCACTTTTTGACATCTTAAAGTTAAATGGCATTATGTGATGGCACGATGGCAAAGCGAATGCCTGGGTCGTCTCCAGGATCTTAGAGCTCTTTAAGTCATCACATACAGCTGTTTGTCTAATCTATCTCAGAATGACTGACATTTATAGAGTGGAGTGGTTGAAACGCCCTAAGGCATCCTCTTCTGCCTCCCTCTCATCCCACTGGTCTCCAATATGGTCACTGGTGTGTTTGATGGTAAACAGAAGAACAAAAGAAGAACAGAACACAGAGGAGCTTCAGAAGCTATACTTCAGTACAAGCTTCTCCAATGACTGACGTCTTTACCCATGATTTATGTCGGTCACAATACTTTGTACCATGGAGAGAACTCGCCTTATGATCAGAGTGCTATTCACAGCACCACACCATAACATACATTCCATGTGCAGTGTATAAAAGCTCCAGTAAAGGAGGATAGTATGCTGTGTTAAACAAGAGCGTCTGCTGCATAAACAGTTCAAAGAGACAATGTTGACAATGGTTTAGCATATTGAAGTTATTATTCTTCACATAGTTTTTTCACCCGCAGACTTAACATGAGACAAGATCTATTTCTAAAGACGGTAGAAACCCAATCAATAAGCACATACATGCCTGAAAACTCTATCCTGCTGTTTTTCTTCCCGCATAGAAAATGAGCACCAGGTGTGTTCTCATTGTTCACCTGTTTTACAGATGAAAGATGTAAACAAATGTTGAAAGCATTTTAAAAACACAAATCACTTTTCTGTTGTTGAATCACACAGAGTGAGTGAGTGAGTGAGTTTGGATTTAAACTCGGTCTATCTGTAAATGTTCAGAGTATCGTCAAAAACACATGTGGTAGATGTGTCATTACTGCACATTCAATGTTGATCCATTGATGGCATCCAGTTCTTCTCCTTCAGTTTGGAATAAATCATCAGTCGGAAAAATCATCCCCCTAATGCAACCCATCGTTAAACAATCAGAGCTTGTTAAGCCCCTTGTTTGTTAATCAAGCACTTGCTTGTTAAATGAGAGATGAGATAATAGACCTCTAGTGTGTGTGTCTAATTTTGGGGGCTGTCTATCTGCCTGATTGTTTATTGCTTTTAAATTTCCAGCTTTGCCACAAAGGCTTCCCTAATTGGTTTGTTTGCGTTGCCTTGCAGCACCGATGGAGTTTGACTCAGTCAGGAGTTGGTTTGTGGTTTCCAATTCTTTCTTTTTTTTCTGTTGTTGTTTTGTCTGTTTCCTAAAAATCCTCAAGCAAATGTTTTGTGTGATATCACAGAGCTTTGCTGTGTTCAGGATCAAAATTGACATTTAAACCTGCTGCTAGGTGCTTACAGCACAGTGAGACAATTCCACTATTCAATTTGATTCTCTCTCTTCTGCTCTTTTCCCTGAATCTCTTTATCTCTCTTTATTCCTCCTCATGTTTCCATCCACACTAACATTTTAATCTGACTCCCTGTGTTTTTTTTATTGAGAGGTGGCTTTAAATCCGAAGGCCAAATTGCATTGATGAGTCTATCACAGCATCAGCACTGGCTATTCAGCTTTGATGTAAAAATTAAAAATAAAACTCTTGTATTTGCTAAGGGGATTGAGTTTGATGCATGTACACACCATTACCAAAGTGTGCTGCAATCCACATAGATTATCAACCTCCACAACACTGACATCAAAGGTTGAGAAAGCCTCCACTTTATGCTTCAGCATATATAACCATAAGTCATAAATCCTACAACAAGGAAGGGTTTAGAGGGGGAGGTGCTTTTACTCTGTTAGAAATGTTTAAGTCTCTTTAAGGGAGAAAACAGCACTGACAAATCCTTGTCAATGAATGCATCAAACCTGATCAGCCTGGATTTGATGAGAGAGAGGAGGAGACGAATGAAGGGAAACAGAATACGTTGAAGTCTAGTCTCAGTTTTTGGACTCATTTCATTATGAGCCAGCGGACATGCCGCTCCTGCTAAGATGCTTTGCGGCCTCAAATGGCTGAATGGTTACACAAGAGTGTTTTGATGTTGCAGCAGGTAATTCATGGCGTTACTGGCCTAAAGCCGGCCACAGAGCTATGCCAGATGACAAATAACATGGATTTAGTCAATGATGTCTGTTCTTGTCAGCAAAGCCTTTTCCTTTCTCTCTCTCTCAGGGTTTTATTTTTCTGAGAGGCTCTTAGAGGGAAATTGTCATGTTTTCATGTCAAAGGCGTGCTTTTATCTGTTTGTTTTCCAGGGTGCTTAAAGTTGTTTACTGTGCCAGGGGGGCTTTCAGTCGCTGTGTGTATTCATGTGTATTTGTGCGCGTCTGTGAGAGAAACACCTAACCGTGGATGATGCAAGGAGGAGGTGGAAATTTGACATCCCAGCCTCAATGCATCACTTTATCAAGTACAGAAGTACTTTGTGCCAAGCACTGGACAAAATTTAGCTGTGGCCTACTTATCTTTGATCACGAAAAGCTGCCATTGATCCACAGCCAAATGTTGACATAAAATAAGTCAAACGTGCAGATGACCTTTCTGAGTCTCCCAGAGCAGAGCAGAGCCAAGGTACAAAAGCTGGCAGAGTGTGTGTTGGAAATTATTCCTCCTTGACATTTCAGGGACCTCGGCCCATCGGATTTTAGCATTCCAGTCCAGGCACTAAGAGAAAATGTCACCTTTTTTATTTACTTGAGGGAATACACCAATTAAATGTGACTTTAAGGCCAGGCTATGATAGCTCTTCTTTTACCACTACGACGGCTGCTCATGAGCCAACACACCCTCACACACAGACAGTCCAGGAATGTGTACTCATCGTATCAGTGACATTTGAAATAATGCTGATGCTTGACCCTGTTGAGGTAACCTTTCTAACACAGGCGATTTAGAATTAGTCTCTGTAGCTTTCTGAACTAACTGCACGGACTTGTGGAGGCAGCGATGGACCTTCCTGTGTTAGAGTGAACGGTCACTACGATACGCTACGATAAACTCTGCCTTGTTATCACTGTCAAAAACTCCTTAAAAATGACCTTCACTTGAGTAGTACTTTCTAAAGCTCCTGGTCCTTACAAATTATAAGTTAGCATTTATTTTTTTGATTAAAAAAACATCTTTTTTCAACAATGTTGTACATTGAGATCCTGTCCAGATCCAGCCCTGAAATGAAATAAACTCTGAGACCTTAAAGGGGCTTTATACATATTGGTTTGTTTGTTTGTTTATGATTTTTTATTTTATTTTATTCAATTTTACTTTTTATTCATTTGCTTTAAGGTATTTTCTGTCTAAGAAATCACCGTCAGTCAATATGATAAATAAAGAACAATTTGTTTCAAATAACTTGGATGACCACGAAGTATTCTGCGACATGGTAGTTTTTTTCACAGGTTGTTCTGTAGTTTAAAACCTTAAACCACAAACTTATAACACTGGAGGCTCAGAGGATTTGACAGACTTTGTCAAGAAAAATAAACCGTATTTACAGAACAAGCAGTTTTTACACTGTGAATGCAAAGAGAGAATGCAGAGAATGCAAAGTGCTGGTGGCCATTGGCCTGGTCAGCACAGCAGTAAATGTTAGATTCTCTCAGCCTGGTTTCCTGACTGGGAAAGTATTCCTTGACATGGAGACAACAAAATGTCAAATCAGATTTCCAGAGTTTGAACAGAGTGCCCACCAATAATGCAAGCTGGTTGCAAAAACAATAGGGCGGTTAAAATGAGGCTTCTGGCAGCAATACAGAATGTGACACGTGGACGCCATTAGCATTAGAAAAATTCATTCATCTGTTTGACACCAAAGTTAGTCATATTATCAACATTCAAATTTTCCATTATCAAGAGTCTTCCTGTGGAGCTCCACTCAGTTGCTCCCATTTTTCTTCTCCTCAGCAAGAAAAGATCAGTTAATGCCTTGAAAATTATCAATTAGTATATTCTCACAAGCAAGAAATTCAGTGATTATTAATAATCAGACATTAGCGCACAGACAGCATACATTGGAGCACCCATGGTCATTATCTCAGTGACAATGAGGCATTTGGAGAGCATCCTACACAATCCTTTTCCCTGCCAAGTTTCCTGTTTCATTGCAATTTACTTGACTTGGACTGGGTTCAATCAGCGAACCCTGTGGAATCGTGACTTGATGTAAAAATGTACAATTTTATGCAAGAAACAGCAGATCAAAAATAACTGATGCAACATATTAAATTGGACAGGAAATGTCTCTGAAACACAGGGGATCTTCATCTCTTTTCCCTCCTTCCCTCCCCTGTAAACCCCCCCTTGTAATTAGTGCTTTTTTTCAGTATTTCCAGCAATGTTTTCATCAGCATATAGCTTTGCTAGCCTTGGCTGAGAGAGAGAGAGAGAGAGAGGGAAAGAGTGAAACGGGGAGAGAGAAGGTCCTCTGTGGCTGTTAATAGTTCTCATCTCTCCCCTGGACTCTCCTTTAATTGCTCTGCTCTGCCTGCAGGGTCATCATTACTCTGATCAAGTGCAACTCTGTTTTTCACTGCTTTTCATGAATATCATTTTCGCAAAACAACTGCTTTGAGGTTTCTCAGGCAGGGGATCAAATTTGATCACCTACCTCTATGTAAATGTATGAGTGTTCTTGGCATTAGCAGGACACAATGTCTTTCATATGTGGAGCTTTCAAGTCTCAAACAAATTTGACATCCAAAAACACTTTGAAGTGTGTTTTTTTTCCTCTAGTTTACTCCCTTTAATCAAACAAAATGGCTTTTGAGGTCTTGACAGTCAGTGGTCAGAGAGCACAGATTAGTTCTGCAACCGAGTGAGATTGTGGTCCCAGAATCCTCATATATGTATCTTTCTGCTGAAATGGAGCTCAGTTCCCCTGGTTCTTCCCTCTAATTGCTCAGCTCTGTCTCTTGGGTTATTATTGCTCTGATCAAGTGCAACTATGTTTTTTACAGCTTTTTTTGAATGTCATTTAGCACATATAATAGTCCTGATTTTTCCTATCTAAAAAAGGATAATAAGGTTCAGAGTTCTTTTACAACACAAACTGTGTTTAGAGAATAAAAGTACAGTGGAAAAAAGAGAAAGGAAACATCTCACTCTGTGTAAGGGTAAAAACGTTGAATCTCAAAAGGATACAGCTGAAGCACGCACCGATATCGGCGAATGAAAAGGTATTTTGTAAAAGCTGCTTACTGAAAGAAATGGAAAACGCTTTTCTTGACAGAAATATGTAAGGGCAAGAGAGGAGATGAGGAGAAATAATGTAGAAACGCAGGTATAAAAGAGAAAAGTCTGTGCAAAATCTCCACCACCTCCACATTTTAGCCCCTCACTCAGTAGGGGGCTAAAGTGTAGCTCACAGAGTACACTTGCTCTTGTCATTCAAAGTCGTGTATTTAGACTAACATCACCTATTGATTCCTTCCAGCTGAATAATGTCAACTCTTGACATTTAAGATCACATCAGGATTTTATATATCAGCAGAAAGGCTGTTACAGTGAAGGTAGAGGTGCCACATTTGAAGAACCCAGCAGATGGTATTTATATGTTAACTCGATAAAGATCTTCAAATGCACTAAGACGAGAGCAAAGAGCCAGACAGAATTTGTTCAGAAATGCCGCAGTAAGACCACATGAAAAATGCCACAGAGGCTGGAAAAAATTTAAAAATTGTATGAAAAATGATATCTTCAAACATACACTGTTTGCCATACAAGCACTAATATGCTTGAATGTAAAATTCACCCCATTATGCCTGCTATAGAGAATTATGTGAGAAAAACGGCCATGATGTTTGCCGATTGGTAGTCAATCACACAAAACTCTGTGTAGTGTGCAATCCAGCGTGCAGGAGCTGTCAAATAAACAAGTGGATCTTCAAATATGAAGAGGCTTATCTCTCACTTCCATTCCCTTGATGTTTTCTAATTCAAATGGTTGTACCAGAGTGGCTCTGAATGCAGATTTTAGGAAATAAACATTCCTTTAAACTTCCGACGATCTCCAGAACCCAACATCTACCTGGCCAAAGTTTACTGTTGGATTAAGACTCGTCTGATGCAAATTATGCCGGATAAACAATGAAAAATGGTTTGGCAGGTTTATTTGGTTTCAGCAGTTCTACTCGCACACCGCTTCCTTAAAAGGAGCACCAGGTGGAGCAGATTTATGTGAACCCCAGCAAAAATATAAGTGCAGTTTTTCTCTTAAAAACAGGCCATAAAATGAGTTCAGAGTTTCACACTCTAATGCTAAACAAATCAGGACCTGAAGCAAGGACGAACAGTGATGTTTGAAAGTTCGTTTACTGTAATTAATTGGATTGAATGATAAATGGTTTGAATGTGGTTATATTTACAGGCACTGTGTCACTATGACTGCCCTTGTTGCCTGCTTAGGCAATTCTGTGTCTCTATTGCATCTCTTTTGACACATAATGCAATGCGTGTATCATGAAATCAAAAGACAGCATTCATGTCCAAGGTATGAGAGGCTGCCAGTGCTACAATAATGAATGCCTTCCCCTGCCAAAGACCAAACTGCTTTAGCTTTCAGATTACAATGCACCCAAAAGCAGCTCTGTTATTCGCTTGGCTGGATAATAAACCTTGTAACGATTTTGTCAAATATACTTCTGGATATCAGAGGCCGTCTCTTGCCTATGATTCATCTCCGTAATGTGGTTAGAGGGTCCAAAAGTACATTTTATATCCAATTTTCTTGGACTGTGCAGTCTAGCAGCCTGCGGGTAGGACACTCAAAGCAGAGGATTCTGTAATGGTTGCATTGCTGTTGAAAAAATTTGTTATGCAACCTTTCAAGTACAGGAGAGAAATGCATTGCATGGTTGTTTTTTACTGTCAAAATAACACAGAAAGAGACATCTCTGTTAGAGACTTTACACATGTACCATTCACAGCGCTGTAGAGACTTTTGGAGACTTTAATGTACATCTTCTACATCTGAGGTACAAGACAAACATCTGTGTAACTGCATTTTTCTATCACACATACAATGTACTGTACATGAATTTATTACATTACATTATTTGTTAAAAATGTAAGAATCTGGCGTTCGTACCTCATATGCATCTATACATGTAATTCACCCTCCATGTGTAAAGGGAAACTGCAGGCCAAATTAGTGCTATGCTTATAATAAATCTACAACATGATCTACATGTAAAGTGTTAAATGTGAACAGTGAGGGTTAAAAAGCTCTTACTGAAATAAAGCATTCACAGGCCACGATATATTAACCCACGCTTTTCTCTCATAATGAGCCACCAGCATTAATACTTCCTCCAAACAATAAATATCATCACCCAATCCTTATAACGTTATGTGAATCTAATTGTCTTTTTTTGATTTTATGTGGATGTTAATGAGTATTGGTGTGTGTGTGTGTGTGTGTGTGTGTGTGTGTGTGTGTGTGTGTGTGTGTGTGTGTGTGTGTGTGAGAGAGAGTGCA
>JAQNCA010000030.1:20221250-20233925 GCA_029783725.1 Acanthurus tractus
AAGGTTATCTAAAAGAGCTGTTTCTTCCAGCTACTTTCCTAAATCCTGTTTGGATTGTAATTATTTATCAATGGTGTCATGCTGTGAGTTAGGCCGTGCCTCGCGCCTTCTTAAGAAAACAGCAAACAGATAATATTAACCTAATTTTATGAGCAGCCTTCCTATATGTGTGTGTGTGTGGGGGGGGGGAGACAGAGGAAGGATTTTAAAGATGACTGTGATACAGAATAATTCGCTTTCACTCAAAAATGCCACTATATAGTCCATATAGACAGCAAATTGTTACAGGCCTCCTGCTTTAGCTGTGTGTGTGTTTTCCCATTGACTATCTGTGTCTCTGTGGCCTTGCAAGTTCCTGGAACCAGAAAAGAGAACCTTGTAGCTCCATTTTTATCATGGCTCATGAGTCAGGCCATGGCAAATACAAATGTCTTTACCAGCATCTGATTAAAGAGATAGAGAAGGAAGCAAAGGAAAGAAAGATACAATAAGCACATGCTTATACGTACAAGACACCATGTTTGTGTCAAAAAAGATCACGAAAAGGCAATTTTGTGTTATTTTATAATTCTTATTACTCTTCTTACTAATTACTGTTTCATATGATGATTTTCATTCCTAACGGACATCTATGATTGAAGACTTTGAGTTTGGTGGGAACTCATTATTTTCTTTCTGTGTTATAAAAAAGTCAGACCTCAGATTAAGTCTAAGAAAAACGTCAAAAACAGGAGATTTTCTCTTTCAGGAAGGACTTCTCAGTTGAGAAAGTGCCAAACAAAGAACCAATCTGCTATTATCCAACAATAATGAAGCATCTGGTGGTAAAGGACAGTGTTTGGTGCATTGTAAGCAAAACAGACATTTGCATATTTGTGCCAAGGCTTCAACTTTTGTGCATCAGTCTTATTTACAGTTTGCTTTGCAGCTGAGGAAAGGAGCATGGAGTTAGAGTTGAGAGATTAAGTCAGAGACCAGTTTACATTCAGTTAGCTGATACAGTGAGCAGAAAGACACCAACCCCTCAATCATCATTAGAAAATTACCAACGGGCATTTGTTTCTCCTCTTTTGTTTTCTACACAGACTTTTTTTACCTTCATGCAACCAAAGCTCACTCCACTGTGATTGGTCGAGACAAGCCACAAAGAGCAAACCCAGAGCACTCATAAAAATCTCCAACAGGTTTTGCATTTATGTGGAAATAATCATTGGTACAATGTTTTCTTGTGTATGTGGATTTATTAACAACAGGTGAAAGAGAACGCACAATATAAACAATGTCATTCAGCAGGTGAAGGAGGTGTTGAAATATTAAGTCTGTTGAACTTTGTTTTATATTCTCTGATGCTTACATATTTACAGCAACATTGGTGTCTTTGGAAAACAGCAGAGCATCATAACACATCTCAACAGGTCATATGACAGATGTACGCTAAGGTTTATTTTAAAAAAAAATGAAGCAGTTTGTGTATAATATGTCATCACAACAGGGATGGTGTCTCAGCTGGGGAAACCACAAGTAAAATTTTTATTGTAGTCTGAGGGAACCTTTATGTTAATTATGTTAATTTCTCTGAACACACATGCACTTGACATATACTCTTCTGATAACATTACACACACAGGGGGATCCCAACGAAAGGATGTCAATAAATCCAAATTCAAATTGAATCTGCCAATCAGATCACTTCCCCTCAGGTCAATCTGCCAGTCATATTGGTTTCCAGCAGGTCAGGGTTCATCCAGCAGAATCCTATCTTGTCAATACATCACAGAGTAATTTCAAGTCAGCATCTGGTGTGTGTGTGTGTGTGTGTGTTTTCCCGGCAGACCTGCCACTGGCCCTGTTTCGACCACAGATCTGTGTACAATCCAACAGGGAAGGAAGTCAGTCTATTGATCCTAAGCACGGGAGACATCAAAAGGTTCGTATGAGATGGAGCTGAAAGGAGCAGAGAGGGCAATGTCCATCTGAGTGTCTGTGTGTGTGGGTGTGTGTGTGCGTGTGTGTGTGTGTGAGTGTGAGTGAGACAGAGAGAGAGAGAGAAAGGGAGAAGGATTACAGCTTTTATTACATTTCTTCTAAGTTACATTTTTGTTGAAACATGATTTTCTTTCCATTGGAGCACATAAAAAAATGAAATAGAACATTTTGCCTTTATTCCAATATGACTCATCCATTGTTCATTCAGGGATTTCAGATTTTTGTTTACAAAACTCACAATTTCTTTGCCACACGTTCTATCCTCTGATTGTCAAAAGCTACTGTACAATTATCTGGAGCAACATTCCTCATTGTGATTTGGTCGGCTGGTGGAATTAGAGATGTTGTAATGCCCTGGCAACACACACACATACACGCAGATCCAGAGGAGAGTGACTTGCCAAATCTCTGGTTAGAAACACAGGCCCTGTGCCGAAAAGTCTGTGTGCATGCATGTGTGTGTGTTTGTGCGCATTTGTGTGTAAGAGACAGAGTGAGAGATGGAGGGAGGCTGCAGGCACAATACAGCACACTCGGAAAAGGGCTTCAACTACCAAAACAGCACAACAATTACAATTCTGTTACATCAACTAGTATGGCTTCAATCTCCCCCTCACCTAATGTACATAAGTACATGTTTGTTTAACACACACACAAACTAATTTAAGTCCCATTTTTGGTAAATTACTTAGACTTACATGAATTGTTTGCAGACTTACACCTGACCCACATCAGCTTTTTATTTTTTTTTCAGTTGCAGACACCAAATTCATTCCAAATGAAAAAGTTTTGAGTCTTGTCCCTTAAAATAGCATAATTCTTCACACACACACTTATAATTCACACACACATATAATTTTAAATATCTTCTTTTATCATTACAAGATCATAATTTTCCTGTCATTTTGGGCTTGACAGTGTTTCTCAAAACTCGTGGCTGGTAAAACATGAGGCCTTACAGCAGTGATACACAGCCCGCAACAGGGATGACTGGATATAAATTGCATTAAAATGTTTCTCTGTCCTGTTTCTGACAGATTCATCTCTGAGGTATTAGTTGGTCTGTAGCTGATTCCACATGTTGACTGAAGGCCACTCGAGAGAATTACTGTCTGTCTTTATACACAGCCTGATTTGTCTCCATCTCTCTCACTCTGAAACACACAAACACCTGTTTAGTTTTAGCCTGTATTGATTATTTTTTCCACTCTAAGTCAACAACTTTAAGATTAGTTTTGATGATAATAAACAACTTTATCTGAAATTGAAGTTAGCATCATGCAGGTATTTTTAATGCATGTGTGTGTGACATTTGTTTAAAAATGATTCACCTATGCTGCTCATGACAGTTTGTAGTTTACAACCTATTTGAAGAACTCGCTGTGTTTCTTCCTCCTGCCTACTTACACATCTTGCATACAAATGTCCCGGGCACAATCTGGCCCAAAAGTGGCACATGGCGAGGGCACGCTGGGTGGAGGCAAGACAAAATGCAAACACACACGTGCACACACACACACATACAAAAGGGGATGGCAGACGGGACAGGGGTAGTGCATCTGCTCTTTAATTAAAATGAGAGGGGGGCCTGCAGACCAGGCCTGAATCAGGATGGGGCCCATGTGCATACACACAAACACACACACACACCCACACTCTCATAAACACCCAAACACAGCCCTGTGTAGTTTGGATAAGAGGCAGACAACTGCCCCCTACTGCAAACTTGGGAGACAGCTAGGTGTGAGGAAAGAAAAGACAGAACTACAGAAAGAAATACATGAAATGACAAAAAAAGAAGAGTAGAGAGAGCAAAATTACATCAGTGGTCATAGTAAAATCATATTTGACACAAAAAGGAAATAATAGAAAAGGCATCTTGAAGCTCCACCAAGCCTGAGATGGATTTAAAAAAGACCAAGACTGGACTTCTCTTGTGAACTCTGACAGTAGTGTTTAAATCAAGTCCTCTTAGCTTTTGAAAACAGCAAGCTGCTGATGAATCTCTGCTGTATCAGTTTTTAAATTAAAGCTCTTTTTCGGTTATCTATCCATTCAAATTTCATCTACATGAAGGGTATATATGTATAACTGAGCAATATCACTGCACTCAGAGAATCACACAAAAGAGATTTAAAGCTTTCTTGTAACAAATACTAGCTGTCTAATTTAGCAAAACGTACAGGAAGTTAATGCGAACTTTATGTGTATGGATGGAAGAGAATCAGTGACCAGATAATATTTCAAAAGAGACTATTGAAAGGAAATAAGAGATGGAAATGAACATGCTTAAAACGATTTCACAACTATGAGAGATTGTGGTGATATTGATGGTCACTGAGTAAGTGTTTCATTTCATGCATCAAAGACATTATCCAAAGTATATGGACATACACTGCATAATGCACTGCATAATGTATTTTAAATGAAGCCACCAGTTTCTTCTGTAGTTCATAAAATCCTCATTAATGAACTTATTTTGATCCAGACTTTCACTATACTGAACGTGGGTATATTCAATGTATGCATATGTGTACTTGTGTAAATACGTGTTCAACTGAAGAAGTGTGTGCTTTGTGTGCTCTGTGTGTGTGTGTGTGTATGTGTGTAACTGAATCCATAGGGTCTCTCTGGGGAATGTCTCTCTGGAAGAGAGTCAAACAGAGTGAGCAGGACCCCATATATCTACCATGACTAACAGGATTAAACCTGACTGGGTAGGGAGACAGATAAAAAAAAAAAGGGGGCAGAGGGGGAGCAATGAGTGAGAGAGAGAGAGAGAGAGAGAGAGAGAGAGAGAGAGAGAGGTGGGTGAGAGACATCAAGTTCTCCTTTTTCAGACTGATGAGAGAGAAAGAAGAGGAGTGAAGTTATGAGCATCAAAAAAGGTGGGCAAGAGAAGGAGAAGGGGGGCAAAATGAGGAAGATGATCAGAGGGGGATGATCAATCTGGCTGAGATGATGAGTAATGCAGTGTGTGTGTGTGTGTGTGTGTTTGTTTGACCTCTCAGTTGTGCATAAGTGTACATACAGAATGTATTACATGTGTACCTTTATCTGCTCTTTCTCCTTCTACATGGACGACTGATGCTCCCTCCATTAGCCCTGCAGGGCATATATATGCACCTAACCCCTCCCTAGAGCAATTTAGGAGCAATTTAGAAACGCTTTCACACTTTAATGCCCTCAACATTACTGAGCATTCGCAGACACACACATACACACATTCACATGGACACATACAGCAAGCGGGGAGTAGAAAAGTACAGGTCAGCAAGAAGTGCTGTTAGTAATCGTAGTGCATCTAATATTAGATTAATATTTAACAATATTACTCAACTATCATGCAGAGAGAGAGAGAGAGAGAGAGAGGAAGAGCGAGGAAGAGAGGAAGAAACAGTTTTTTTACACCATCCCACGCTGGGTAAAATATGTTTTCCATAAGCCTGTCCTCTGCAAAGTGTGAGCCCGGCTCAGCTGGGTTTATACATTAACACCCTAAAAAAACTCATCTACCAAAGCACTGCAGTCTCACTTATTACAACATTTGAAAATGTAATATCACTTGATTCGGTCTGGGTGTACTCAGGAAGTTTGCAAATCATCAGGGAGTGTTTAGATTATTTTTCTGCAGGGATTTTAGGCTCTAAAAAACTGTTGCGACTGAGATTTAACATGAAGGAGAGGAAGTGCAAGAAAAAAAAAAAGTCATATTTGCTTTGCAATGCAGTTAGTTGTAATTGCTAAAATAAAAGTCCTAAGGGTGAGACTGGTGTAGCAGATGGTGAAAATCGAAATAAATGACCAGACAGGAGAGCGTGATTTCCCCAAAGTGCTGCTCATGAGGCCTGTAACCCCAAACTGCCACCGGCAGTCAGCAGGAGGTATGAGCGTATCTTAATGACAACAATCAGGAAACTGAAGCAATTTGACATTTTTTCCAAAATGTAAATGTTTTCTCCACACGTTCTGTGGCTGCCACTGGTCTCAGCAGAGAAGTGGCTTTTGAAAATAATCATCTACCCTTACTGTTGAACAACAGACAGCCAGAGAGAGAGAGAGAGAGAGAGGGTGTCCTTCAGCAGGACAGGCTGACTGCAGCGGTGTGACCACTCTGCTAAAGAGCCCTACAGGTTAGAGAAAAGAGCTTAAACTGCTGCCTGAGGACGGCTTAAAAAAAAAAATCATGTAGATGGAAGTGAATGAGTAGAGCGCCGCCAGAGGTGTGACCTAATCAACCTTGCTCGAGTCAGTGTAAAGCAGAGAGAGTAAGTGAGTGGAGGGGAGTGGCAGTAATTTCCTCTCCCTGCCCAGAGCGCTCTGTAATCACTGGGCTCCCAGGTGCTGCAGGAGTCTACCTGCTTCTTCCTACCCCGTTTTTTCTCTCATTGAGAGAAAGATCTTCTCAGCTCTGTCGCAGCGCCTGAATCAGGTACAGTTGTCTTATCATCATAACGGTAACAGAGTGTGAACGCTGCCCTACAGTTGCACTGTGGGCTGCTAGGATGCGTTCTGCGTGTTCAGATGCAATGCGACGTGAAATTTAGAGGTGGCATGGATGTATGTAAAGTCAAGTGGAAATGTAGGTTCACCTTAGGGAGCGAAGACACGTCTGCTTATGTTGGTAATGTTTCAGCTACAGTGAAAAATGAGCTCTTATCCCAAAGCTGCATACCTCTACTCCCTTAATGTACAGAGACAGCAGCAAAAAGAACGAGGCCAGGAGGAAAAAAAGCAGTGAATCAGTTTAAGTTCCTGGTGAGTCTTATCTGTCACACATATGCAGACACACTCCATAACGCACGGAGGAGGATATGTTGTTACAGCAAATGTCTGCAGTGTCGGTTAGAGAACACATCCATGGGCTGTTTATGGCTGTTGATGTGTTTAAGACACAGACTGCAAAAGGAAAACCAGATGTTCATGCAATTAAAGCGAGACTGAAAATCCTGCTTTTAATGCAAGAGACTACATGCTCACACCAGGAGTGTTGACAACAGTGATGATATTTTAAAAAATTTAAAAAATCAATATAATGTCAATACACATGTGAAACTGTTATGTAAATCTTTTCTTTTTCTTCTGGTTTTGCTTTGTCATTGTAGGTGTTGGTGCAGCGTGTGAAGAGCAGTTGCCACCTGCCATAAAACTTGCATTTTGAGTGCATTTTATTTGCCAGAAAGAGACAAAAACCTCACTCAGACTAGAAGAGTCTTAATCTATGTCTGAAGTTCTTCAGTCAAATTGATGTATTAGTGTCACAGTTTAATTCAAGCTGTTCTTACAAATGTTGCAATCAGAACAAAGCTGCTCATTTTCAGATTTCCAGATTTCCCTGGACAAAGCACTTTTGTGGGTTGCAGGAGCAGTGACGGGCTGACTGATTTGAATTTTGAAACTTACAGACAAGAAACCCTACATGGAGCACGCTAATAAACTAACAGGTACATTGATATCGAGTTGCATTTATCAGTACTCACTTTCAGCATGACTAATTGTGCTTTAACCCTGTGGCGGAGCTTTTCTTTGATGCAGAAGCACATCCACAGGTAGCAGATCGCTGTGTCTCTTTCAAGTCATTACAGTCAGCTCTAATACGGCAAGTGAAGTCTCAAATAAGTCAAATCGTTCATTAAAAGACAAGTTTTCTGTCTCATCTCTGTACTTTACTCTCCTTCACAGTTTAGGTGCCCTTGAGCAAGGATGTGTTCAGCCTTAAGGAGCTGCTGCAGCATAGAACAGCAGCACGCGGTCACACTCTGCAGTTCCCAGCTGTGTGAACCAAAGTGTTGCCATATAAAAAAGAAGCAAGTGCGTTGACTTTCCCTTTATGAGTAAAGGTTGATACCCTATAAACACTGATAACTGATCCAAACACTCAGAGAGGATACATATCGCTGATAGCCTCCACAGCGCGCCGTAAGGAATCTGAGAGAGGAACTGGAAAGTGGAGATACTGTTATAATGGGAATAAATCAAGCTGCACTCTGGGGCTCGAAAATGAAACCTGACGTGAGCCATAAATCTTCAAGGATGTAAATAAAGCAGGACCAGAAATTAGATATTAGAACTTTAATATTAGACAACAAGGCTACAGAGATTCAAAGACGCTCATCTTTTTTACCCGAGAAAAAAAAAATCTACAAATGACTAAATGCTTCAAGAGGGAGGAAGATAGAGAAAAAGATTTGTAGAGAGCAAAGGAAAGGGGCAGAAAGAGAGATTAATGCAGACAGCAGACAGCATGAGGGGGAGAGAAGGAGAGGGAAAGAGACAGGGATTATGGGTACTTTTCTTTTGCAGCCTCATCACAAACAAATAAGCCGATCGTCAAGCCAGGCAATTAATATTCAAGGAATTAGTTTTCTTTTTTAAAAAAAGGGGGGGATTTAGATTCTTCTCCCTTTTTTTGCTGCGAGAGGATCCATTTTGTGAGCTTAGGCTATAAACAGCTTGAAATCACTTTGACAGCCTGCTCTATCTCCTGGAGTACACACACGCACACACACAAATACTTACACACACACACACATACCATGGGGGATTTTAATTTCAACCTGTGAAATTGTAATTGCCTGTTCTGTAAGAGGGAAAAGGATAGTGGGAAAGCTGAGTGCAAACTCTTATGTATCTGTTCTGCCAGTCAATTTTTTTTTTCCTTTTTACCTCTTTTTTTTTATCAATTTATTAAATTTTTTTTTTTATTTGTTTTCTATTCTTATCTCCCTCGTTCTTTTCTGCTCTCTGCCTTTGCCTCTTCCTTTCTCTTCCACTCTCACTCCCTCGCTCTCACACTCGGCTGTGCTGTGCTCAGATCTGTTTGTCTCGCAGTGATGAGGCGAGCTGGCAGAGCTGACATTAAATTAACTGGAGGAGCTGTCAAGACAGGAGGGAGGAAGGCCAGGAGAGAGGAAGAGGGAAAAAAAACCAGAAAGAGCAGGGGGAAAGAGGAAGAAAGTAAAGCGGAAATGAACAAAGAAGAGAGAAGAGAGGTAGAGAGAGAGAGAGAGAGTGATAAAAGAGAGAGAAGCATACCACAGGGTGAAAACCCCCATGACACAAAAACGTGATGAAAATGCCTTCAGGGCATTTGGATGCTATTATTATTTTTCCTTCTTTTGTTCATTTTTTATTTCTGACTCCTCTCGCTGCGAGGCTGCCCTGCGAATGACTTCTCAACTCCGTACGTGTGATTGTTGTTTTGCAGCGTGTCGGAGAGACCTCCTGCCACGCAAACTGTCAGCAAAAGCTGTGTTTAAGAAACAGAGACCAAAAAAAAAATTTCAGAAACAAACAAAAAGAAATATTTCAAAGCGGACGGCAAAACAGGCATGAAAGGCTCGTATGTGTGTGTGTGTGTAATTAGTTTTGATAGCAAGTCATTTCTAACCTGTCAGAGCTCCACTCTCTCACTCAAACACACACACACTATGAGGTGAAGAGGTGCCTATTAAGTAACAGCCTCAGTCTTATCACAGCTTTATTGTAAAAGCACTTTAGGTTCAAAAAAAGTGTGTGAACACTTGCAACAATCTGTGCTGTCAGTATTCTAGCTGCCTGTCCACGAGGGAAAGGGAGGAAGGTGAGCTCCCTCCTTTCTTACTGCACATCCACATTAAGCTAATTCAATTTGTAATCTTTATCTCCTAGTTTCAGCCCCCTCTGTCCAGATTAAAACACACTGAGATTTCCCAGAATGCCTCTGGAGTGTGTGAATCTAAAACATCACCTTCCTGTTTCATTGTTTTTGGACTCAACAGAGTCGTTTTTGAACAATGACCTACATTGTAAGCCTCGGGGTCAGAAGCTGCCACAGTGTCAGCAAAGTTAAAAAGACAACCTTCAGTCTCCTCTAACTTTCTCTGTTGGCATGCTTTTTAAATGTCAAAACAGCCTGAATGCACAACAGAGCTGTTAACCTCGTGTTGTTCAGGTGTTTAATTGCGGACAGACGTCTCTACAAAATCAACCTTGAAAACTCTGAGGATGGATGATGTATTATGGGAGGAGAAAGGGGAGAGAAGGACAAGATGAGCTGCTGCCACATATCTGTTATTCAGTTCATACACACACTGTAACAATCAATGAATTTTTGTCAAAATGTCCACGTCATGGGACAAACTCAGTGAGCTTTGCTCCTTTGCACATGGTGAACAAGGCAGAGACGATGATCAGGGTGGATTGTGAAGTCTGAGCCTCATTTCCTGCAATGTATAACAAGTAACACTGTACATGGAGATGCAGGTATAAATTTGTCAGGCTGATGAGATCCAGCGAGAGGATGCTGACTTTCTCTGACCTGTCAGTAAAAGCGAAGGCTGGCTGTTTGCTCCGCACTGGCAGAATGGAAATATTCATACCTGGCTGAAGATACGAGGGTCTCTCTATTACATAACAGTGGCAAAAGAAAAGGTGTTAAATCCTTCTTCCTGAGCAGTTTTTTTATGGTTAACACCTAAATATACATTTTTTTTAACTGGATCACAGATGTTTCAGTCTAATTTTTTAACTACAAGTTTTTCCTGCTTATATAAGTTTATGCCCGTGGTCAGTCAGACTGAGCCAAGTCATGTCCAATACCTTCCCCCTTAGCACTTTGTGAAATTGTAATGATTATGCTGGTAGAAAATAACAGCTTAAAATAGACCTTCATGAGCTGTTCCATATGTGCATGGCTCTGGCAGCCAGCTCACAATTTACTTTCTCTCATTGAGGTTTGGCAGCTTCTCAGGTGCATTTGCTTGAGGGAGACTTTATTCCAAGTAGGCTGTGTAATAAGTGATTTACAGTCCTCTCTTTCACTTTCAGACATAAACATGAACTCGTCTCACACCTGACTGGACAAACACACAGCATGCTGGGAGAGGCATAGCCGGTGTTATGGACATGTCAAGGTTTTCTCAAATAACAACTATAAAGGGGTTTTTTTTTGTTTTTAAAGGGGAAGAAAAGACTGAGGCATGCACTTAGAGACAAATGCTACACCTGGATACTGATTTTTCAAGCACTCACTGAGCTCACTAGTTTTTTTTTCTGCAGGAATAAAAAAATCTCTTGCCAAAGTTTGCTCAGAAAGATTTCTCCTTTGCATGCTTAGACCTGTAGTTATTTCTCTATTTGCCATTCTCTTCTCTCACACATGCTCACTCAGTCTGAGGCTGTCTAATGTCATATCAGCTGGTCACATCTGTCCAAAAGCACAGCAACACACCTTATTTGTGGGCCTGTCATCTAGCTGCTGCCTTTTTTTTTTAAACGTGATTCAAGTTGCTGTTGAGTATAAATCACCTGTGTCAGTCTTTGTAGAGTCATCACTTTTATGGAGAGACTCATGCTGCACGTGCTCAGGGCAGACGCCCCTCCATTACAAAATCTCCCTGTTAGACTTTATGAAAAGACTTGATTATCACATATCATCTGTTTTATCCGTTACATCAAACAGACGTGGTTAATAACAATTCTATGCAAAGGTCTCATAAGTGCATACTGTTCATGCAGTTTGTGCAGTTAATGATTTAAAGTGTTTCCTTAGAAGGAAGTTCTACAGTCTCTGCATGTAAGGTATGAGTTCATGGTACATAATAGTTAAGTTTCATGTTTTACAGTAACATTTTCACACAATTGTACATAATATTTTTTGGAGGTGAAAATGTGAGACATAATAAAGTTATTAACACTTAACTCATTTAGCCCTGAAAAAAAGCCCATCTAGTGCACAGTGTTCAACTGTGGTTCAGAGAGTGTGACACGTCTTCGATTAGTGCTGGCTGTCATTTGTTGGTCTTGGCAGGAAACCGACAGAAGTCTCAGTCTTTGTGACTCTTGTTCCCTCTCTTGCATGAACTTATATGGCTCTTTCATACCGTCTTCTGACACAATAATTCCCCCCCCCCACACACACACACATGTCTTGCTCTTCCTTCCCTATCGCTCATTTCTAATTAGCAGCAATAGATTAGTTCCACCATCATTTACAGGATCTGCAGGGTGTGTGTGTCTGTCTTTATAATTCCATCAAACAGTAGTTGACAGCCTCCTTCTGAAGTCCAAACATGACTTCTCTCATTGATTTCTGCCTTGATTCTAAAGATTTTATGACAAGGTCAGATCACAATACCGGAGGGCAGTTGGGGAATGCAATTGACAAGCAGGCAACAGAGTGAATGAATGGTCGCTGTAATTACAAGCTGGGTTTCAGAGTATTAGGACACACTTAGAAAAGCAGAAAAAATATTAACTCAAAATGGTAATGGCATCATTTAAAATAGATTTGAGGTTTATTGCTCTGACTGGGTGAATTTTATGAGGCTTAAAAGACTAGTATTCTACAGTCCTGCTAGCAGCTATTCAAAACACAGTTTTGCCTAATGCAAAATGAAAAATCAACAATGTTAATATGTTTAAAATTGTCATGCTAACATGCAGATTTTTTGCAGGTTTCTAATTGTTTGCAATAGTGACTCTTTAAATTTAGCATGTAGCATGCTAATTTGGCCCTAACACAGGTTATAACTGAGGCTGGTGGGTGTCATTAGCTATTTAGTCAAGTGAGTTAGAGAATTATGACATAAAATCATGACAATCATGAGAGGCCATGAATGTGTGTATCTAATGGCAACCCATTTTGCCGGCATCTGTGTATGAAATTGTTGGCTCTTTTATAAAGGAGAAAAAGTTTGCTTTTAAATT
>JAQNCA010000030.1:20235826-20260448 GCA_029783725.1 Acanthurus tractus
ACAAGGGCCACCAAACTAAATGCTTGGACGAAGCTGGCATGAAGACTCATACACACACACACACACGCATACGCACACACACACTCACACACACACCCATACACACACACACACACGATTAGGAATGGATATGCTTGCCAAGTCATTTTCCCCTCTGTTCCAGAAGGCACTGAAGTGCTTAGCGCACAGCGAACAGAACTCAGCCTATAGAAATGGAAAGGCAGAGTGAGACAGAAAAAAAAGAGGAAAAGGTGGGAGGTGGAGACAGAAAGCAACAAAGCATGCTGGTCACCAAAATTGCAAAAATTAATTGGTCACGCCCATGTGGGCTCGCATTTACATCCACCAACTCTACTTGAGTCTAGCTTCAGAAAAAAAAAGCTGTTTTTTTTCCCCCCACATTTTTAGGTTTAACACTTAAGTGCAAATGTTTCAGTTCATAATCACAATCCATCCTGCTATCACGCTGTGTGTTTATGTGGAGGAAAATTCACTGTTTGATTAAATTAGAGGCAGTTTTACTGGCATTTGAAAACTCATTGGCGCTGCAGCATGAAAAGAGTCATATTAAAAGGTGCACACAATTTGACAGATATATTTTAAAGAAGAATGTTGACACCAGTTAAAAAAAAAAAGCGAGAGATTTGACTTTGTGCCCACAGTTAAGAAATTTAACCGAGGACAGAGCAGAAAAGAGTTTGAAGCAGAAGAGTGTCATTAAAGACATTAAATGATTTAAAGTAACTCAAACATTTTTAATCTCAGCACCACATTTTTCATGTCACTATTTTTGTATATAATAACTGTAGAAGGTCAGGGCAGCCTGTAGAGCAGGGTATACACAAACTGAGTTACTTTCAGACCAAAATGAACCGTGGATGCGTTCAATACCCTGTTATACAGTCATGTCACTGTCAAGGGCAAACAGTAACTCATACAGAAAGATGAGAAAAAGAAGGAAATTCTGTCCTTGTTTCTCTGTACCCTCAAACCAAAGCAGGGTCAAGGTGGCAGCTGCTAATTAGGGCAGTGACACACACACTTACACACATATACACACACACACACAGACACACACACATTATTAACAGACATTGTTTCAGCCAGGCCTCAGTTTTAAGGTAGTGTCAATCACTGCTATTCCTGTGTGTCTGCCCCGAGGCTAAGTAGACCTCCTCCCCTACAGCCACACACAAACACACACACACACATGCACACTCACCCACACACATGCAAGCACTTAAATGGCACAACATTTTGATATCGTCAGTGACTGCATCTGATGTCATTTGACGTCAGTGCTAAAATAAATGCAACATTGATGCTTCTGTTTTGCAATTTTTGTAATTTTACGTCAGCATTGCCGTCTTTCGATTCTCACAGGAAGCTGCAGCCACTTAAACCCACAAGCAGACAAAAGTTGGTAATATCTTCAGCTGAAAATGTGAAAAAATAGATGTTTTTTTTCTAATGGAGCTGTTTTGAACAGGTTGAATGACAGCATGGTAAATTAACGGAGCTAAATTGGGCTTAACCTGCCAAATATCAACATTGTAATTATGTCAGGTTTTTCTCTCCATATTTCACTGATTGCCTGCTTTAAAAAAAAAAGTGTTACACCCAGATAACGAACCTCAACAAGAGGGGTATCAGCCAAGCTTAAAAAAAAACATGCTGTCTACATTCATCTACATTTCATTTATTTTATCTTCCTCTTTCTCTTTTATTTTTTTGCTTCCAAACACTGAATAAACAGACTGTTCCTGCATACTGCATTCTTTTTTTTCTTATGAATGATTTATGTGATGTGCTCTCCAGTATAAAGACATCCAGACAAACACACAAGCAGGAGTTTCAGTAAAATAATCAGAGTGGTAGATGTAGAAGTTAGTGAGGAATTTCTTTCGTTAGGCAGACATGAAAAGGTCACAGCCTGAGATGGTGGCTAATGAGAAGCTCTGTCAGCCTGTAGCTAATGTCAAGACCCTCTGTGTGAGAGCTAAACTCTAGCCAGTTGTTGCCATTAATTCAGTGCTCTACCAATAAGTGTTTGTTTCATGTTTATTTGACATGTCTGAAAAGAACTCATCTTCTGTAAATTCTAAGTTTAATGTCAAGTTTCTTTAACTTTTGCTCGGTATGAAGGAGAACTACAAAGGCTGAGGAGAAGAACAGCAATGTTTGCATTCTTTTAGGTGCAAGCTGAAAAGACGACTGCATTTTTTAAATAAATTAGCTACAGGAGGCAGGTGATTTTTGATATAGAAACAATGTATCAAAAATCAACTTAAATGTACAAGTGCCGCGGATTGGGCATATTTATTGATTATGTTTGACATTATGGCTGCTTGCATTATTTTTTTCTATGCTTACATGTGCTTAAATGCTTGTAAAGTCATTTTTTCACTGCATTTAGGCACAGAGGTGTTTAAATGTGCTACATAGGTCACAACATAATCCAACAATCACACGATCCAATCCCAATTAGCTGGTTTTTAACGTAAACCAGTCAAATCTTTTTTTTTCAGCCTTTGATTGGCGACTTTAGGGTTAGTTTTACATCTCCACCTGTTTGTTTGATACAGTCATGACAATGCATCAACTGTGATTTTAGTGTTTGAATATGAATGAAGATTTATTTAACAACGGTGTTTGTGTGGACCTTAATGTTTATAGATATAAAGGAGGGAAAAAGCCTATTTCAGTTCATTCTGTCTTAGAAAAGGATTCTTCACATTTACACACAGTTCTGCTAAATACATTACTCTTACACTGAATCAGTAGACAGATATACACATATTGTGGCAGCTTTTGTTGACTTTTTGCTAAAGAAAACTCATCATTTGCTTAGTGCAACTTTCTGTATGCTATTTGTCAAAACATGCCAATACAAATTACACATCTACAGAGTGATGAGAGAAGAACGTCTAATTTATCACTGTGTTGCATTAGCAGGTTAATTGTGTATCCAGCCAAGTGAATTATCTGATGATGGAAGTTCTATAAATTACAGTCTTGTAAGACCTTAGTTTGATCAGCCACTGACAGTTCAAAGATTACATGAAAAACACACAACTTTCACAAAAATAACCCAAAAAATTATGATGAGATTCTTCACTATGTCGCATCTCAGCTTATTAAGAATACATTGTTTCGTAACATAAACGCTCTTCATCGAGTAACAACATTGTCTATGTTAATACCGGCTAGATCATCTGGAATTCTAAACACCTGGATCAATGAAATGAAAAGATATGATCGATGGAAGATGACACAGGCAGGCACATTAATGTTCGACCTCACTTGTATTGTCTTGTGTCCAAAGTTGCTCCGTTTCACGTCAAAAGCACGTCACTGTGCAGGTGACAAATTGACAACAGCTGCAACTAAGACGAGAATTCAGAAACTCTTGCTTTTATTAGAAACAACTGAAGTGGATGATGCAAAGTGAATAATGATCTCCATCCCATGGTTCCCGCCTCAATATTTCATAGTAAGTGATGATCTCCCAAACATAAAGGGTGTCCTTGCATCCATATTTCATTGGAGAACAATGCAGTGTAACTGACATACACAGTGAGGAAATGTGCTTACAAAGCATCAAAAGAACTGTCACACAGTATGGATGGCTGCAGAATAATATAGGGCACTGCTGGATGGATGTAACAAGCTTCATAGGTACACGCATCATTTGATCACATAATACAAAGCTAGTGTGTGTGTCTATGTGTGAGACACGCATCATTTGATCGGGTAATATAAAGCTTTGGTGCTTGTGTTTGTGTGCTGGTTTGCCTGACGTGCATCATTTGCCGATAAACTACAAACCTGTAGTGTGCTGTGTGTGTGTGCGTGTGTGTGTTTGCATGTGTGACATGCACAAGCTAGGTGAAAAAAAAAAAAAATCCAGGTTACATGCATGTGCGAGTGTGTTGACGACAATGTGTGACACGCATCACATACTTAGATAATACAAAGCTTGTGTGCGTGTGTGTTTGTGGGCTACGAACAGTGGTATATCTAATAACAGGCCTTTCTGAACGAGACGTGAGTCCTGTCACTCCTGAACCACACGAACACAAACAGAAGCACGCATGCTGGCTTCGGCTAAATTAAGCATTGGAGCAAACTACAGACACTACATCAGACAGCGCAGGCACACACACACACACACGCACACGCACACAAACACACGTACAAACCTCTGACACAGAAACAAGCAACAAACAAGCTGAAAGAGACACTTGTGACTAGGAATATAAGCAGGGCATGTGTATACACAGACACACACACACACACACACACACACACACAAAAACACAAATAAAAATGCAGAGATCCTGACAGAGACACATGAGCCAGTGCAATGCGACACATAAATTGGGGCATGCATTATTAACTGTCGGATATTTCAGAGCACATGTTGGGACCGTTGAACCTCAAAACAGAAAGAAAGAAAGAAACACAGGCAAACTCAATACATGACAACAACTGAGTGTTGCAAGGTGACATGGAACTAGTCCATAGGTATCTACAGGACTTAATAAATAGTAAATCTCAAGGCTTTACTGAATCAATCAGTTATTGAATTAAAAACTCAGTCATTCCACTCATTAAAAATTGATTTTCTTCTTTATTGTCTGTTTTGGATGGATGGGACGATGCTAATTAAGAAAAAAACCCAATACATATTCAATAATGACTCAAACGCTACAAGTAGTCCACGTTTCAACAGAGAAGTGAAACTGCACAGCCAGTTCCCGAAAAACTGCAGAGAAGTTTTTTTATTTACCCTTACTTTACCTTTACCTTTACTTTCTTATTTACTTCTCACTGTTAATAGCTTGGTTATTGACTTTGGAATTTTTGGCCAAATTCAGAGATATCTGCTTCTGCTACTGAAACACAATGTATTTGACTTTTGTTTGCGTTGGTTTGGAAAATCCACAGATGTTCCTAAAACAAGTTTTCACTAAAATATTTCCACTGAAGTCACTGTCCCTGTGGAACAGATGACAGTGTTACAGCACATGGATGATGAGGAGATAGTGATGTGGGTTATGCAGAGTAACAGAGATATTGTTGATTCAAAAAATCCAAAAAAGAAACTTTATTCACCATCATTGTATTTAAGTTGCAGCAAAAATCTGACATCAGCTGGACACCAGTACAGGCGGTGGGATTATTCAAAACAACCCTAAACATTGGCACCAGAGCAGGTCAACATATACAGATGAAATAAATGGAGGACAGAGTGGTGGGTCAATAATGAAAAGACCAGCAGAGAGCTGTGTTCATCTGATCTATTGCAATTCAGTTCTTGCGAGTAGGAAAACCCCAAAATGACAAACAAATTCCACTTGACAGTGCAGTTTGAGGCAAAAACAATGAAATAAAACAAACCTTAACAAGTTCTAAAACAGAAGAAAAACATGCTAAAACAAGTTCAAAGACATTCCTTCTAACCATCTGAAAATATACTGTTCTCGTCTTCTATTCAAAAATAAATACTTTGAAAGAGTTTTAAAAACATAATTTCTTTCACGTGGAATTAAATAACAATCTGTAAATTAAGCACAACTTGGTTCACCAAATGAGGATGTTTAACACAGTAACAGGAGATCTACCTGCTCAGGATGTCAGAAAAGATGCTGCATTGCTCTGTAACACCTCAGTCACTTTGAAACTTAGCAAGCTGAAAAGTAATTTACAGTTTCCTCATCCTCACTCTGTTCTGGTACAAATGACCAGAATTCTTTTAACTTCATTTGTTGTGCTGAATTAATCTGTCAAACAGCTACAGAGACCAAAAATAAATCAGAATCCAAAACACATATTTATCATTTTCTGCACACTGTCAGACTGCAGCCATCAGTGAACACAGACAGAGCTCGGGATTTTTCTGAGAGCCGACACAGAAAGGCTTGTTTAAAAAGACTCTGCAAAAGCCTGTGACTGCTGACCTGTTATTGCCAATATGTGTTTATTCCTACTCCACTGACAGAAAAGACAGACATCACTTTGTTTTAGTGGTAAACTGTGCCTTTTAAAAAAAAAAAAAAAAAAGGGTAAAACTGTTTCTGTCCTAAAAACAGAAAGGTCTCATATCTAATAGAACATTCCAAAAACTTGATGTCTTCTCTCTTTCTTTGAATTCATTTTGAATTGAACCAGAACACATTAAGAAAATTACAGGGGAACTGAGGAGTCCTTCTGTTGTTGTCGTGTCCTCTCCTGTGTTCTTCTGGCTTGCACTTGGGCTTGAATCAGTACAGTTTGTCTAAAATAAAGGCCAAGATGGCTGCTACCAGTGTTAGCCCAATGCCCAGCTTCTTCAGTCCTTCCTTGTCCAGACTGTAAGAGCCCAGCGACATAATGGACGAGGGAGACATAGAAGCAGGACCTTGGACGCCGTTGACCATTTTCTCCTGTGGAAGAGACATTCAGAAAGACCACATTAGAGTGAGATCAAGATCGGTACAAATTTAATGTGTCCTTTATTTTCAGTTTAAAATGAGCTATTTCATTTTACATAGAGATCCCAGATAACAAAGGCCATGGTGCGACGCCACCTGGTGAACTTGGTGTAGAAGAGAAAAAACTTAACGCTCACTGACTGAATCAGCTGATTCTGCTGCGGGACTATGTGGTTTAAAATGGGAATTTAATATCTCTCAGGATATTCTGTGACTATACCTCTGATGTGTGCAAATGCACAGACGCACGCACAAATACCCAATCTTGCTTTTCGACACACACTTGTGGAGACAAAGATTGTTGCAGCTCACAGTGCAAGTCGTGTCCATAACTCATAATTACTGGATCATTTTTAGATTAAATCAGCTGGCCACAGACACAAATCAAACAGCAATGCCTGACAGCGCAGTGACCAGTGATCCAACTCATCAAATGTCTGTAATCTGAGGGTTCTGTTTAGTCCTAATGTGTTGGACCATTAAAAAGACATCCCCCACTGAAGGGCTGTGACAGTGAAAGATGAGAGAGAGCAATGCTGAGAGGAGCAGAGCAGAAGAAAAACGATAAACTGTCAGGAGGGCAGGAAGTGGAAGAAGATGAAGACCAGATTCTGATTGTGTTTTTTTAGACCAAATATCTGGAGTTTGTTTAGCTACATTGGTCAGCCAAATCAGAATTTATTCAGCGCATTGTTCTTAGTTGATAAAATAGTCATTTCTGTCAGAGGGTATATGAGTACCCTTCATGGATCACTGCTTTGGATCATAAAGTATAAATAGAAACACATCTTTGGATGCCATTTGATATAAGGATCGATAGATACTCTTATTTAGGAGAGCAAAGGAAAATAACAGGGCTTTATCATTTCCTTCCCTTTCCTGTCTCTCTCGTCCTCTCACCTTCTGTCTATCTCCTCACTTTCATCTGGAAATCACACACACGATGATAAACGGAGTTTTAAATCCACAGTTTATTTCGATATTTGGTGGATGAAAGCGTTCATAAAATCAGCCATTTGCTTATGCAAATGAGTGAATTTCAATTATGATGCCATTATCTCTGTGCAAAGCAGTTAATGCAGTTTTGTTGTGATCCAATTATTACAGAGTGCTCAGTGCTGTCTATTGAATCAAGCTGATATTGATGAAGGTGCACTGTGATGTAGTTACACAGACGAGGCTGCAGAGACACAAGCATATTAAGAGTCGGCTTATGGTAATAAAACAGTCGAAACAAGAGTGCGACTGTGATTTTGTTTGAGTCATTTCAAGTTGTTTTGCGACAGTGTTTCTTCATCATGTACACACATTCACACACAATCGCTGCCTGTAGTAACACAGAACATCCAGTCAGCTTTTGAGGTTGCACCTACAGCACTGTCGGCTTTGGGCTGAATTTTGTGTGTGTGTGTGTGTGTGTGTTTGGCATGTCACCAGCAGTCAAACATGCAAATTTGAACAATCCACATTAACACATGATGCTGCTTATTGAAACAACACTAAAAGCATCTGTGATGAGAGCAACATCTAAAATAAACTGGCATTTTTCAGTCATTGATGGGTGTTAATAAAATTCAGCTGATAACACTGAATACTGATAAGCAGTCCTGCTTCTCCCTGGCCTCCCGCTCATCCCTCATCGATCATCATTCCCTTTGATTACACATTAATTTAGTTTTATATTAATGTCAGAGACTAGAGACCTGAGGTGCAATCTCAAACCAATTGCACCTCAAGATTTTTCTCTTTTAATTTGAACATTAAACAAATTGGATGATAGAACCAATGCTTGTCAACATCTCTTAGTGGACTGGAGATCGATCTGGATGACCTTGTGGTAGCTCCTATATGTCTCCTCCTGCATGACTGTTGGTAAAATGCCTTATCACCAAGACGGTAGATTAAACGGGGAGATATTGAGCGATTGATCAGTGGCTTTCCAGAATAACCTTTAATAAAGTTCACTGGGGATGACTGCAAGGTTCGCTTTGCTTTCATGTGCTTTCATAACTACTACAGGCAGATTGTCTCTTCTCTCTGTGTCTCCCCTCCTTCATTCTCACGCTCCCTCTCAAGGGTATCAATCAAGTTTTGTTGACAATCCTCTGTCTCACATGCCTCTATCCTTCTCTCTGTGGATTCCCAGTGAGATTAGTCTCCACTTTTTTTTAATCTGATTAACACTAGGATGCTTAGCCAGCTTAAAAAATTCTGTTTACCATTCTAATACCCTACTGTACATGCTCTATCATTTGGTTGAAAAGTTCGAATATGGAAGACTTCTTTGAGTCTGCTCCTATGTGAGCAGACAATTCCATCCAACTGGGAAATATAAATATGTACCTACAAATGTCGAGAATTTGTATGCAATCATATTGCACTTTTGACCTCTTGGAGCACAAACACCTGCCTGCATGTCTTGTATTTATTGGTATTTAACAGAGAGTCAGTGCACGCCTACATGGGCTGCCTTCACATGGCTGCGTGTCTGAGCAGCTGCGTAGCATCTGTCCTCTGCCGCTCCATTCTCCACATTACTCCCTGTCCTCTCTGATTGTTGTGAATGTTACCTTGCCACCCACTCTTCTCCTCGTCAGTGTCCCTGAATGGTTTCCTCTATTACTGCGCACAATGGAGGATAGATAGTATGACCGCCAACGCCTACGTGACACAACCATAAGTCTGTAACAGTAACTTTAGACAACAGTTGGACAGAGAATGAGTAACAGAGGTCTGGCTAACGGATCCACATTTTTCTGAATGTTGGGATCATGGCTGGACTCCCTAATGGTGAATGTGATACACTTTTTTGTTGCTGTTTTGATACTTGAAAACCAATATGGGTGCTGTTTGTAGGGTGTTTTGAGATAGCCACATCAAGGTGCATGTGCTACTTGTCACTGAGCCTGCTAACCGTTAAAATGCCTTTTATCCAATCTTAACAGCAACAGTTTTCTTCGAAATTACTCTTCAGAGAGGTCACATTGTACACCTAGTAGCTGTTTTTATGTTGTGTAATTCATCGAAGGATGAGTAAACAGACTATAAGTAAAAAAAAGGGACAAAAGTTGGTTTCCTATTATTCATAACTGCTAACCATGTATGACTGGATAAAAGTGACTGCCTGTAAACAGAAAAACTTCGAGAAAATTCACTTAATTGCAAGTTGCACTTTACCTTACTGCTTATTTGAGGAAGAAAAGGGCTAAGATGAATATTTAATGGAAACTGAGACAAAAGGAGAAGCAGACTAAGAGTATAGGACTGATGAAACCCAAACCATTATCTTTCTCTTTGCTGACAGGCCAAGTGTACCGCTTTCTTCTCCATCCATCTATTTATCTGTCTCTCGGCAGGTGTCTTTTAACAACAGGGTGCCAGGAGAGAGGCTGAATAGTGCAGTCTAAAATCAATTACTACCACAGAGGATAAGTGAAAATCCAAGTGCCAGTAGGTGCATGTCAGCACAGTGGGAGAAAGGGGAGGAGAGAAGGAGAAAAAAAAAACTGAGAAGAAATAAGGCAAAGTAAGGATAGAAGGAAGGCAGGCAGGCAGAAAAAGATGAGAGATGTGGCTTTCAATGATAGCTTACCACCTGCTAGTCAGCATGCTGGGTTTGTGCATATGTTGGTTAGAAAGAGAGAGCGAAAGCACTGGCATTTGTGAGTGTATGTGTGTGTGTAGGTGTGTGTATACAAATAGGCCTGTGTTGGATTATGCTGGTCTCTCTGCTCACAGCGGTAAAACACAGCAAAATAATCCTACTTTAAAATCATCTAACATTTCACCCGGGTATCACACTGGCTAGCACAGCTACATTCTTTCCCCTCAAGAGTTTCAAGGTTTTCTCTAGGACTCTCATATATCTCTCTGAGTCTTAAAAAAAAAAAAAAATCATGCTCCAAATCCACACATACACCTATTCTGAGAAGAAATCTGCCTGGGTGTCTGGTGCAGCCTCCGCAAACACACCGATATGTTCGCACAAAGACACACGGGGTGACACGCTCACCACATCACGAGAGCCAGAAAGCACAATACACAGTGGTCACATTTCTCACATGATCCTCACCAGCTGTCAGTGTCACTCTAGACACACAGAGACCATTGAAGGGGCTGTGTGTGTGAGCGTGTGTGTTTGTGTGTGCGAGGAAACAGATACTGTAACAGGCTCCTTAGTCACGGGTGATTTGACAAAGCTACAGTGACAATCACAATGAGCTGCAGCTGTATTTACAACTGGATGGAGGGACGGGAGAGAAATTAAGTGTGATTACGAGTCATGTTTCTGATACATGCAGCCATCTTTGTTCAAACTCACTAACTGATTCAGCGTATAAAAAAACTTTTTTTTTTGCCTGGCTAGTGTAAAGACAGAAGAAGGGAAATAAAAGGAGAAAAGAGGCTCAGCAGGGAACTTCTCTTTCTGTCTTCCTCTTTCTCATCTGTCATCTGAAATTTCCTCCATCACTGCAACCCAAAACCCTCTTACACAGCATGGTAGGGGCGTGGAGGTATACCTCATGTCACTACACACACACACGCACACACACACACGCACACACACACACACACACACACACACACACACACACACACACACACACACAGACTCACAGCTCTCATCATCCTTAGCCAGACATATTGTCAAGTTACACTCTGGCATGACCTGTTGAGTCACACCACACGTGTACACATACACGTTGACTGTGCGTACATGTGCGAGGCGACAATGTCACAGACACACATCACAAACATTTACACAGGAACACACAGCTACATATCACAGTAAATAATAGATGAAGATGTAAATCTGTTATCTTATGTTTTGTTGTTTTATTTTGAAAAAAAAAAACAACTAAAGAATGACCTTAATATTGATTAACTGGATATCTATCAGAAAAATTACATGTGTTTGTGCACTGTGTCTGCTTCCTCCCACTATGCAACAATAAGACTAATACTAAGTCAACAGGGACAAAGATAGATATCAATGTAAGTTTAAACTACCAAAAATAAATCATTCATCAGAAATATCTTCTGTGCTGATGGCTGTTTGTTCACAGTTTTTAAGGTGGTTTTGTTTCTTTGGTATTTCATTGCTTTTAACTGCTTTCTGCCTCTGTCATTTCAACTGTTGCCTCTAGTCAGAAAGTCAGTCGGGCAAAGTCAAGCAGTGAAATGACACAATGTGAAACATGGCAGGCTATCACAGTGTTTGAAGTTTTCACACCAGTAGTGTTTAAAGCAAAAGTGGCAGTTCTGTCCCACATACATGCATTTGACTACAAATGACAGTATGTTTAAATGACGTTCAACATTTATTTAATAATAATAAGAATTCCCTATTTGTCAGATACAATTATACTGAGTACAATGTAGTGAAACAGGTTTTCTTCATTTGACACATGCTTTAGGTGCAGTGGGCAGCTACTGTGCAGAGCCCAGAGGCCAAACTCCAGTTCCATGCCAGCGCTGTGGTCAAGGTCACTGGCAAGAGATTTTACGTAAATGTAAATGTTTTCGGCGGGGGAAACAGGAGCACCTCGAAGAAAACCACAGCACAAGGAGAACACAGAAACTCCACAAAGAGAGGCCAAACCGCTGAGCCACAGAGCTGCCCCTCTACATCCTCTGCAAAACCCACAAAAGACTATGCTTACTCATCCATCCCAAAAGATTTGGTGTGAAAATAAAAAACCCTTAACAACTTCTTTCACTTTTTCATTCTAGCAGGATTACTAAAACACGGTGATAGCAGCATCCAAAACTACTGGTGCAGACCCACCAATTTAATAAAAGACCTGTTGAATGTTACCTGCTGCATGAAACAAATCTAAAACATCAACAGAGACACGAGTCATCCTGCTCGCTCACTGCTTCTTCTGCTTACATCTGGAAAACTCTGTGCATCACCGAACCCTCAGCACGACCTAGTTCCTTTCTATGGTCATCAACCTGACGAACGCACCTTTCATTAGCATGCACGCATACATACACATACATGTAAGCACACACAGACACACATTAGATCTAGGTCTTGAACTCTGTGTTTTCTTGTATATACCGATGTGTCTGTTGTGCTTTTCAGAAACCTGACTGACACAAGCAAGGATCCTTTGTGCTCATTAACACAAAGATGCAACAAGTTGTGACAAGTTAAACACAAATAGGTTTAAAGTTACAGTTACTTTACACCGACCGGCACTACCTGTGTACTGTGAGGTGTTATGTTTGTACAAATGTGTCATATGACGGATGACACATAAGCCATGTTACATCAGGCGTATTGTATCTTTGCCTGCAAGCAAAAGATGAAAGAGAGCGTAGGTGGTTAGAAGACAAACAAGAACATAATTCAGATTAAATTTGACACATACATTAAAAGATTAAATTAAGTGACCTGCTGTTTAACAGTTTATTAAGAATCTTTGTGTTGGGACTCATTTTAAATAACATGTCTCCAGTGATAGAGCAGTGAGGTGTTTTCCACAGCCTGGGATTAAAGGGGCAGATCATATTTCTTAGGTGGATAAAAGAAGTGAGCAAACACAGTCATCCCTGCAGCCTATTGTGGATACCATTAGCAAGATTAAAAATGTTAAAAAACGTGAAAGTAAAAGCCTGCTAAAATAGTTGACTGCATACAGGCAGTGACTAAGTGTGAAGGTCATGGAAGACCAGAACTTCCATTAACCCCTCTAGAGGAGTTGTGGGCCTCGTTCTGATCTAATAAGAAACCCAAACTACATACATTCTGTCATAACTTTAATATATCCAGTTAATTTCTACACAGTTGCTTCCCTAAACAGCTGAAGGAATAGGACACATAAATCATTTTGTAACATGAGAATATAAAGGGACAATTCTTGTAAAAATAGTCACCTCAAATCAGCACAGAAAAAGGGCACCTCAAGCTGATTGATAGATTTTTATTATTTTTTACTTTTTTTTTTTTCTTGGGATGGTGTCCAAAACAAAAACTCTTTTTGTGGAGCACTGGTTTTTCATTAAAGCCATCTTCTTTTAATCAAGCGCTCTTTTAATAACAGGAATTGACTGCTGAAACAGACTTCAGCTAAAGTGCAGCTGTAATTCTGTTGAGACAGCACGTTGAGCTTAAGAGGATGGTAAAAACCTAAAAAAATACAAAGCCTCGGGTGACTCATGGGTTAAGATCTTTGCTCAGAGGAGCGTGTTTACAAGACCCATACTGAGGAGAGTCTATTTTTACAACAACATGGAAAAATAGGGCAAAGACATGATTACTTAATAACTAAACTTTTCCCCCCAACAGTTGTTTGAAAGGTGCTTTGTTATACGCATCTTTCATCTGTGGTTCAAAAGCACACTCAGAGCACGGGGCTTTAAATACCCTCTGACATTTTAGATAAACAACGCAGAACGAAGCTGTATAATGCCATCTGACATATTAGGTAAGAACAGTGAAAAACAGACATGGCTGATATTTCGATGGCTTAACATTTTTTCCTTTGTTACTGTGACTTTGGTTCTTCAAGTATACACATAGCACAGGCTATGTAATACAATTTGACATGCTAAATGAAATGCTTAAAATAGCTGCGCCTGCTGTTTTGAAGGCAAAAACAAATTATTTGCTACTAGAGTAAACAAGTCGTGCAAAGGCCAAGCAGAACCTTTTGACATTTTAAATAAAAGTTTAAAAATAGATTTGAGAGGATTAACTGTATCCCGAACAGAAAAGGCAGCCTAATCTTTGATTTTTATTGTTCTCCGACAATACAGATGACATCATGTGTGCATAACGCAACATCAAAGCAACTATCCATAACAGTGCATGTCAACATGAAGCGACTCAATTGTTTGGGGTGAAATACAGATTTTTGTACAAGTATTATGCCTGTGTGTGTGTGTGTGTGTGTGTGTGTGTGTGTACATATATATATTTGTGTTGGGCGAGTGTGTATTTTGTGTACAAGATAATTGTGTGGGTACATCCAGTGTCTCATATGGCCTGCGGCTAGTAGAAGTCTGCCAGTCACACTGGGGGGGAGAAGTGTATATATGTGTTTAAAAATGTGTGTGTGTGTGTGTGTGTGTGCGTGTGCTTGTGTTAGCCTTGTCTTACCAGTGAACCTGCTGTGTTTGTTGGTGTGTGTCTGTGTTTTTGTACTGTAAGCATCATGATGCAAAGTACCAGCAATCCCACCCACTCAGCCTGTACCAGAATATATAAAGATACAATTATGAATTGACCACATCCACAGTGTGTGCTTTCATATTTCTCCAACAATATCAATAAACATACACACGCATACAGATAAACTGATTTAAAATGAGAAGTGTGCAGAACAGATGAGCCGAAGGTAAAAAGCGAAAACAGTATTGAGAGAAATGATGAAACACGACACAATAAAGGAAAAAAAAAGAAGAAAAATAATAGGGATATAAAGAAAAAGACAGACTGAGAAAACCAAGAATACCAGCTCCAGAGAAAAGGAAAGAGAAAGGCCAGCAAATTGAATGCTCCAGTAGAGATTTGTCCATTCACCTCCATTCTGTTATTCTGTCAGTTTGTGGTCATGGAGGGACATTGTTCACTACTCGTATTCTTCCATTTCTATATCCCTCCCAGCCTTCCCCTCTGTCTATTCTGTCTTTCATATGAGCTGTCAATTTGCTGTCTTGTGGAAGGAGCAGAGCCGTTTTCTTTTCTCTCTCCTATTCTCTCGGTCTCCTTGAGAAAGTATGCTGAAAAGAGCTGATTATTGGATGGCACTCAAGCTGCTTTTCTGTCTCCTGATCTCTCAGTCTACCTCTCTCCCTCTCTTGCATTCTTCCTTCATTTTTTGGCCTCTCTCTCACCCCCTCCTCTTCTATCATTTAATTTCATCTGAGGATGAGGACTGGTGAAGATACTTTCTCTTTTTCTTTCCTTCACAACGCTGTTGAGTGCTTTCTCTGCTATTGTGTCCCACTAAAAGACTCATTACTGTCCTTCCCTTGCTACGGAAAGTGCTGTTTCTATGAATGAAGGGCTGAGAGAGAGAGAGAGAGAGAGAGAGAGAGAGAGAGAGAGAGAAAGAGAGAGAGAGAGAGCAAGAACAGAGAAAGGGATGTCATCCATGTCAATAAAAGCACATTTGTGTCTCTCTAAAACCTTGGTCTTGTTTCATGGAATGGAGTGACAAAAACACCAAGGCCCTTTAATCAATGTATCACATCTCCACAAATAAATGAGGGAAACAGAAGGAAAGAATCGAGGCAAAAATTAGGCTTGGAAAACAGAAAGCAGAACAAAAAAGAAGTGACTGATGAGAAAAATGACAGGAACTTGTAAAGGAAGAGAAGAAACAAAGAAAAAAGAAGTAGATGGTGGTTCTGCTAAAATGATGAATCTTCTAGAAGTGCCCATGATCACTGTGCAACAGAGAGGCAGAGAAATGCAACCCACAAGTAGTCAGTGCAATATAGGGTGGCGATGGAAAAAACACACTAATACACTAAAAATCACACTAATAGCAGTTTGTTGTCTTTCGTCCATCCATCCATTCACTTTAAACCAAACTCAAATGAACACAGGAAAAATATTCTCACGGAAACACTTTTCGTGTGCTATGTCTTTGGTACTTTTGAGTTATTTCAGCACATACTTGAGTAAAAAATGTGCACTACAAGAGTAAGGCATTAGTTTAGACAATTGCATGTCTGGTTTGGCTCCTCACCTTCATAAATTTAGCTTTAAGGGCACATATCATCTGCAAGCTGAAGAACTCAACATAGCCTTCTTGAGCTGCACAAGGACAAAGAGCTGTGTGCTCTTAGATCACTACTCATCCATCCCCATCACTCATCGGTACATATTTTCTATCTGTCTATATATTCACACATATATACATCCATGCATCTATTTATCTGCTCATCTATCAGTTATGCGCATCTAAGTCATCATGTCTCGCATCCATGTATCCACATATATCGGTCCAATTTCAGGTCCATCCATCTACAGCCATCCACATATGCTTTCCACTCCTCCATAAATATCACCTATGCATCAAGCCATTTTGCTTCATTCCTGCCCACATCAGCATGGATGCTGGCTGGTGTGCAATCAGCTTTCTCTCTCCATCTCTCAAATGATAGGTCTCCCACTTTGTTCCTCTTTTGACAAATGGACATTACAGAGCTTAGTGGGTTTCTCTGCCTTTCCAATCACCCACTTATCTACTACTTTTTATTTATTTTTCTCTCCTTTAACAATGCTCCTCTGCATCTTAGATGAAACGACCAAACTCAGACTTCATCCATCTCACAGTAACTCTGCTATCCTTTATTCTTTGTTTTTCTCTTCCATACTAAGAGCCTTTAACCACAGGCTTTGCTTCAAGACATGGGGACGAGCATCTCTATGCTTCTCCCTAATCACTTATTCATCTCACACACACACACACACACATTAGCTCAGTGTGTGGTGGACTCATACGGAGATTCATAGAAAATAGATGGTCTTCATATATGTGTAGGGCAGTCAGTCACAGTGTTGGTGCACAAATGGATATTCCTAGTGTGTAGGCTTGGGCATTCACAGGCGTGCACAAGTCCAATGAAACCTGTTCACTTATGGTGATATTAATGAGTACAGATAGTGGACACGGGGCTGTCAAGGACATTAAGTGTTTCTGTCTGTGTAGCTTGCAGATACTGCTGTGTTTCCGAGCCATTAGGTCACTTATCTATTAACACCGTGCTCCAGTGGCACTCTGCTGTCATTAAGAGTCAACAATGCAAGTTATAAGGACTATGGATTGCAGATCATCAGCAGCATCACTGGAGATCACTTAATGTAACAACATGTTAATTCCCAATGTGCTGTGGACAGCAGAGGCATGTGTCACTGAATGCTTGCCAGTCCAGAGCCACTATTTTATTCCAACACGAACTCGACCTTCTTGTCTGTCTTTATATCATTATGTTGGCTGAATATGCATCCAGTCGCTTATCACTGCCTTTAATGCACTCACATTTAAACCATACTACAAAAAGTGCACATTTAATTTCACTGTGCTTTACTGCTTTTGCTAAATTTTCCTTTTGCTGATGTTGCCAATCAATCCAACACGTCAATGTCTTCACCAAAGCGCACAAACTTCTCTAGTACATTTGGAACTTCTTCTAAGACCTGAAAGCACTAGTTGTGTGGACACAACATGTAAAAGAGAGACATACTGATGTATTCTGTTGAGACCATTGTCTCTCTGTTAAACGACCAAATTATCTCACTTCTCTTCTTCAGCAAGTTAAAGATGGAGATGATGACTTTACCAGCATTTCCTTTATATGAACCCCTTTGAGACACATTTACAGTTTGGGTAGTAACTCAAGAAATATCTGTACAAAGGTATTTACAGTATTTGTACCATACAGAGTGTATACAATGTGTATGTCAGTGTGTGACAGAGTGTACATAACAATATGAGGGGTGTGACTTGTGTGTATTAACCTGTGTGCATGTGTTGTTACATCAATCCAAGAAAGGCCTTGGTGCATTGTGTAAGAATTTTAAAGCATGGTGGAAGAGCGAAGGGGGAAGAGGAAGGTGAGTGGGGGTAAACGAAAGCAAGCGTGTGAGTTGGAGCAGCAGACTTTATGAGGCAACTAGCTTTACAAGGTCTAGTCTCCACTGCTGAACTTTTCATTGCTAAGTGACGTGTAGCTTGGCTCGCAGTGAAACCTTTCTCCTTTCTTTACTTTTATCTCATTTTTTGTCATCCATTTCTTTCTCTCTCTCTCTCTCTCTCTGCTTGCTTTCTTCTTCATCATCATCCCCCTCTCCCTCTCATGTCTCTGCCTGTTCCTTCAGTCGCCCCCCCTTTCAGTCTGGCAGTAAAGGCTGATGGAGTGTGAAATTAGAAAGTGTATCATATTCTGCTCTGTGGCTCCATGTCCTGAGCTATAAGCTACAGCTAGTCAGAGTGAAAAATAACATGCAGTGAAACAGATACATTAACAGTGTTTGTGTGCATGTGTGTGTGCGTGCGTGCGTGTGTGTGTGTGTGTGCATGTGTGGAAAGGAAGACAGAGAACAGTTTAGCCAGCCACAGCTTATCTTAAATTACTTATCTCACGCCTGGTACACTGGTGCTTTCCACAAACTGCAGAAGCGAGCATGGATTAAAACTGTGAACACACACACACACACACACAGACTCACACTCACATATGCACACATACACATTCACACACACCTTATTCTTTTGCTGACTGAACAAAATGTGAATAGCCTGTTGTAAACACAAATTTTTATAGTTTTGATAAGAAGGGAACACACAGTGAAAGCTTGACAGATGCAGGATAGGCCCTCTCATTAACTGACAAAGATGAGAGAACGCATTTACTTTTAACACATGTACATCTGGTTGACAGATGTAAACATACGCAGCTGAATCACTGTTGCTAAATATAGCCTGCACTGAACTTTTCACAAATTTTCTTTAAAACAAAATGACTCTCTGTTAGAGGAGAAACAAATTGAGTTATTTTGTTCTGATGAAAACTGAGAAAAGACATTTGGCTTCATCAGAAAACACAGACTTAAAAACAAAAGTAGAAACACAAAAGAGTGTAAATTCAGCAAGCACTGAACACCAACCAAAGATAAATAATGCTAGCATCAGCACCAAAAAGTACTTCCAAAACACCCCGGATGCTACATCCCTCTGACCGAAGATAATAGTTGAAGTCATACACTGCTGGGCTACAACAAGTATAGCATTGCTAAAGATAGCAAGTTTAAATGGATGTCACTGACTTGGGAACCAAGACAATCAAATCCAATTTCGTATCATATCGGTAAGAAAATTGGTTCCCCTCTGGGACTGACCAAAAACACCTATTGTTTGTAGAACTGCACATTTTTACTCCTGCTGGTGTGACAGTATTTTCTAGTGCATTTGAGATCAAAAACTTAAAATTCATGTTCTTTGTTTTTCAAAAAAAAACGAGTGTAAAATTTTAAAGATCTTCATTCATTTAAAAAGTACAAATTTTAATCTGTGGAGTTTTTAGCTGAATCAAATGAACATTTTACCACAGTGTATCATATCTTTAAAATTGATCGACTTCCTTTTACTGGATCATTGACCATGAATCTGTGTAGATATTGGAAAGTCAGAAAGGGACGAATGCTCATCCTCACTGAATAAATGTGAGATGTCGTTCAAATCTATTCGAACTCATACCTAAGTTACCAGAATTCCTTACCTTTGTCGTCTCCATTCCTTCTACTTAGATTTACATCAATATGTACATGTTTCTTTATTTCCTCCCGAATGAAAGTTTATGTCTCGGTCTTGTCTAATTTATTTCAGTTTGTATGTTAAGCAATGGCTTTTGTTCTGCATCAATTGTCTAGTAAACTCTGTTCAAGGTTTATGCTACAGCGGAATATAATTAATACTGTATCCGTTGTATTTTTTATGCAGTACAACCTTGTATCTTTTTCACTTATTTAACATTTGATTTGATGTAACTTTGATATGGCAATGTGTATTTTAAAAAGTCATCAGTACCTGTGACTGTGTCTGTATACAGGTGAGCTGTGTTTGTGTGAGATACCTGCATCAGGCCAGACACCTCCCCTTTCTGAAGTGGTGCAGCAATGGAAGGAGTGAAAGGTTTACTGTCCTCAACTGGTTGGCCTTTCAGGAAGTGTTTTCCTGCTTCGTAGATGTCCACTTCAATCATCTTCCCTTTAAATTCAGCCCTCTTAGGTACCAGCACCTGAAAATGAGGAGCAACACATGACAAATGGTGAATGATCTCTGCAAATTTTATCGACTCTGAGAAAGGACCACGATAAACCATGAGTAACCTAACATTTGGGAAATCACTTGTTGTGACCTCGACTATGAATACACAAAACCACATCACATCATATTCCCACAACTTCAAAAACAGAGCTCAATGGAAAATCTTAACCAAACAAAGTGAAAAATAACAGTAACAATAACAATAATTATAATGATAATAATAATAACAACATTTTTTGGCAAATTTAAAAACAAATCCACAAAGGACAAAAGTAACCTGTAATCTTGTGACTGCACCAGTGAGATAAATTCCGCACCAGCTGTCATACATTCAGAAAGGCAGACCTACAGTGTATAACCATTATAACCAACCCTCTGCATGTTTCTCCACATCTGTCAATTACATTCTTAATTAAATGCTGCTCAGGACTGTTTTCCCCAATGCTTCCCCATTGTTATTTGGCTAGTCCCATCCCGCTTACAAAAAAAACACAAGGCTGAGTGTTTTTGGTTCCATTTATAGAAGCCCTCAAGGTCAAAAACTAAGGCAACAGCTGTGACATAAAACAGGGGGATTTGCTGGTTTGTATTATTTTTTTTCACCATGGCAACTATAAATCTCGGCTGATCACAGCAGGAAGAAAGAGAAAACAAAGAGTTATAATTACGGCTTAGTGTGAAATGGAATTTGTTCTTAATGACTTACCCCTGTAAATAAAGATCATATGCAAATGCTTTTCCTTTCAAAACTATTTTCAAACTAATCACAAAGTTGACAGATTGAAAATGATGTGTGCTGTTCGCTTAGAGTCCTGATTTACTTCTTTCCTTTTCCAGCGTTTGCGTTCAGATTCAATCTCTCTGGCAAACACTGATAGAATGATTGGTGTTGTGATTATGGGGCAGATTTAAGACTGGAGTCATAAGAGCTTGTGTAAATTATAATCACAAGTGAAGCAAGGGTTTTCTTTCTATACATTCTAATATATGTGATATCTCCGAAGTGAAAGGGAAGGACTTCCTGTATGTGAGTGATCACCCTTGGATTGAAAAGGTGGTGTTATCAATCCTGAATGAACAGACACAAACACAGCTTTCTGACACTGCACACACAGCTTCCTTAGAAAATGTATTACAACGCCCAACTTTAAGACTCAGCACATTAATTTGATAAAAATAAAAAAAATTGTTGCTCCCTTCTACAATGGCTATCAAATTGCCTCTTCCCATCAGCGGATCAGAGACTAGAATCAGCAGCAGAACAGCAACCCCAGATTTGCTGGGGATTCTATATTATGCCTGAGTCCTCTTCAGCAGTGCTGTGTGCTGATTCAGGTCATTTGGTGGTCCGTCTAACCATTACACAACTCTGCAGGGTTAAGGTAATGACTGGGCAGAGAATAGCATGTGAACCGGCGGAGGGAGCATTGCTGCTGTGATGGCGGGAATGAGCCTGGCTCAGTGTTAATCCGTCAGTCTTGATCCAGCTGGTGGAATATGACAGGAGATGGAGAACAGGCCAGGCATACACACAGCCAGTGCCACACCTGCCTAATCAACACACCTGCTGCTCGACACTCTGACCACAGCGAGGGTGCGCATGAGTGTAAAAGTGTGTGAGTAGCTGGGGAGCCAGGCTGAGAGCAGACAGGTAAAACAGTGGGGGAGGAAGGTGAGAGTGCTTGGTGTTTGTGTGTGCGTGCGCGTGTGTGTGTGTGAGTGTGTAGGTCATTTGAGGCCTATTACAGGGTGATTAAATGATGAAAGAGCTTGTCCGATTCCATTGGAAAGGCCCCCCTCCCCCTACTTTCTCACTCAACCACTAACAGATACACACACTCACACATACAGGTGGGTTGGGTGCTGATTATACCCGTCAGGATAGATATCCATCTGATGGTGTAAAAGTGAAACTAGGCCATTTGTTCACATTCACACCTCTCCCTAGCTTATTCCCCACTTCCCTCCACCCACACACCAAACCCCACTCTCCACCTCCTTCTGTCCTTTTCTTTGCTCCCACTTCTTTTCACTGACCCTTGGCTCCCCCATTTTTTTCTCTTAACAGCCTAATCCCTCCAACTGAGCTGCTCTGTGTTCGCTCCTCTCTTTTTCTACTTTCATAAAGATTGAACCCTTTCTCACTGAAGACAAAAGCCAGATGTTAGTGGAAGTTAGTGGGGTTTTTTTTCTTGCTGAGTCTAAAGAAGGTTTTAAAAAACTAATGGCCTCTGTTAGCATTTGTCAATATGCATGACCTGAGGCGCTTGATTCAGGGCTTCCTTACCAGCATACAAAGATCAGCAAAACAGAACAATATTGCCAAATTACAGAGCCCAGTTTTTTTAACTCATGCAGAAGTTGCAAATATGCACATACCAGTAGTCATAAAAATGTGTCTGACTCAGTTGCTGATGATGATCAAGCAATGAATCATAGAACTCTTACACACAGAAGTAAAAGCATCCACACACTCCATGCATATTACTGTGCAGCCTTCCGTTCATGCACAACAAGAACACACTTACAAGTTCTTGATTACAACTTGTATGTACGAGAATTTCAGTGGGTTTTCAAAATACGAATTTCACTGAATCAGACCTCTGCAGTGTGTATACAACCTCATGTGTTTGATCTGTAAGCTTCTTTCTATCTTATAGTTGTACTGTGGACATACATTTCACTTGATATGTAGATGTTTCCCTTGAGGAAACAGATTCAGAACATATTGGCACATGGTGTTTTTTAAGTCAGACAGTGATTTAGGGGCCATGCCAAATACTTAATGTCTTAAAAATAATAACTAAGCTTAGAAAAAATCAATCATCTCAACATGCTCTTCTCTTGAGCGAAGTGAACTTAAACACATCACATCCAGTGCAAGTCTGCATATGCACAAGCGCATGAGGGAGCTTGCACTCTTACAACACACACATGAACCGAGTGACACTTGTAACTTAAGTTTATAGCCTGCAGAAGGAGGTGCAAAGGAGGAGGAGAGGTGGGGAGGAGAGGAAAGTGGAGGGGAGGAAAAATTATTACTATCCCCTGCCCTCCCTGCTAATAAAAAGCATAACTTCAAACATGTTTCTGATGATGGTTAAAGCAGGAGGAAATTGATTTATTTGAAGATGTTTTAAAGTGAATTTTTCACAGGTTGAGAGAGGGTCTTTGAAGCCATGCTGGTGTGAGTGTGTGTGTGTGTGTGTGTGTGTGTAGGATGGAATGTTCATGTCTTAAGGGCTGACCTTAATGTTAGTACAGTTTAAAAAAAGCAAAAAGTACTGCCGCTATCAGCCGCCAAATGCTCTCATGACCACCGCAGGGTGTGTGTGTATTTGTGAGTATGTGTGACATTATAGCTAACCTACTTTAGTCAATACAAGCTTAAGCTTCTGACACCTGCTGTGAGTACTCCTGTGACATGCAAAGCAAAGCTTCTGATCTGATTTACTAAGTGTGAAAATGAGGAATGGTTGGATGAGCTTCACATACGAGAAAATATTCAAAAAATGCAGATTTATTTACAACTTTTTCACTGTTATCTTCCGACGGTGGGAGTGTGAAAGCCATCAAATGCAAACGTGTCAACAACCTTCCAGCATGCCAAATGGTCCATATCATTCAGTTTGACTACAAGTTTGACCACTAAATTTAGTAACAAGTGTAAAAACAATAAATTGATGAATTCATTTAATAACAATCCTATGATCTCTTAATGTAAGCAAAGTACATACAGCAGATAAACTATCCGCACTGAGGTAATTTTTCTCTGTATTGCAACAGTTCTCATCAAATATAGTTCAGACATTATAACAGCTATCTTACCTGTTCGTAGGACTTGTTGTGAGCCACGTAGTATTGGGCATCAAATGACTCTTCTGTCACCAACACATGTTGCCTCTCCCCTACCTACACAGACAGTGAGAGAGACAGAGAATAATTACGAAACTGCATTTGCTTATGTCAACTACTACAAGTTTATTAAATAAAAAAAGCATCTGCCTTTCATGCATCACTTTTGCAAATGTGTTTCATTTGTGGACGTGGCCATCTGTGCATGTGTGAATGTCCTCAGCCATATGCCGCTGACCATAAGAAACCCGATGGGATTAATATCCCTGTCAATCATTGAGCACCCTTCTTCTTCATCTCAGCTCGAGTTTATTTCACATATCTGCATCTCACTCAGGCTAGTTCAGTCACGAGTAATTTATGTCATTTTCTTTCTTGCCATCTCTGTGTTTTTGAGTGAGACAGGGAAAATGTTAACTTGAAAAAACAGCGTGGTATTTCTTAATGTCATTTCTACCACATGTAATTACTATATACGTGTATGTGTATGTGTATGTGTAT
>JAQNCA010000030.1:20273835-20286870 GCA_029783725.1 Acanthurus tractus
GAAAGAGATGTCCTTTAAATATAACTAGATGGTCTTGAGACATTACTTCTCAACTCTCATTCAGATTTTGTTAAAGGGAAACTTTGAGGGAGGGCATTTTCAATCAGATTTGTCTCGTTATAACATTGGTAGTATATGCAAAGAAGGTTATTCTAAATACTACAGATGAAACTACAAAAAAAGTAATTGAATTTTTGTATTCCTGCCTAAACTCCATTCTGATGTTGCCAGCCAGGATAACATTTTAACATATCATGCATATGTAAGGAATGTATTACAAACCCTATTTTATTTATTTATCAGCTTTGAGATTTATTGTAATGTGTGCATTGGATTCTTTGTAATACCTTGAGTGTGAACATAAACTAAATCTTTTCACCACATGTAAGAAGCACTGAAGTTAACTAAAAAAGTGCTGCGTGCACTAGGCTTGTCTTGTAAATGTGAATGCAACATAAGAACTTCTATTTTAGTAAGTTAAATGCATGAAAAATGTAAAGATGTTGAAAGAAAACAGAATACATGCAGTGCCATGTCAGGGTTGTGAGCCGTGCATTTCTATTTGAACCTTAACATGCTCTCACAGCCACATAAATACATCATAGATTCAGTAAGCTCTTTAAGTAAAATAGGACAGGCATTGTGAAGGTTGCGGAATGAATACTGCATGTCACTAATGTGTTTATGTAAGTGAAATAGGCTGTGAGTGGACAGAAAAAAGGCTGGGATAAATGTTGCAGACTGTTTGTTTGCTACAGGGTCATGAAGAGTTGACAAACCAACACTGATGTGTGTGCTTATTAGAAGCTGTATGGACAATGTGTGAGTATAGTATGAGGTGATGGCCATGTTATGACCCTATTTATGCAGCAAAGATACAAAGAATATGACGGGAAAGCGCAGAAACATTCATGCACATAATATGGAAACCTGCACCTCAAAAGGAGGGTTTCAAGGGGATACAAATCAAATCATAGAGTGAATAACCTGCTGTACTCTTGAAATTATGTAATCTGCTGAAACATCACTTTCTTTTTAGCTTGAGAGGAGATTAATGCAGCATGGCTGTTTGGTGTTGACAGGCTCAATTAGAGATGACACAAACCCACACTGATGTATGTGTGCTTACTGGCAAATATATGGACATGTTTAAGACTATAGGATGACATGCAGGCTTTCCCATCAATTTTAGAGTTCTTATACATTTTCCATTAAAAAATTCTATACGTTGCCACACTCAAATTTCTAGATGTCTTGGCATATTTTTCTGACCATATCTGACAACTCAGTATAAATAGCTAGATGTGGACTATGTAAATAATAATCTATTGAAATATATCTAAATCCAATCGTTAAAAAGAATATTACATTTTGACTATGTAGACTGCCAAATAAGATTGCTGAGGCGCAGTATAAACATACTTAAAAAATACTTTAAAGTGCTCTAAGGAATATTTTGCAGTTAAAAAAGTGATAAATAGGTCTACATTCTGACAGTCATCACTCATACAAAATGCATGGTCAGGTACATGGGTCTCCCGGTCCAACTGCTTTGTTGCGAACAGTGTTCTCTTACCTGATTGGATGAAAGTGAAACAGGATACCACAAAATTTCTTTTCTGCATACTGTAGAACAGAGGACCCATATAACCAATGAAACACTATCACCTCATCTGCAAATAATAATTATGTAAGAACCAGCTCTTTCTCAAAAGCATTGCGTAACAACCGATTCTTTTGCAAATAACAATCAAGTAATAAGCATCTTGCAAGAGCCAGTTCATTCGCAAATTGGCATCACATGAGAATTAGTTCTTTCACAAATACCTATCAGAAAGAACTAGTTCTTTTGCAAAAATGATCACATATTAACAGGTTCTTTCATAAGTAAGCGACATGTAAAAATGGGTTCTTTCGCAAATAATTATCTTTGCATCATGTAAGAACCAGTTCTTTCTTAAAGAATCATGTAGACAAGAATCTTTTTTGCAAAAATTATCATTTTAGAACCGTTTTTTCCCAATTTTTATTTTTGAAATTTTGTCTGAATACGTAAAATAATACATACAATAAATCTGCTGTATATATTGGTGGACTGTGTGAAGTTGCTTGGCATTTCAAAGCTTGATTATTGAGGCTGACATGAGAATTTTAAAAAAACATTTGGTAGACTGCAGGATTTGAATGTTTATTGCAATGTTAAGCTATATATGTTTTTAAAAAGTTTACTAAAAACTTCAAAATTAAAAAAAGTTAAAAACGTTGGTACAAATGAAAGGAAACATTAATCGTATATCCTTTACCTTAAACAGAAAGAGAAACTCCACATCTGGTGTATGACCTTCCATCACTCTGGCTGTATCACCAAGTCAAACACTAAATCTCTATCAATCTTCAGTGAAGCAGGAGCACAAGGAAGACTGTGACAGCCAATCAACCAACAGAAAGAAATCAGCTAAATTATCTCACTGAATCACGTTTTTATCCTTTCCTTTCAGCTTATTCATTTTCCCAACATGGATGATAACATGAGAGGGAGAATCATTTAAATATCTAAAAAAGTCAAAGAAAATAATCCAAACAGACAAGTCAAAATCCTCATTAGTAAAAGTCAGACTGGCTTCAGCAAGATGAGACTTGAATAAGCAAATGGCTCACAAAGGGGGCAATATTAGCACTTCAATGGTGTTGATTGATTGATGGTGGGGGGGATCAGGTTGAATTGACTCTGAGAGCACACACATACACACAGGCACATACATACACACTCAGACATAATGAACATTAATCAAAGGGAGCAGGTAGTAATCAGACAGAGCTTTGAGAGGCTAGCCTGCTAGTGCACAGCTGTGCCATTCAAACTAACAGTCATCAGAAGCAGACGGACAAAAAGCACAATTCCTCGGTACTCACTCGAGACCAGTAAAGCTCACATGTAGCTGAACCGAGTATAAAGTCACAAGAGCAATTTTGTTTACTGTTCCTATTACACCACTTCAAACAAGCATGCTTAGTATGTTGCAATATGTGTCTGGTAATGGTAAAAGCATATGTGTTATTATGAGCTTATTCTTTTAATGGTCACTTAGATGTTTGGGAAAAATGCAGTATAAAGTAAGTTAAGTGGCTGCATTATGTAGTGATATTTTTATGATATAATCAATAACCCACAGAGTTTATTACCATGACACAATCATATGAATGTGAAGAAAGCAGTCCATGGATTGGATGAGTATGAATTTCCAGCACAGACACAAAGTATAACAGATGCAGATCTAACTGCAAGTGGTGTATGTGGATAATGCAGGGGGCATGCTGGCAGGCTGAGCAGTCCCTGATTGTGGGCTAATGGCAGAAATGCAAATGAGGGGCCGATCTAAATGGCTTTAACTTCATTTGAATACTCATTATTCCAGTCTTTGTGTGTCTGTGTGTGTACACAATTCAGAATGTGACTCTGCATGTGTTCATAAGTGTGTGTGTTTGTGCTGTTTGACATTATGAGCATTGCCTCCCTAAATTTGTGTTTTTGAAGCCAATTTTGCATATAGTAAGTTCTAATTTGCTGTCTAAGTAAACAGGGATTCAGGGACCAGCATGCCAGGCCCCTGTGTGAGTGTGTGTGCATGTGTGTTGTTCCAAATCGGCTGTTAAAATACAGTGAATGAGCTTTTCTAGTGACAAGTGAAGAGGGACTGCTCCACAGAGTGTGTGCTTTTCTGAACAAGTGTACGTGTGTGTCTATGCAAATGCATTTGTGTGCAACACAGACAAAGTGACTACTTCAGTGGGTGTCTCTTGTTACTGTGTGTTTGTATTCCAGCAGATGCCAGGCCCATGGGTGGCATATGGCTGAGTGGCAGGGCTATCAAACGGCCAGTGTTGTGTGTGTTTTGTGTGTGCGTCCATGTGGGTGACAAACCACATGGCTGGGGCTTGAATTGGATTTGAACATTCATCCAAAATTATACCCTCTATATTCATCACCTTTGACAAACAAACACACAAACACACAAACACAAACACATACACACACACACACACACACACACACACACACACACACAAGCACCTCTATGTTTGGCACGGAGGGCTCTGCGAATTTGTACAGAGAGCAGACGCTCAGAGCTACTGTAATCATTAACAGAAACACACACACACACATGTAGATGTACTAACATGCAGGAAAAAGGAAAGGAAAATAGGGAAAACAAAAACATCACATTAACACAAAAACATTACACAAATATTCCCATAGACAAACCATCACACTTTTTTCAGTGTGTTTGTTTTTCAACAAACATACACAAAGTACATCCAATCTAATTTTTTGACAGGTTATGATAGTGTTTTACTACTGCAAGAGTCACTGCTTTCTACTCATTTATATCAATCAGCTATGCTTTAGTCACGGCCATTTTGCACAAAGTTTACAGTAGGGCTCAATTCTGCCTGGTAAACACACAAATATCCATCAAGAGGAAAGAACTGACTACCTTATGGAAAGGGAATGGACTAAATACAGGAGTGCAGATGGCTGAAGTTGCATAAGAAGAAACAGTAAAATTTGTAATTTTTTAAACTATTACACATGTGCAATGTAACAGTAATAACTGTGTGCTATGTGTGCTGTGAGATAAGATCATACTTCATTTTATTTTTTCAAAAAAATGTCAACATTTGTTTAACAGTTTTTGCATACAAAATTTTTCATACAACTGGCAACAAATTTTGTTTACAATTTTGTGTCAGGCTCGTTACCATTTTAAAGAATATCACAGAAAGCATGAATGTATTAAAGTATTTATCATCACATGTAGTTGAGTTAACTTCACATTTCAGATGGTTAAGACCTTAAAAAAAACCTGAACCTCTGCAGATTCGAAGCTGCTCTTTATCTGAGCAAATACAGACAGACTGTAGACAGTAACAACACTGTGCTAAGTAGAGGCCATAACTCAGTATTGTTACGGATCATTAATTTACAAGAACATGCACCTGGAGTCAAGGTGACAGGCAGTACAAAGCCCCAATATGGTCACAGTGGGACTTTATTTCTAAACTGCATTTTAGTTTTCTTATGTTTTTTGCATTCTCTTGATCCAATGGGTAAGTTGTTGCTCCGGTGCAGTTATAATAAACTGCCAGTTTAGTAAAGGGCTTTCAGCTATTACAGAAAGGAGAGATGATGCTACACTTACTATGCATTCATTGCTCATTACTCCTTTGAAAAGGCTGAGCTCTGACAGTTTATGGCCATTGACTATATGTGGGCACAGCTGTATGTGAGTAGTTGCCTTGCTTGGCTTTAGTGGCTGACACTGTGGCTATGGACAGAGTTACACTGGATCTGAGCCCACCATGCTTTCTGTATATCAGATATGACAAGTGTGTCGCCAACACACCACAGGAGTTCAAGAATACAGCAGCTTTAATACTGTGCAATGTTCAGAGAGCCCACAAACCCTGCATGCAGTAATTGTTACACTAATTAAAAAATAATTTGCCACAGCCATTATCATAACAACTGAAGCACAGCTATAAGGCTAAATAGCAGCAAAGGGAAGAGCTATGTCATCTCTTGACTACAGTCATAATCACAGCAACAGTCTGTTTCTGAGTCTCTGCAGCAGTTGCTAAGAGAGCTGGGTTAACTTGCTCTGCTGTAACTGCAATAATACAAACTTGCCTGTCCGCCAGCCACAGCTGAGTGTAACCACCCAAATTTAACCCAGATCTAAAATCATACATAGAAATAAAAAAAAAAGTTTCATCTCTGTACAGTTTTCATTGTTTTTATCATCACATTATAGCCCCCTGAATTGGTATCGAATCACATCAATGTGTGATGTGCCTGGCGATCCCAACCTCTATCTGTGACCTTTGAGGGGCTCCACAGACAGAAACACACCAGGACATGAGGAGTATTGAAGAAAATATCACTGTTGTGTAGCTATCTCAAATAAATAGTCAGTATGTTTAACATACAGGGTGCAGATCATGCATGAAAGAGACTTACTCAATTTCTCTGCAAAATATCATGTATATGTATATGTAACCTGTGAGCATGACTGACTTCAAATGCGTATAGTGTAGTTTAAAACAATATAAATGACCTTTAAATGCCCTAAGAGGCTGTCACTGTAACCTTGTTGTCTGAACAAATCTATGTTTGCCACTGCTCACATCTGTTAATGGGTGTTAGATAAAAACATATCAGCGTGGATATTAGCCTGTGGTGAACTTGATACATAAACAAGCTTACTGTATGTACCCAATAAAAGCCTGTGGCAGTTTTGTCAAGTCCATAGTCTGCTAATGGGCACTCGCTGTCATGCTCTAATGTCAACAGGCATTTACCCATAAACAGGTCAAAGCAAGTGAAAATGACTCTGTACCACATTAGATTAATTAACCAACCAGTGTCCCCCACAAGTCCTCCACACAGTTATCAATTCAATCCATACTTGCTAACCTAACCAAAGGTTATTCACTCATGTATGGTACATTGGATACATAAACAACTTGTGTCCTCAGTAAAGGCCTGAGGCTTTCCAAGCATCACTCTGCAAAGTGTTATTTACTTATAAAATAAGCTATCATATCGCATAACATTCAACAAGCTAGTGCAGTTGACTTCTTCTAGGGCCTGAAAACAAACAATAATAAAAACATGTGAGCGAACAAGAATGCAACTTGCTGTGTGCTCTGGAAGCGCCTGTGGCATCGCCCTGCACTGTGTATCAGGTACAATTTTAATGTAGGCAGTGTTCTGGGCCAGTGGGGAAAAATAAATAAATGAAAAGCAGCATATGCTTGTTATATAATACAACTGATAACTACTCGCAAACACTGAAACATATTTCAGAGTTTGCTGAGAAGAAGAGTGCAACCCAATGAAATAGTTGGCAATAAAATGCAAGGCAAGAGACAAAATGAAGTTTCTAATTTTAATTACAGTAAGTTACAATCACTATAAATTAGATAACATTCTACGCAACAATGTAGTGACAATTAAAGTAATTATAGAAATAAATATGTATAATAATACAAATAGGATTGTGGGAAAAGTTAATATGTAAGCTAAGACACACAGCCTGGCATATCATTATATATAGAACAGTATATACAAAGATCTTTCATGTTGCACAGGGGAACCAGTTGGTTATATTGTTAAGTGTAACAATACACAACTAGTGCAGAAAACTGTGTCAAAAGTTCAAGAGCAGTTTAGCACTGATGCAATAATACAGCTATGCCTTAATATTTGATGCATTAAAGAAACGAGTCACACATCCTCAACAAAAGCCTGAAGCACTTGTCAATGCACACCCAGGCAGCAAACTAAGGTTATTTACATTTTATATGTGCTACATTGGCTAAACAAACATGGCTCAACAGAAGCCCAAAAGCACAGTTATCACCTCTTCGCCTTCTCTGAATTGTCATGCAGCTAGCGCCAGATGTGGAAGGGGTTACACACTTATCAGAGGACACACAGATATCCTATAGACTATACTGTTTTTGCCAATGGGGAATTAAATTCACTAGCTGTGTCTTAGCTTAACATTAGCTTGAGGACTTGTTGTCACTACATGTGTTGTCCTGATGAAAAAACACTCACAAAACAATGTGATTACAATGTGGCCTTGCTGTGACTTGCACACACACCGCCTCAGAGTACAGCAGTCAAAACGCACTAAATACTCGCACAAATGCGTATGAAAAGGGAAACCTTTGTGTAAAAGGCACATCAACCACATGCACAATGGCATGGACACACACACATACACCGATACAGACACGCACACACACACACCCAACCCCAAAAAAGATAGGCTGAAAAGACACAGATTCAAGAACACACAGAAAAAGATGCACGTACATCTCTAGATACACACACACACGCACACACACACACACGTACACACAAAGAGCTTTAGGGTTACTCTGACTTAATTTGTTTATGCTGGAGTTCCTGGAAAAGATTGTGCTCAAGGCAGCACATCACTTCTGCATGAGAGGAAATGACTGAAACTGGTCTGCCTCTCTTTTTATTTCTGTCTCTTCTCTTTTTTCAAATTTTCATCTTTTGTCATTCTCCATCTGACGGTAAATCACACACGTTTTCTAACAGCATCAACTGTAGCCTCTGTTTATCTTCTTCCCTTTTATTTCACATCTCTCTAGCCCTCTTGATAAATGAGTCATTAAATCTCTAAGGGGGGGCATGGTCTATGAGCAAAACAGGAAGGACAAACACACACACACAAAGACATGTTTTGAGCTATATGCATACAGTATGTGGAAATAAAAGCAAATTATTTATAGGGATTGAGGCCGAATGCCATGGGAATTACCAGTATACACACCAATTCAGTAACGTATCAGCTACAATGCTCAAAGTTCGGGTCAAGAGGAGGTCACTGGAGCAGACAAGAAACCATCTTGACCCAAGGGATTGCGGGTTTGAGGAAACCTGTTAAAGCCTGACTGGATACACATGTCTTTTAATAAACAGGCTGTCACACTTCTTCATTCTTTTGAGAGGAAAGTCATTGGATTCTATTTTTTCTTTCTTTTTACAGTTGTCTTATTATATCACACTAAATGCTGTTCAATGGAGGGCAAAGTCATTTTCTGCCTTCTTCTCTACTCTTTCACTCCTCTGTGTAATATATACAAAACACACAAGGGCCATTCCTCTGCTTTTATAAATGTCTTTTAACATTATGCCAAAGTAAATATAAGACAAATATATTGATCTCACAAACACTTCTGTGTTTTTTTTACCCTTAACTAACTTACTTACTGATTGAAAATAGCGCACAAGTCTAATTCTAAAAATCAGGTAGTTAAACTAGTGAATGGCAAGTTTTCCATTCACTAGTTTAAACCTGTGGGCTCTGTAGTGAACCGAATGTTATTGGTTGAAGTGTTTCTGCTGTGCTCTTTCCTCTTCATCTTTGTTGCCTGCTGTTATTCAAAATTTGATTCTAGTTTGATTCACCCTGTGAAGCACACTGTGAATCTACATTAAGTGCTCTGTACATTATGGAAATTTCATAACGTGCTTACCATCACTTGAAAGAGTGAGTTCAAAAAAGATACACACACACACACACACACACAGGTGGCCAATAAGCGTTTGATCCCCCCGCTTTCTTTCAACAGATGTATCGTGTCATCAAGTTGTCTTACAGGCCCTCAGGGTTCTGCTCCTTCTTTTCAAAGCCAGAAGTATTTTTACAATGAGACAGAAATACAAGTGACTGATACAGAGAGATGAGAGCGGACAAGACCAAAGAGAGAGAGAAAAAGTGGAGGTCATTTTAATTTAAAATGGGTGCACAGGCCTGATATGCTTCTGATTGTTGATTTATGCAAATTATGTAAATGTATGTTAAATGTCTATGCTAATTACGTTAAGAGATAGTAACCTAAGGGAGGAAACTGTTGGGATTGGAAACCAAAGTCCTGGACTGAATGACCAGGAAATTCATTCATTGTGAGAGGCTGCTTCTCCCCTGTGAAACGACCATTGAAGTTTGAGGAAGTTTAGAAAGTAATTAAATTCATATCCTTTGCTTTTTTACAAGACACTGTGAAGAAATTGTGAATTCCCAGTGGTCAGACCACAGAGATTCCTACTTTGGCTTAACTGACAATCTGTGCTGCAACTAACAGTGTCGACTGCAGTATTTATTCACTACTGAAAAAAAAAAAATTTTGATGGGTGTAATCCTTTTGCTGATAAAAAGAACAGGCACAGCCAAATACAAACACACACACAGACACACTACATGAATACACACAGTCAGAGAGTTAAAAATAAAACCAGAGAGCACAGAGATCAAGCAAGAAAAAGTAAGAGTGCAGCAAGTGACTAAATTAACTAGCTAGATCTCCACAGCCATTTTATTTGCCATGACTGATCTCTGAATAATCCTTGTCTACAAGATTTGTTGAATGATTATGTTAATATGTGAAAGGAAGAAAGGACCTAAAATACAAATTATATTACTGCCAAACATTGCTTGTGACAATAAATAACAACCCTACACCATCACAAGCTAAGCCGCTGTATTATTTTTCCTTTTTGCCAGTTATTTATTACAATAAATGACAATTATGAGATAACTACATTTTTCTGCTAAAAAATTTAAAGTACTCTAAATGTATGAATGTATAAAAACTAACCAGATGATGGGCTGTGATGAGGAAACAGACAAATGAAGCACAAATGTTTGAGCCCCACCCATTCACCTGAGCCTCACCTATTCACTTTCTTAAATGTTCTTTTATGCAAGTATTAAATAAACCCATGGATGAAAAACAAACTGCTGTAGTCAAAAGAAAGAGAAAATCCCTGATTCTTTTTGCTGTTTAATGGGTTTAAGCCCGCTTTTTGACTGGCAAAACTTCAAACAACTGCTCGCTTCAACAAGTCAGGGCTTTAAAATATCAACACCAACAGAGAGACGAGCAGCAGTAAAAAGCAGAGAGAGAAAGGAAGGATGAAGAAAAAGACTAGCACAGCGAGGACAAGATGTGATAGCAAGAGACAGCAGACTGGTAAAGACGAGAGATCGCAGTAGAGAGTCTGGGTTTTCATGTAGTCAGACAGCAAACACAGTATTTTTTATCCAATTACTGAAAAGAAGAAGAAATAATGGAGAGAAAAGAAAAAAACACATACCTTTAATGAGAGGAGTGACACTGTCAAATAATTAAAAAAAGCACAATGAGCTGGAGCTGCACTTTCAGGGTTACAGTAAAGTTCAACATCTTGGCTGTTCAGTGGGGAAAACATTCAGTATTCGGTGCTCTCCAGATTGATTAACTTATCCTCTTCACACAACACACATCCTGTCTCTCTTTTCATCGCAGCACATGTTATTGAACATACCGTCTATAAATCCTCAATGTAAGCTGTGTTGAAGGTTTAAGTTTTAACACTATATAGTGATGCAGCTCTACACTTGCACTGTTGAGTAATTTGACACTTAATAAAAGGATATAATCATGTTATACAAAAAAAAACAAGCACTTGTTCTTCAAAAGCCAGACAGTATTTAACAGTTTCACAAAGCATCTAGTTAACAAAGTAGGAATCACTGCACGAAAAAAAGTAGAAATTGTAGTATGTTGTGTCTTTTAAGAAGGCAAGGATTTTTTTTTTTAGCTAGAAATCTTAATTGGTCCAAATAAGAGTTACGGATGTCCCAGTGTCCCCAGTTCCAGGCCAATATTTCTACATTATAGTTCACTGTATTCCCATAGCTGGCATTCCTGTTCCTGCCTCACCTAATGATGCCTGTTAATTACAGCTATTTATTAGGCCCAAACAGACAATTAACAGGCCTTCAGCACAACAAGCATAAACATTAATCTATAGGCGACACATTTAGAGATGACTCAACCAAAGATCTGAATAGGTGTCACATTCTGAAAAGGTTCTTTGTTTTCTTTTCTCCTGGTCGAAACCATAAATATTCAGATCATTGTTTTTGTTTTGTTTTTGTTTCCTGAGGTGTTTGTATTTGTTCTTTTGTCTCACTTTCCCTTCTTCAATAAATGAAAGCTCAATCTGTCTTCTCCCCTTAATCATTCAGTGATTCTCTAATATATTCTCTAAATCTGTCCAGGTTGTTTTCAGAGGGCAGTGAGTGATGATGTGGGTCTCTTCATATCACTCTTACAGCAGTAGTTCAATAAACTGAAACACAATGCATACGTCCATGCAAAGAAAACAAGCTATTCCATCGAAACAATGTTTCTACAACAAAAGGGGGGGATCACAATAAATGGGCAAATGATAAGTATTGAATTTCCCAGATGACACAAGTTTTGTGAAAAGGGATTTCCCTGGAAACTTACAGTGATTTAAAAAACATCTCACTCCTATATTCAAAAAAACTTTAGACAACATCAACCATCCCTGTTTAAAAGGTTAACCATGGATCATGTCTTATTATCTTTAAAAATAGGTCAAAACATCATATAAAGACACAAGTTTAAGTATACACGTTATTAATAATATTCAGTTAATACAGTTATTTCAATCATAATTACTCCCATTAACCGCTGACCTAATTATCTTCTCTCATTTAACAATAAATATGAGACTGTTTTTCTATAGATATGAAGTTATTACATTTAAGCCCCAGCAGTTTCTGACTGCAGTCTCATGTTTGCAGTTGCGCTATAAATGTTGTTGTGAACACACAGAGCTGGATTATTGATTAGATGTCAACAGCAAATTTATAGTTCTGCAGTAGTGTTATTGGCGATGCATCCAAGCCATTGAGACATTTCTGACAGTGATGCTTTGGATGTTTTTAAGAAGAAGCTTACTCTTTATGTTTCAAAGTGATAACATCCTTATGGCAAAGGCTCTAAAATTGGAAATAATTTAATAGAAAAAAAAAATGTCAATAGTGGCTGGTAAACAGAACATTTGAAAACAGAAAAATGGTCTGTGAGACCAGGAAAGAAGTTTAGGGAGCAGAGGGAAGAATTAAAAACAGACTGATTACAGCTCTTTCCAGCTTCAAAAAACTAAAAGAGCTGCCTCTGCTCTGCCACGCTCCCCCACAAACACCTGCAGTACATTGACATTACTGTAAACCAATATAAGCCTTTGCGTGTGAGAATCAGTCCCATCTAATAAAACATCGAACAAAGGATTAAAAACAAGGACTCAACATTCTCAGAACCTAGAGAATTTTCTACTAACTATTTATGGATGAAAAGAAAAACTTTATTTTTCTCAGAGATGTCAGGATGTGACAACTTGGGAATAATTCTTGTCACACAAACACGTACAAAGAAGATAACAAGGCTAAAAACTACAATAAACACACTGTTTTTAACTGCCGTCATATAAACTCTAAATTCTTTCTTCTTTACACGCACACACACACACACACACACACACACACACACACACGCACACACACACACACACACACACTATCCCTGCAGTCACTTAATGTATCAACCCCCCTTTTCTCTGCCCCAGTTTTTGTAACT
>JAQNCA010000030.1:20295379-20306517 GCA_029783725.1 Acanthurus tractus
GGCACCATTTCAAATCCACTGGAGTTGTTTCACTTTCACTCTTTGTTCTACAGACACCAGCATCTAAATATTTTTGATTGTCGATGTCAAGCTAAACTAAATTAAACGGATTAATAACTTCTTTTGAATCTACTTGTGCTTGCTTTGCTCTTAGACCTTGTGCCTCAGTCCCGCACATCTGCACCACCAAATCCTCTGCATCCACTTTAGAACAGCTAAACCACATTTCTGTGATCAGAACAACATGCAGTGTGGCTGCAGTGTGGCAGGAGAAATGACGACAACACTGACAGAAGCAGGTATTTGTTGCCTTTGCATGCTCAGAGGAATAAATCAATTAGGTCCCAGAACACCACGCCTGGCGCCTGCATGTGCTGCACCCGATGATAACTAAAGACGGAGGCCACAATTTTCAGAAGAACACATATAGTTTACATGTACATCATGTTTACAGGTTATGGGAAATCATTAGTAAACATTCTCACTGGAACTAATGGAGATGTGCAGGGAAAAGTAACGTAAGTGTGTGTGGTGCTTCTCAATCACTGTGTTCAGCCAGCACGGTTATTTTTATCTGCTAATTTTCTCAGAAAATGTAAATTTTTTTTCAATATTAAATACATGCATTAGCGGCTACTCAGTAACTACTGAAAGTCATAACATAAACTCAGGCAGGAATTTACTGCATCTCATATTATGTGCGTGTTTCAGAGGTCCTTTGACAAACCATACATAAAGCCACGTGATGAGATACCAGGAGAGAAATTCTCTCCAGAAAACATCTCATACAGCAACAAATTCTCTATGATACATTCTAATGAACATCAAACACTATCACACTTCTTACATTTTCAGATTGCTGAGTCTACCATAATTACCACAATTTACCAAATTAGACAAGGGACAGTAGTTCCAGTTATTAGCATAAAAATAGTGGCAACATAATCAAACTGTCCTTGTATGTTAGCAACAGAAGAGCTCAACCAACAGTACTAAAGATTTTAAAGCCTACAAAGCCTTGAATTTATAAAAAATTAAGACATTTTCAAAAATCATAAGAGCCCCATTGAAGCTGAAGAAAACATGTCTTTTACAGAGTGGACGCACACGGACAGATAAACGGAGAGACGAGTGAAGAAAAACAACCAATACTACTTTCATTTTTTTCCTTTTTTTCCCTCCTTCCACTTCCTCTCTCTCTTGCCCTGAATAGCCAGTTAATTAACAGAAAAGAGAAAAAAAACAAGCAAATGTCAAGTTGGACAAAGATGGAGGTTAGCTTTTCACAACAATGCAAAAACACAGCAGCTTATAAAACTAATTCTACAATATAAAAGTAATTAAAATCACCAAAAGGGAAAAGAGCAGAATACTAGGTTGTTTAGTTCAGCGACGAGTGGGAAAATATGAAAAAAGTGATCTGTCGGGGAGAGAGAGAATTGTAAGACTAATTAACATTTTTTTTCTTTTTCTTCAAATGATGAATAATTATGTCAACTTCTGTGAGGCAAACTGGGATTTCAGAATAGCTTAAGGGGGAAAGTTTATTGAGTGTAATTAAGTGTTTTATTTTCTGAAAAATGCCCTCTTTCTCTTGTTAGTCTTTCATTTAGCCACCTCCACCTCCCTCTTTTTTCCAACTTCTAGTTTTCCGTTGCTCTCTCTCTCCTTTTCTGTGAGTTTTGTGTGGCTGGGCAGGTGCAGTGGGCCATGTTGACAGCTTGTCCCTCCTCTCTTGCCGTGGGGAAAACTGTCACCCCTGTCATTCAGGCCTATGAACATGGCATGGAGAATGTATGTATGTGTCTGTGTGTGTGTTCTCAGGAGACTATGACAGCGTGGGGGCGAGAAGGGAGAGGGGCTTTATTTGCTCTGCCAGAAACAGCTGAATGCATGGATACTCACACACACACATGTGAAGTTTGCTGAAAGTGACTAAAGCATGATGGGAGTTTCACAACCTCAACCTGCAAGGGCAAAGCCTTCAGGGAGAAAAACTCTACACCTGATGACCCGGTGATGCAGCAAAGGGAGAGACGTATGCCCATGTCTTGTGTGTTCATACACATATATGAAACACATTTGCACAGAAGAATAAACTGTGGTCACTGCAAACAAACTGTCACATGATTAACATCCCGGTAAAGCTTTGTATCACCTCTTTCATTTAATCTCACACGATTAAAACAGGAATAAATACTAGAGAACAAAGAAAAAAGGCACAGCAGAGGCTTATGGGAGTTGCTAACTTAAAATAGGCCAACATTACCTATAGCAGACCTCCAGTAACAACTTTAAAGCTGTGATTTAAGGTTCAAAATTGTTTACTGCTTAATTTCAGATATAACTGTGTCTGTGTGCATGTAAATAAAAGCAGTACTGGGAAGTGGCAAGTATGGCTCATAACACTGGAGTCCTCCTGGTTGCTTTTTAATCTGTATTCAAGAACAGTTTCCCGACATCTGGCTATTGGCTGATACTGGTTACCAAGTCATAAATCAGGTGCGAGAACAGTAGAAAATCCAACTATTTGACCCTTAAACTCTGTCTTGGGACCAAAATAAGTTGTGGACCTGTACATATCAAAACTTTATCAGACGTATTTTAAGGGGGAGGCACCATCAGTCACGAAGGACCCAGGTGGCAAAAACAAAAAAACAAGGAAGAAGCTGTACCCAGAACTGAACACAAGGTTCCAACGTGGCTCAGTGGGTTACACAGTCGAGGCCCCAGAGAGTCTTTGTGTGAGCAGTGTCTGTGTCTGTGTGTGTGTATGTCTGCAGCAGGGCAATGCCCCCAGACAAAATGCCCCGCCAGCTTTCTGCCCACTGGTCATTTCACTGCTGATGGATGGGCCTTGTTCAGCACCATCTGGCCATAGGATATTTCACATTAATCATCACAAACATGCACACGCACGCACGCACACACACACACACACACACACACACCCAGTCTGTCTCTTTAACATACACACACCAGATGTGAACAATTGTCTACATGTAAATTAGCACAAAAAAGATTTAAACACTGTTTAATATACAAAGTGAAAGGAATGAGGACAGACAAAGAAAGAAAATAACAGAGAGACAGGGTTAGGGGTTAGGGTTAAAAAAAAGGATCTTTTTATTCAGAGCCCAGTTTTGTTTTTTTTCAACTAGCCACTCTCCACATTAGTGATTCAGAGCTATCCACAGGAGATTAAGACACACGCTTAGTACAAGAAAAAAAACAATTAGTTCATTTAAAAACATTGTTTCATTTGGTTGGTAGCCTGCAGCTACGTGGCAATAAAGCCTCACTAACCAATCCCCCCCCTATTTTGACTCAGTCTTTATTAATGACCTTTCATACCTATAGGAGGACACGTACAACAATACCGGTTGTAAAGACACAGATTTCTCCCTTTTATCTATCCTCCTTCTATCCCTTCTATCCCTCTATGTCTGTGTCTCCCCTGCACACAAACATGAACACAAACACAACACACAAACACAGATGTGCCGGTAAACATATAATTTCCTCACATAAACTGTAAGCTGAAAGGCCAGACACCCAAGGGAGTTTAATGTAAAATGAGGGACATTATCAGACTTCATTTATTTCTATCTACAGGCTATATGGGCTTAAAACAAGTTGATTTGCCTCGGCTAGGAACATGGGCAAGGACAGGCAGAGCTGCAGTCGATCTGGAAGGAAGCATGCTTGACATTAAATTTATTATCATTAAATAATATCTCATGGCTATAATAATGAAAAGGGATTTAGGTTCACATCTGCACAGTCTAGAAAAAAAATTACACCTACAGGTATATGGCTGTGCATTGAGCTTCATAGCAGATTTACATGAAACTCACTTGACATGTTAAATTTTTATGTAGGAGTGATATCAGATAGCATATTGTAGTAAAGGATTACCGTTGACCCATTTTATTCACTACTTGGAGTGAAATAGGCAAGGTTATCAGTGAAACAGTTGAAATTCTAATCTGCTGGTGATTAAAAACAAAAAAATGTCATGTAGCAGTAATAAATACGGCATATCAGAGCAGAGTAATAGGTTTAATCAGTGCATTTTATTGGCAACTTAATGTTTAATTAACATTTAAAAAGACGGCAGTTGGCAAAATGTGTTTTACAGAATAAACAAGTTGAATATAATTTGCCAAATACAAATGAAAAAAGGAACATTTTATTGTCAAAATAATGGGTACACTGTTCTTTATGACTATTTTGCTAGTACTGTCTTCTAGAAAAGGGTTTTTTTAGAAGGTCTGGACTCAGACTGTGGCTACTTTTTATCTTTAGCCTTCACTTTAAAATAGACAGGGGCCTATTTCCCAAAGGAATCAAGCAGCACACTGGCTCAGTGTGAATTAAGAGGTCACAGATCTGGTGAGACAGTACAGTGCCTTTAAGTGATACTTCACCCAAAGTTTATCACTGAGAACAAAACTCTTGCCTGCTGTGTGCTTTGTTTTTTTTTACAAAGATTACACAATCACACAAACAAACACCAAAGAAAGAAGTGGATTTTGTGACAGCAGTAACTGTAGAGACTGAACTTGTTATGTCAATTTGTTGCAAAATTTCTGTTTTTTGGTTCCTCTATGCAGGTGACATTCAATTCAAAGAAGTTTGTAATGTGCAACATGTTCAGGGGCTTTTTTTTTTCCAGGAAACTTTCAGCAGCAAAACCTCAAATGAATCAGCATCTTAAGCAACAAACACACAAACTAATCAATTAAGTGATCAGTAGAATACATGATATGAAGAAGCTCAGCACAGCAGGCTCACTGCAGCGCATTGTCACACAGTCAGTTTTAAAGTTCCTTTGGGAATCGTACTCGAGAAGAAAGCATGTTGACAAACACTAAATATCTAATTTAGGTGCTAACGTGTTAATTCTAATGAAGAAATTCTCTTATGTGCATATGTGCTCCCTGTGCAGGATTCTTAGTGTGTCCCTATGTGTGTGTATGTGTTTTCATGAGTGGGAGGCAAAGATCCGTGCCTGCCACAGTGAAAACGTGATCTCTCTTATATCCTTCTGATTAGTGTGTAACATATACCAGCAGCAGCAAGGCACAAACTCCTCTGGAGGTTTAAACTTTGCAAAAATCTTGGCCGAACTAAAGCTTTGTTGAATGACAGTGTGACACTTACTGAGCGGCCTTCAATCTCAAACATGTTCACGCTGTAAGTAGCAGGTTGCCGCCCTTCCTGTACATTTTTTAAATGTCTGACTGACAAGTGTCTTTACATTGTAATGGCATAAAAACAACAAGGTAGAATTTGTGGCTGAGTGTTGCCATACATATGGACCAATGACAGTATAATACGTCAAAATGTAATTTCTTTTTTTTCATGTTGGCAGATTAATGTGGTGACAGCTGTTGTCATGGGGCTGTCACTTTCAGAAGGACTTCTTTATATAGGAACTCAGCGTGCACACACACACACCACACACACACGCACACACACACACACACACACACACATTGTTGTCACAAGGGTCTCATCATCATAAGCATGCCTGAAGAGGGGCATGTTCAGTCTGCCTTCAGATGGTAACCTCATAATATATGAGCCCATACCCACACGCAAATATAGAATTATATATGAGATTTATCTTTCACTTTGGAATTCAATTTCTCACACACACACGCATACACACACACACCCACACTGTCCTGTAATCAGGAACAAACACTTGAGCTGTCTCCATCCACTAGATTGCTGACAAGAGGTGTCCATCTTGAGATGACAACCAAATCATCAAAGCCATAAAGAGGATGGTGACCTACAACTACTTTTCATGTCAAGCGAAGGTTTCCGGTCCAGAAGTGAATGAGGCTTAATACTCAAGGCTCGAGTCATTAGGAAATAAGAGGATAAAACAGTCCACTGTGTTGCAAAATAAATAAAAAGATGAAGATACAGAAAGAAAGAGCAATGTAAACCAGGGAACTGATCCAGGAGCACAAACACCGATAGGTGTCTTACCTCATGGTCGTAGGGGTTGTAAGAATGGAAGAGTTGTGACAGCTCCTTAGTCCTCTGCTTCTTCTGTAGACAACACAAGAAGAAAAAAAAAAGTTAAAAAAATTGTAAAGTTGAGTTTGAGGGACCAATTTAGATTAACTTCAACTTAACTGTTGATGGTGATGTTGATGTTGTGGACTACAATTTTAAACAGCCACAGTGTTACGTTTTGAGTGTGATCGAACTGGAACATGTCATTGCCCCTCTGTGTGTGCATTTTGAGACTAAATAAATCGCATTATACCCATCATTCTTCCTCTGAAAAAAGTCTTGTTTGTAACAGAAAAAGCGCCAATATGCACATTCTCCCAAATACAGAAAATCAGTATGTAGCAGCACTGTTGATAATGGTCACCAGAAAACACCTGAATGTTTGGGAAAACCTGGTCTACTTTTGGGCACTAGCACCGCTGGTTTATACGTTTTCTCTCTCACTCATGACATAAATTTCTGTTCTTTGGCATGTCCTCACCCTCTTCCCCTTGTCTTGCATATAGAAAAAAAAATATATGAGATATAAATATCGACATACAGTAAGTTTCATTCTTGTTAACTTATTGGGTCATTTGAACAAAAAAAAAAATCAGCATGGCTGAATACAACGCCTACAGTAATTCATTAAATCTATAAAATATGGAATGAACATTCATTTGCCCATCAGCTGTGGCAGAAAATATTTCTCCATTTCTCATTTTATTCTCGCTCAAAGTCTGGCCTTAACCTTGCTTGTCCTTAATGTGTAATGAGATGCACGAGCATGAGACATGACTGTTTGATGTGTGGCAGTTGTTAATGCAATCAGTTACATGAGGCCGGCGCAGTTACAAAGAGTGCTAATTAGCACGCTGATTAGGCCATGTCTGGCTAAGGGGGAAGAATACATGTATATGCTACTGTAGCTAAAGGGAATGTGCAGTCTGTGCGGTGCTCCTCTTCCCTCTGTCTGTCTTTTTCAGTGTATGTAAAGAGATTCAATATCCTTAGGCCTGATCTGTACATACGGAGCTGCAACCTACAAGTCGCTCTGCGATCACACACAGGCATCACTATGGCACGACAGACAAATTCAGCTTTAGGATATGCAAAGGCATCTTGAAGATGTAGAGAGGAAAAGGATTGATGCAGAGGAGGCAGAAAAAATCTGTAAATGTAGAATGTAGAGTGTGAGTGGTAAAGTTGACTGAGATGGAGACTGATTCAAAAGTACACATGACACCACATGACAGGCTGTGCTAATGTCCTTGGACGGCAAGAGAAGAAATATTAGGCCAAGAAAAGAAGTGCCACACAAAGTGTACAGAGCAGTGGAAGAGAGGCAGTATGGGAAGAGAAGTAAATGCAGGAAAAACAATGGAAAGAAGGTAAAATAAAGGTATTAGGTTAGAAGTGTTTAAAGGTGGTGATTGTACCTGTGCCCTGAGCTAACTACTGTTTCGACTTTGCCGTTCCCTGTCTCTAGTGAGGCCCAGCCTTTCATCACCCCACCTCTCAGCACTCCTTGCCGTGCTCTCCATTCCTACCATCCACATACACCTTCACTTCTTTTTTGTCCCCCGCCTCCAATTCTACCCATCTCTTACACATTTTCTGTTCACCCAGGGCTCTTATGATCCATACAATCCTGTAATCATTGGCCCTGTCCTTCCACCATCCTCTCATTCTTGTTTTCACCTGATTCACTCTCACTTTCTCTGCCAAAGGGCTCTCCAGAATCTCCAAATCCTCTTTTCTCCCGTTGTCTTTGCCTTTCCACATACCCTTCGATGCTCTACCTCTCCCTCACTCCCTGTGTTTTTCTCCAGTGAAGGAATACTCAGACCAATCATCCTGTCTCCACTCGCTCACCCATTCCCCTCCTTATAAGTCTGTCCCCCCTCCATCTCTCCCCCTCTCTCTCTCTGCCTGAAGCATCTTAGGTGAGAGCAATTCTCTCATCATTTCTTCTCAACACCATTCTCTCTCTCTCTCCTCCCTTCATCACTCACCATCACTAGCATTCAGTGATGTTCGAATGTTTGTGTGTATGTGTGTGTGTGTGTCTAACTGTAAGACAGATGTAACCGCAGGTAAGGATTTCTCAACCCTCAATGAGCTCCCAGCTGAATTTATCCAGAGTAATAGCGCATACACAAACACCTGTGGTTACACCTACAAAAACACACACCGCATTGAGTTACACAAACATGTGCTGTACACTCTAAATGGTTGGGGGTGGGGGTATTTGAAAATATAAGGTAATCCAAAGGTCACCCTCAAAACAGAAGGAAAGGAGGCAAATGAAAGAAAAGGAGAGAACAAGTTGAATTAAATTAAAAGTAAAAAATAATGAAATTAAGTGAGCTCTTTCTTATTTTCTGCCATGGATGAAGGAGAAACCTAATCTTAGAACTTGAAATCCTTCAGTTTTGTTGTTTTAAAAAGTCATAATGCTTCCTACATGGAGGTTAGGCAGTAATAATTTATGAGATCTACAGTTTAAATACCTAGACTAGTGTGGAAAAAAAAAAAAAAAAACTGGCTGGGAAGTGAATATTCTCCCACAGCAGCTGTTGTCGGTGCGCCCTTAAGCAAAAACTACACCTCTGCACCCGTGGAACTAATCAGTAGCCAATATTAGAGGGCTGCACTGTGGAGGCAGAAATGTGTAAACTTTGCAAATGTGAAGCAATATCAGACTGAAATAAGCAACTCATGTAAATGTTTATATGCATATTTTGTGAACCGGAGAAGATTTACCATCCAGGATTACAGTCATCCAAACATTACAGATAATTACTTTAGTGCTCTTAGACATAGAATTGGTCATTGCATATATTACTTTCCTTACAATATTTTAATAAATCCTACTTGATTGAAGCATTAATCGAGTAGGATCTTGATATTGTAAAAATATACCACAACCTGCATCTAGTAGAGACCTGAAATTTGTATCAAACACAGTGCAGCATTTACATAATAAGACCACCTTGTTAAATGTCAGCAGTTCAGGTAGTCATGCGTCTCTCAGGAAGTCAGTGTTACCTTTCCTGTTTCATTGCATCTTTAATTCTAAGAGCTTTATTAGTGTGCTGCATACTAATGTGTCTCTATACAGGTATGAGTGTGCCGGTACATGCGCGTGTGGTCCGTCAACCAGAGAAGTTAATCTAGCATGCCATCAAGGTTGTGTTATTGGCAAAGCCACGCTGTGTGTGTTTGTGTGTGTGTGTGTCTATGGACCCGTCACCGTGGTGATGATGAACGATGGTTGTTACCATTACGTCCATCTGTTGTTGCTGCCAGAGACGGATGCCGCGTCTAACGGGAAGTGACATTACATGGATGTATACACTTGTACTCACACACAGACTCCAAACACACACGGGAATGGCGTGGAGGGAAGCACACACTGCTGTCAACAACACACATAACAAACTTACATACTCTATAAAAACACTTATGTTCTCTCAAACTATTTTGTGTAAAGTAGGAATAACTGCACAGCACCGTGAAGCAAGTGAAATCTGCAGTTCCTAAGTGCTGACTAAACTAAGATCTGTTGATAATTAAGGACTCTTTCTGAATAGATACAATATTAAGTGAAGGAAATAATTGTCTTCAAACTGCAGTCTTAGTCAAAATTACCAGCTTTTATACAGGCGAGTAAACACAACCAGTAAAGTCCTGTTTTTGGATTTATATTCATGTTTTTCAGAGAAAATGTTGATGTGTGATGCTGATGAAAGGCAGTGGTAATACTTATGTGTGTGTTCTTTTTGTATCTGTATGAGGGGGCGTATGTATGTCGGCATAAGGGAGTGGGAGGGTGTTGTGGGGCAAGGTGACAATGATCTTGCCTTAGCCTTTTCTGAATAAGCTTAAGGCCCACCACTATGTGCCTGTTTGTGTCCCTAATGACAGGCAGATGGTAGTGCTATAGAGCCTGCACCCACGTGAGTGTGTTTCATTCCTCCAAGAAAAAATCTCGAGGCATAATCGATGTGTGTGTTTGTGTGCAAAGGATTAACACTTCTGGAAGCATCACAACAAGAGTGGTCACAATGTTGATACTCTGTGTCTGTGACTGTTCTCTCCCTTTAAAGGTCGCTGCATATGCTTCAACTATGTTGACATGAACAAGGCATTTACTGTAAACTGATAATACGGAGAGACAAAGCTCTAGCAATTATTATCAAGTTTGGACGGACGTGGAAACTGTTATCATACGAGTATGTAAGGCAAGCTGTGATGGTACTTAACACAGTCAACAGTTGCTCTATTAGAAAATGCCACAAATTTTAAGTGATTTCATTGCATAATTTAGACATTCAGGTCGTGGATTTATTATATACAGAGAGTAAAATGTGCTTTTTTCGGTCTAGTGGCATCAGAAACGAGTTAAAAAATGTTTCTTCTATTAAGCCAGTATGTTATAGAGCTGAATTTTATGTAACTGGAGGAAATGAATGATTTTGTTAAGTAAGTAAATATTTTCCCATCAGTATACAAAGAACAGCCTTAATACTGCTAAAACTTACTTTTTTTAAAACAACTCCAAAGTTTACTGTGTTGCTTAAATGGTATTACCTTTATGCAGCATCACATACATTCCCCCTTCGCATCATATAAGTTCCTCTTATAAAAATTTGCTACTTATTAGTTACTTGATTATCCTGCAACAGTGTGGAAGATCTTTTTTAACACCCTGCAGAATATTGCTCCTGTCAGCCCCTCCTCCTAGTTAATACTCTAGAACGAACAGTGTTACTGATGACCTATTCAGTTAAAAAACATGTAAAAAAAAGGAGAACAAGAAAAAAAAAACATCTGAATGTGATATGCAAAAACTGTGATCATTAAAATGCAACGTGCTATCCATTCCAGTGTTAGTGAACTAGCTCCTCATTAATCAAGTTCAGGCCTAGCTGGCCCCAGACAGCAACTTAACCATTAACTCAACCTTAATACCTGCTGGACTGCCTTTAGTCAAGTGTTATTATCTCCCCTGATATGTGTGTGAGGGAGTGAGTGGGGAAAAGCCTGCATGCGTGTATCTGTGTGTGTGTGTGTGTGTGTGTGTGTGTGTGTGTGTGTGTGTGTGTGTGTGTGTGTGT
>JAQNCA010000030.1:20309333-20325194 GCA_029783725.1 Acanthurus tractus
ATTAAAAATTTTAATCGACTGACAGCCCTACTTCAGTTATTTGGAATTGGTTCGGGTTTGTGGTGTCTTCTGCAAATATGTCAAACTTTTGTTGGGTTTCGTCATCTGCAACTTGATTTTAGGGTAGGAGGTAAAAAAAATCGATTTAAATCGTGAATCTGGATTTTTTGTGAAAAAATCTGAGATTTTTTTTTAGGCCATATCGCCCAGCCCTACCCTGATCTCCTTTTACATTTCAGACAATGTAAAATTAGCTTCTGAATGCTTAATCTGTGATGAACACAAAACATATAGTCATTAAACAAACAATAAAACGACTATCAAAATAACTGTATATGTAAAAAAGGGCTGATTTGACAATAAAAGGTTTCCAAGGAACCAGCAATATGCCACACTCTGACAATCAAAGAGCTGCCTGTGAAACGAAGTCTTGCATAGATGCGTGCAGACATCCAGCCAGCTGACAATAAAATTCGGATGAGACAGATGGAGAGGGAAAAAGATAAGAGGAGAAGAGGCAGTGATGTGATGTCTGGGGATTGATCCCTCTAAGACACGCTCAGCTTCTCCTCAGAGAACGAGGGGAGATAGGACGGAGGAGGGAAAAAGAGAATGACTTATGAAGACGCTCCACTTGAAAGAAGTGTCAACACTTTGATGGTAAAGAGGGAGGGAGTGCGCATTCAAGAAGAGACTGAATATACAGTAAAGGGTATAGCATAATGCAAGAGGTCAAACTTAAGAAAAACAGGTCAACGAAAAACATATCACTCGCAAGCACAAATAGCACATGTGCCCTGGTAACTTTCTTAATTACGAGAGACCTCTTTTTATTTTATTGTGTACAAATGTTTTTACATCAATGGGGTGCTCACAATCAGAGAACACGATCAAATGTGGGTCTAAGTAATGACGTCTGTGAGACAGGGCTGCCTTGAGCAGACTGGTCAGGCTAAGAAGTATCCAGCTGAGGGCTAAACAGAAATTCTCTTCGCTTTCATGAAATAAATGAGGAACCGGACTTAATTAAAGTAAATTATGTATGTATAATTGTGCATCAATCCATGAAAAGCTGAACATAATGAACATAACGAGCATAAAATACAAGTTGCACCGCAGGGGCTGTAGAAAGTATCAGTGGTCATAAGCAACATCGCCGTTACTTGAGACTCTATAATTGTACTATAGATGACTGTGGCTGAGACTGCAAAAAAAAAGACGTAGCTAAGAAGCCAATCAGGAAAAAGGTCAAGGAAATGCAGGAGCTGCTGATAGTGATGTGTTCAATCGCTGTTTCTCTCGGACTTACTCTCTCTTTCTTACATACCTTTCTTAACGATTACAGCTTCATTAGCCTCTAATTGTTTCATTTGCCAGCAGATTAAGAGGGAGAAAGGAAGACAGAGAGCACCTGTCAGGAGTTTTGTAGTTCTACAGAGAAGGGGAGGTTCAAACAAAGCAGGAAGCTCCCCGAGACAATGTGCTGTTGTTACTCTAATCTACTAATGGTCTATAGATTCTTGTTCCAAGAAACTTCCAACTTGTATTTGAGTCTAGGCAAAAATGCTTTTAAGTGTTGGTTCAAAACACAGTATTGGATCATCTTAAAAAATAATTTTTTTTTTACAGACTTAAGGGCAAATTTGTAATTGTTTATACAAGAAAATATGAACATTTGAGGCTGGCCGAGGATTTATTGATAGATGTCCATTTCAAACATGGTCAGTTGCCTTTTGCTCGACTCTCCAAACAAATGTAGATTATTTTTATATTTTCTAGTTGCAGTTAAATGCCAACAGAAAATGTTTAACTAACATGGAGACATTAGGATTAAAAATGTACAAATAAACACTGTTTGCTTTCATGCAGCATGTGTACCATTAAGTGTCTGTTTTTCTGTCTGTAAGGGACAGACACCCTCCCACCAAACCAAAAACACACACATATGTCTTTTAGGATTAGTAAATGTTAAAATTCACACAGAAGTCCTGACAGAACTAGAACAGGCTGTTACATTTTCAAATGACAGGAGGACGGCCTGTGTTTCCTGAATAATCACACATGCTAATTTGCATTCACAGTGCAGTTGCACACCCAAACCAACCCAAACACACAGCACATTGGGTTGGTTTTCAAGACGAAATCCTCACATTGATATAATGTGCAGTTTTTGTTTTTTTTTACATCAGACATGTAAAAGAAGCGCATTACTGCAGCACAGATGCCAGAGGAAAGAAGGCCGAAACTCAGTGGCATGTATTTACTGTATCTGAATGAAAAAAATCCTGCCAGCTCTCCACTGCACCTTTAGCTGCAAATAGCATTCTGTGAAATCCAGAAATTAATATTTTTAAGTCCCAAACTGAAGGTACTAAAGTCATGGTCTTTGCCTTGTACTTGTAATGTATTTTACGCACTGTGTGGTACAATGAATTATGAAACCTATCTGGCCATATCATAACAGACTAAAATCTCTATCTTTTGACACATGATCAGCTAAACATAGGAGTTTCCATCTACTTGTCCACACTCACCACATGTGCTGGTACTTGCTCCATCTTGGCAGCAGGTGTACCAGGTCTGGGATAGAACTGATTGATGAAGAGACTTGGAAATCGATAGAGTTTCACCAGGTCTACTGTCTCTTGGAAGTCTTCCTCTGTCTCACCAGGAAAACCACAGATTATATCTGTGGCGATGGTTACACCCGGAACCCTAAAAAAAGACACAGAGATAGCTTTTTAGGTCAAGTATCAAAGTTTCCTCTAAAAATCATTTTAAAAACATCTGGTTTTGAGGTTGCTCTGAGAGAGCAACATAACTTCCTTCAAACTTCTCTCGCATGGCAAAGATGATCCTTTGATAACATAAGAACAAAATAACTGCATTTGACAGAACAACCTTGAAGCCAGTTTAGTGTCACTGACATTTTCCCACTGCTGATATGTGCCTTTAAAAAACTATGTGTTGTGCCAAAGCATTAAGGAGGGCTAAAGTCTTTCCCCATGGACTCATTCAGCCAATCAAACCCTGATTAGCAACCTCTGCTGTCAATCAATAGCTATTGATTATTGACTTGTTGGCTCATTGGAGATTAATCTTAGCCAGAGGGGTGTGGGAATAGATACATTGACCAGTTCTATGTATTTTGTTTGTATTGATAGCAGTGGGGGACCTTGTAAAAGTACTCTGAGTCATTGTTGTCTGACAAAAAGGCATGTTTTTAGTGTACATACTTGACATTCTCAGTCAAACAAGCTGTTTTGACATGCTGGCATAAGGTTTTAATGATTAGGCTTGATATCAAAAGTGTTTACCATTAGCTCTGATTGCTGAAGTAGATTTAAATTAACATAAAGGGTCATGTTAGCAATATGAGACCATTTGAAACATTATTTCACTCACAACATGATCTTGGCTGCAAAGTCCAAAATATTTGTTATAAGCTAGCCTTTTAAAGTGCCTTATTTTAGAGGATGCAATTATTTGCTAGAGTGATCTTTTTTCTCCATAAAGTCACACTGGGAATGGTAGTCAATACGGAAATAATTGGAAATCATTCTCAATACAAACAAGCCAAGCCATTGATTAAAAGCTTTCCACACCATCAAACATCCAAAAGCAGTGGAGCAAGCAGGACACTGCAGCCCCTTAATGTGATGTGTTTCATGGCAAGCAGTCTGCTACCAGAACCTAAGATGTCATTAGAGACAGACAACAGGAAAAGGCTTTGATAAATGACGAAAAGGAACAGAAGCCAGTCTTTCTCTCCCCTTTTTCCTCCCTCTTTTTTACACATAACTCCTACAGTATATGTTCCCTACTCTTACAGATTATGGCCTGGCTGCAGAAGTGCTTCCACAAAAGAAAGATAGCATAGAGAGAAAAAAATTTAAGAATCTTGTATTTCTTGTTGAAATCCTCAAAACTTTCAGACATGAAGACAACAAGCAAAGACAGATACGAGCCAAAACGACAGGTAAACGGAGACAAAGCTCAACAAAATACTTCAAGAAAAGAGTGGAAAAGACATTTTCCCTGCAATCGATAAGATGCATCTTTAATTACATTCACTTCCTACATCTGCAACCCCAAGATAACCTTTGACCTATTGATGAGTTCCAATTGGCTGATGGTCATTAATATTAACCAATGGCCTTCAGGCAAAGGCATCCTTGACCTCTTAGATCTTTCCAAAACTCCCTCATGGATAAGTGAAACAAACTTAAGTTACATACAAGAATGAAATGGTGAAATGGATGAGTGAAAGAATTATTCTGTATTTGTGATTACCATTTTCTTAAATCTGCCCCTGAAGCAGTTCCTCTAAACCCACTGAGTGTTTAACACAACATACACAGTTTAAATCCTTTACTTTGTTGGGTAAACAAAAGGGCTATTTGCAGCCTCTTGGCTTCCTATGAGAATAAATCACGTAAACATCCTGAAAATGGTAAGATACAGTCCTTTTTTTTTTTTGGAGCCATGGATCCCTACTGTGTTGTGTATACCCACATTTTAGTCATCATTAAGTAACAATTTTGTAGGTGTGTGGGTTTTGTCCAGAAGCCACAATTGAAAAATTTATGGAATCTTATCACAAAAAAGCATTCTTTTCCTACAGGGACAGAAGTAAGAATAAACTCAAATTATTTATTGCTAATTAATGACTCGTCACCAGAGTATAAAATATCTATAAAATACTCCCCCAAGCTATTTCATTAGAAACTGTGGGAGGGGAGGTAAATAAAATTAGCAATGTGAAAAAGCGAGCACATTTTCTTTCTGGCCTCAATAGATAACCGTCTTTTTCATCTCCCCAAGGCATGCATTTCCAATTTGCTATGGCCCATCGGTGCTAATGCTGGTGAGGAGGTATATACAGTAGGTAGCCAGCGTGTCCCTTTCATTCTTGCAGCAGTACTTAAAAGAATTAACACCACTGCTGTAAAAAATGAAATTAAATTTAGGCCAGGGCCGCAAAGTAACACATGAATTTAGAAAACTGAGAGTGAGAGCAGGGAAAGAGACTTTCTCTCTGTGTGAATTGGCTTTTGTGGATCTTCCTAAGGTGGAGGCTGAGAAGGAACAAAAACATGTGCACACACACACTGTCATTTTGACACCTCTGTCTCTCCCAGATCTAAGGGTGATGGAGGTGTGATGTGTGATACTAATGAACAAGAACCACACTGATACTCTCCTTGTTAAAATGAGAGGAGAAATGTATCTTGTTATTGTTCACCGTTCAAAAACAGTGTGTAAGAAACAGAGCAAGGAAAAGACTGAGACAGAAAACGAGAAAATCGAGAAAGACGACAGATTAGGTGTCAGATCAACTTGCTTTCAATTAAAACGATGCAGGAAGAGGGCTATATTTGTAACTTCAGAACTGAAAAAAGTGTTTGAATGTCTAAACCAGAGTGAACTTTTGTCACAAGTGCTGGATATGACTTTGACAGCAAGTAAGATTTGGATGAAATGTATCTTTTTCCAAAGCAGGTCCTTCAGTTTCATTTTACATCCACCCTATTTTGTATCAGTTTTTATTTATTGGAATAAATTTCTCCTTCAGCTTTCAATGCAATCTACTGTCGTGCAGATAATTGATTTAAGTATCTTTTTTAACTGTTAATATCAAATAACCCACTGTTGACTTTACCACAGTACAGATTCAATGGTTGCTGTGGTAGCTCCATCCCATGTAGTGTTTGGCTGCAAGTCAAACCAATACCATTTTTTTGCTAGATTGTGGATAAAAAGGATGACTGGAGGATGGTGTTTAATAAGAGAAGTTTCAATATTGCTTAGTGTTGGGTTTTTTCAGTTGATACCTTAAAGGTTCTGAGTAACAACACTAAGTCGCCCCCAAGACCTCCTCCCAAATCTGCTGAGTTTGGCTCCCTGCAATTCTTCTCTACTGAAGCTTAAGTTGTCTCTGTTGTTGCCATAGCTCTTAGTTTCAGGCCGAAAAAATTGCAAATTCGCACATAGCAATGGTCACAAATACCAGGTGCTAATGACTGAGTAGCGTAATTTGAAATAGTTAGACTGCAAAGGTATTGCTTGTACCTGCTACATGCACATTAATTACAGTGTAACAACAGGAACAGTCTCACAACTTTTATAAATTCACTTCTTTACAACTGTGTATTAATGTTTAATTGTGAATTAAACTGGGACATAGCCTATGTAATCAAACAAAACACTGATGTTTAGATACATGGAGGACAACAGACAAGCAGAAAACTACCTACAGATTCAATTGACGCATAAGCTTATGCAGAATTATGGTACAGAAAAAAGAGGGGGGCTTCACAGTTTCAAAAGTTTCATTGAAATGTAACAGTACAACATTAAACTGCATTCGAACTGACCGTTTATGGAAAAAAAAACATTTAGATAGTCCTCTGTTTGACAATTTCTGAGATTTGAACAACCTGTTTTAATGGGAGTAAAGAAATATCCCTGTGAATATGTTATGCGCAGTGTATGATTGGAGAACAGAGGATGGACTCTTTTGCAGTCAGTTGCAAACCCCTCTGAAGCTACTTTGCCAGAAAAAGACAATATGGCAGGAAAATGGGTGAAAGTTTGTGTACATGCTTTGTTCCTATTGTTTCTCCCTCTGCCCATGAAGGCAAAAAGAGCATATCCCTTAAGGACGGTGGCCTCCTTTAGCTATGGTCTGCTACCAGTCTGAGTTGGCACTGATACAGGGAGAACGTGTTCATGGGAGACTAAAGTCTTTTAATTAAAAGTCAAGATAAGCACACAGTCAGTCTCCCATCAACGGGCTGAATTAAGCCTCATAAAACATGTCATTGTCTTCAGCAGCATTATTATCAACTCTTTGTTGACTGAGGCCCTCACACATGCACACATGTGACTATGAGTTTCCATATACATACAGCTATCCTGCTCATCATATATTCAAAATATAAGCACGAGTATGCAAGTGTGTTTGCACAACAGATGCCTGTGAGCAGCCCCCACGATAAGATGAAGGCGAGACCAGTGGGACAGAAGAGCCCTGTAAGATGACAGCAAGGATAAAAAGAGGAGTGTGGCATGAAGGTGTAGAGAGGAAGGATACGGGTGGATGGATGAAAGGATGAGTGTGGAAGAAAAACAATCTGGGAAGGTAAATATTTGCTAATTCATTTTCGGGAAAGAGACCATGCTACCCATCTGTGCTACAGTGTGTGTGCTGTGTGTGTATGCTTTCTCTGAGACGACAACGTGTGGCACATTTGGGCCGCTGTAGAGTAAGGGATGGCAGTAAAAGGCGAGAGAGAGATATGGTGATGAGAAGACTGAGGAAGGTGTTGAGGTTTGGCTGTGGGGAGATGATGTTGTAGAACTTAATAAGTTTGCAAAAGAGCTTCCTGGAGTAAAACTTAACTCCTAAATAAAATCACATTTATATTTAATCTTACATTTTTACTGTAATGTGTGTGCAAAAGACAATGAAAATAAGAGAGAGAAAGAAAGAGATAGATAGAGAGAGAGAGAGAGAGAGAGAGAGAGAGAGAGAAAGAGACAGACAGAGAGAGAGCAGCTGCGTCTAGGCTGAGAGTGAAAACTAATTCTGGACTGATGTTTATGGATTTCAGAACCTGCACATACTGAGTGAAATTTATGTTAAAACCAGACAGAATCAATGCTTCCATGAGGCCGAGCAGTGGAGCGCTCACCGTGGATATTAAAGATCCTCTCCACTAACACTTTAAAACTAATAAAAAGCTCTGCTACGGTAAATATATTTTTTACATGACTTTTTTTTTCATATAAAGTTGAAGAAGTCCTTCACTTATCAAAGACAAGCCTTGTGTACATCCACCACTGCTGTCTGGGCTAAGCTGGCCAGTGACAGAGCTGTGGGCATCAGGGTAGCCTACAGTGAGTTTTGGAAAAAATACTGAGGAGATCGGACAATGCATGTTTGAGCCTCAGTCAGAGGCTCGGGTTAAGGATATGTTTGTTCCTTAGTTCCAAAAGGAACCATCTGTCCACTGTAATATCGCAACTCATGTCATTTCAATATCAAATTTTTACAAAAGGTCTCCAATGCTTATGTTTTATTGCTGCTAATAATCCTTTAGCTGCTGACCTACAGTTTATTAAACTTTCCCATCGTTACTATACCATATTCCCCTGTACGTATACTGTAAAATAAAGATAAACAATCTATTGTAAAACATCAATATTTAAGTGACTTTGCCAGACCATCCCTTGTTACACTTGTTACTGCTAAACAATAAATGATCTATTTTAATGATGGAAACTATTCCCTCTGTGAATTACAGAGAAGCACAAAGTTGTTTCAGCAAAAGTTAGAGCACACTTCTTCAAAATGCTGCCAAAGAGTCCGGGCCATCAAGTTTTTACTAGGTCAAACTTTAAAGACTGTTATGAAAAAAGAAGTTGGCTTTAAAAAATCAGAAATCATCTATTCAACACAATTCTTGCAGAGTGAACTTGAACCTTCAGTGTTTATGAAATATTCTTAAAACAAAAAAAAATACTGTTGCCATTAAGCCGACTCTTTTACTTCATCAAATCCCTCTCCGATACCAGATATAGACAACAGCAAAGTCTTGAAGGTCATCCATATCTTATTTTTCAGCAATTTACAGAGAGTTTTCTTGTTTTGAAGATGTGATCAAAAACCTCAAGTATGTGCACACAGTAACATTTTATGTCATATGCTTAACACTTTACTGTTTGAGCCAGAAATATATTTAATAAAAAAGTGTCTGTGAAGTTGCACGAGGAGCTGTTATTTGCATTGTGTCATCCAGGTCAGTTCTTTCTTGGTGTGTCATCTTGATGTGCCTTGTTTGTCTTTCTCTTCAGTGTGCAGGTTTGTCTCCAGTTTTTATGTTCATTTATTTTATGCTTGCTGTGAGCTTCACATACCTCTGAGTTTGCTTATGTGTATTTCATCTTGTAAGCCATCTGAATGAAAAACATCTTATGTACATCTTATGTATTATATATTTCACAGGAAATGATTCTTTCCTAAAGGGGAGAGAGACAGCGGAAGAAAAAGGGGGAAGAATAAGGACACTTGTGAAGAGTGTGAGTAATCACCCCGACACTTAAGTGTTTGATTTAGCCTTGGCAGCTGGAGGTAATGGCACTGTCATGTAGCAGCTCAATTTAGAGGGACAGAGAGAGGTCTGCTTGGTTATCGCTCACTTTCCTCATCCACTTCCCCCCATTAATGCTGAAGAAAGGGACAGTGAGACGTGGTTAAGGAGGCGCCAGGTGAGTGGACGGATAACAGGAGCAGGATGTCTTAAAATTGCACAGGCAAATAGTGGCTCATACTGTGGCTCCAATCAATAAAATAAATCCATGTGAAATGACTGAGAGCTGCAATGACCTTAAAACCTGATTACATCTGACAGTAGAGTGGAATAAAGGACGTGCTCCACCCTGATTTGATGTCATAAATGTGCAGGATTCTGTGTGTGAAAAGTTTGAAGAATCTCAACATTTTCTGATCGAACCATAGATTTTAAGACTAATTTTACCACAAGACCTATGAGTACTGGTGGATTTTAACACTTTGTAAAGGTTAACATTCATAAACACAAGTGTTCTAAATGAGTTAAGAGTTTGCAGCTCCGGCAATAGGAGCCGGAACAGATGATAGATGGATGAAGTAACAGCTAAAAAGTACAAAATTAGTCGACGAGTAAGTGAGACAAGTTGTCAGTTGCAGTCTGGCTTTTTTGCTGCAAAATGATTTTATGTCTGAAGGAAGCAAGAAAAAACAGGATACACTGACTGTAATATGCCTTGAAGTGGAGAGGTGACAGTCAAACAGTCGGTTAAGAGACAGACTGAGACAGGTGATGGCTTCAGTTGGCCTGAGAAGAGCTGTCAAGCTGTCAGAGAGACTTTCTCAACCTGTTTTTGTCTTAAATTCCTTCTTGCTCTCAGCCCATCTTGTGGGTTTTAAAAAATTGAAAAGTGGAGTGATTTTTAGCTTTGCTCATACTCTGCTACAAATCCAAGAATATGCACAAGCAAATGAGCAGGCAGTGCTTTATTAAATGCACTGAGCTGTGACAGTTTTCTAGAGTTCACATTCTTGTTTTTAGCCTCACATTTCTTCACACATCATTCTCCTTCAATCACTTGGTCTCAAGTCATTCTTTATTGGTAGATCAATTTGAATTTGAATATTGAAGGAATAAAAATCATAACCTGTGTTACAAATGTTTGTGCATTTATTTTAGCAAGGTCTTTTTTTTTAAAGTAAACAACTGATATTGGATAAAAGTCTGAATCGAGTGTGTAAACACATTGCATATGCCATTAGTCCACTAAGTGAATACCAAGTCATTTATCTCTAAACCTGCAGTGCAAAATAACCTCTGTCTTTCTGTGCAGCAGGTCATTTGTAAAGATCGAGATGGCTGCTGTGGGATGAATGGAGAGCCAAGTAAATAATGATCCCACTGGAGTCATCAGTAAACTTTATCATTTAATGAAACGGCCTGAGCACAGCAGAGCACAACTGCAGTTCAATTTAACACACGCACTTACACATGCAGACACACACATACTTCATTAGCCTTGGAGAAGGGTAATGAGAACACACACATACACATTTCATTAGTCTGAGGGAGGAGTAATAAGGGAGCAGAGACACCACAAATCCATCCACACACACACAGCTACACACACACCCACACCCACACACACATATATATATATAAATATATATGTATATGCCTGAAAAGGCTGGAGTGCAAAGGCATGTCACTCGTGACTGTCTAGCCAGGCGTTAAATGGACTGTCCCTTCGCAATTTATTTCAATTTAATCCAACCTTCATTGACATAGCCATAGTATGCGATTCATCATTCCATCCTGCTGTGTTGACCTGACCTGCAGATACAGATAACATCAAAGCACTGGATAAACGCTGGACATAAAAGTCTCACCTGAATCAAATTAACAGCGAGTCTGCTTTAAGTGTGGGCTTTTTTTTCCCCCCGCTCACTCTATGAAGCTGCTCACCCACAGAAAGCCAGAAATATGGTTAATGACATAAATTGCTGAAACAAGTAGCTTCATACATCCATCTTCCTCTTGTTGTACAAAGATATGAATGGATGTTCAAAACTGCTAAAAAGATCAGTAATTAAAAATGACATTTTCAAAGTGAGGAAGAACTACCTCTATACAAAAAGGATAAATGGAAGTTAAAAGGAGCACAACGGTAATTGTTAGATCAAAACTGGCCAATAATGAAAAAGTCTTTTGATAAAGGGGTGTTTGTTCACCACTGTTTTCAGACCAGCTTCTCGCAACAGAGACTGTGAAGCTGTGGGTTGACATGCTGGAGCTCTCCAGATTGCCCCAATTATGGGCAATCTTGTTAAAGCAGACACAGTCTATCTCAATTTTAAACACAGTTATGCTAGAAAAGAGAAAATTGAATCAAAGACGTGAAACTTTGAGAGCAACAGAAAAACATGGGTGTACACTCTCTCACATAAAAAGAGACTTCTGATTTCTTTTTATTCCTGTAGCTAGTTGCTGTTGAAAGTAATTTGCAGACTAATTATTTTTAAATAACTAATCATTTTATGAATCATTAAGCTGATAGTCATTAAAGCCCAAGAGTAGCTTCATAAGGGTTTTTTTCTTAAGAGTGAGGAAGAACCTGTCAGGAAAAATCAATGAATGTCCTTTTAATGTGTGATGCCTTCACTAAAATGAGCTGCATGAGAGGAACGACAGGACAGTTACAAACTAGCAATGCAATATGACAAAGAAGACCCTGTCCATGTGGAAAATGTGAATTTTTCATTACCTGAAAAAAAATATACGTAATGTTAAATAAAAGAGTCTGCCCCACAATTACATTAATAAACTGCTACATTTGTGTTTCGTTTACTGATCACGAAAAACCAGACTTAAAATCATTTTTGAAATAACTTTTTAAGAACAGCAAAAGTTAGAGTTTTAAGAAAGTTGAAAAGGAAAAACATTGTCATTATATTTATTTCCATGTTTACCTAAGAAGCTTCATTAATGCTTTCACTTATTTTTCCTTGAACACGTTGAGGAAGACACACAGAAAAATAGTTTGCGCCCTTCCACTATGGAATTTAAAAGCTCAGAAATGTCTTCTTGCCACACACAAAGACAAGCGTGTTTTTTCCAACTCTTTCTTGTGCACGTGTGGACATGAAGTGACCTGTAACTAGTGAATTAATATAGTGTGGAGAATCAAAAGCTGACCTTTTAAAACCTAACTGCCCAGAACGTGACGTCATATAAAGCCTGAGGGATTTGGACTGTAACAGTACGTGAGCTTAGTGGGCTAAAATTTTAGCAGCAGATTTGCCTCCCTGTAATCAAGAGTAGACAGGACTTCAGAAATGCACACACACTAAAGTGTTAACACTGCAGAGCTTGCTGCCAGTGACAATCCACTTGAGACTGAAATATTACTGTTGCACAATAGCAAAGTCAAAAACACGGCGTCTCTCAGACACACACAGATTACAGTCCACCAACTGTGAGTGAAACTGTGTGGTTGAAACAAGCCTTGAAAGGCAGCATGACTCAAGCACTGAGCAAGAGAAATATGATATGAGAGGGAGACAGCGAGACGGAGGGAGAACTGAAGGTGAGTCAGAGAGTGAAACATGACTGGGCTCTTAGATGTGCACAAGTATCAGCTGACCTCAGATGTGTGCACGCAGGGCACAAACACACACTGAGCTTGTGGGAGGTTGTTTACATGTTCACGTTGTTCTGACATGCTCTCTTACCCTCAGTCATGTGTAACTTTGAAGATGCAGGTGTTAGCACTAGTATCTGTTGGTGTGTGTATTTGTCGGCGTGCGTGCGTGTGTGTGTGTGTGGCAGATATCTAAACACACCTGTTGCTAACTCTGGGGTATTTCTTTACTGTAAGTCTCATGTAGCCAAATTAGTTTTATGCCATATAAATAAAATGACAAAGACCAAACCTAGAGCGAGTCTTGTGGAGGCTTTGAAATTAGAGGTGGAACAATTTGACTAATCTCATGCAGTTTCAGTTTGTTCCTGGCGTATTTTGTAGGTGGGAAACAAATGAACGTACTTTCCCAGACTGGTGTAAAGATATGATATGTTTGAGGGATAAAGAAAAACAAATATCAGTACATCTTTTGAGCAAATATTGAAAGTGCGTAATATGTAGGGAAACTGTGGTAACTCAAACATAACCGAAGTCCTTCAGGAACACAGATAATGTTGAGGGTCATGAGTCAAACGCACATCAAAGCATTTCATTAAAATATCCGACAACGATAAACTACAGTCAGCTATTGAGGGACAATACGGACTGACAAACTTGTCAAATGTGTGATGAAAAAGACTAGTAAAGTGAATAATATCTTTAAGGTGTTTCTGATTTTAAATTCATCGGGGTCAAGAGTATTGTGCTAGTGCTTTTGAAGGATAAAAAAACCCTTGTTCTTTCTAAATTACTCTGGCAGGGTGTGTACAGTGTTAGGGCTGAGCTGGGTTTTACCACCTGCTCTTCCTGACCACTGGGAGGCAGAGAGTTTCACTGCTGCTCTGACATGTTTTGCAGATGTGCACTCACTACACTTACGTAAGTGTCAATACTCTCTGTCCGTCTGCAGTTTTTTTTTTTTTTTTTAGCCTCCCTATCTCACGCACACACACACCTCATGCTTCTGCATTTGTGTATGTGTGTGTTCTATTCTTTGTAAAGACAGGAAGGATAGGTAATGTGGTCTTTAGGGGCCTAATAATAAATTAACACTACTTAATGAAGGAAAGTAAAGTACTGTAATTACGGATGAAGCTGTACGTATCCTCTGTGAGTGTATGCGTGTGTGTTTATGAGTGTGTCTGCGTGTGTGCATGTGCGTGTGCATGTGTGTTTGTGTGGTTTGTGGGAAGGAAATATGGTATAATCCAGAGGAAGTGTCAATAAGACAAGGATGTGTTAGGAACTGCCAAGAGTCATTATCCACAAGCTGTTTCTCTCTCTTTCAGGTGCACACACACACACACACACACACCGACAAAGATACAATAACACACCTCAGTTTCAGCTTGTTGTGAAGTTAATGACTCGTTCTCGGCTGGTTTCCTGTTGTTTAAACTGAGCCAATTTACAACGTTAGACTTATTGACACACACAGGCAGGTATGTAGGTAGGAAGGCTCCCTGCCTCTTTCACCCCTTCCTGTATTAAATCACTTATTCACACAAATGAACACTAATCAACAGGAAGCATTGTAACTATATACTATGTTATTTTCATTTTGTGTTAGTTTGAGTGTACAGGTTGAGGCTAAGCTACTGAAACTTGGGATTTGTGTGGAACTACTTTTCTGTGAAGAGGAAAAAAGGTGGTAGCTAACTGGTCAAAAACATTGAGAAACAAGCATGGCACTCAGGGTCAAAACGAGCTAGGCCTCTGACATCTGACAGGGTTGGTTTATTGATTCATAAGTAGCTATCATATATCAACTGGCAATGCTTTAGTTTTTGAGACCATGCAACCAGGCAATTAAATATGGACAGCATTTTTCAGGACTGGCAGACACCATGACTTTTTCACCCATCACTTCAAAAGTCAAAACGAAAACATTTTCACGATGAGAGAAAAATTAAGAAATAATCCTGCTCCTCAAGTTTGACACAACAAGTTGTCTGCAGTTGCACTTTTCTTTTCTTGCCAAGCAGAAGCATAGTTGATGTTACATCAGCAGAAATGCTGAGAGGCATGCACTGCTGATTCCTGGTAGGGAGGTGCAGGTTACACAGAAATTCTCTTGTCACTGGAAGAGCTGTGTCCCATCATTCTTGTAACTTTCTGGAACCGACTATCTCACATTCACACTTCTTGTTGCACAAAGGTGACAGAGGTCCGAGATCCGAGTTTTGAACTTTTTTCTCTGCTCTCCTTTTCCTTTCAACACAGTTTGTGTTACTTTTCATGTAGACATGTGCAAAACTTTGAATGTCTTAAGGAATAAACTGTGAGGAAATGTCTGTATCTCTATTTTTTTAAACATGACATCTCTTAACTGTTTATGAGTTCAGGCTTTAAACTCTGATGCCCAGGGCAGCCCTTAGAACCAAGCTATACACACTTCTCATTCCAAGTACTTCTTGTCCTCTCATTTCCTTTAATTTAGTTGTTTTTTTTCTTGGAGCTAGGATCTAGAGGTCTTTTGGGAAATTCCTCAATTCCAAGGCTCATGGAAGACAACACATTTTCTCTACAGATGAAAAGCCTTCAATTAGAAGTGAAGTTGGGAAGTGCTATTACTGTAAGCACGAACAGAAAACACGACATGACACGTTTGTCATGTGGACATGGTGAGTTTAAAGCACTCGAGTGTGCGTGTGTTTATGTCTTTGAAACGTTCTCTGTGCCTGCGATGACTAAACCTGGGCTGTTTGCTGTGCAAGTTCCTATTCAAGCCGTGTGGTTTAATAAGGGTTTTAAATCAAAGGCTGAGAGTCAAAACACACACAGAAACCCTCACTGCTTCATTTACTTTAGCTGCTGAATCATTAGCTGGAGGGACGGGAGAAGAGAAAGGAGGGGTGAAATGTTGACAAGTTCCACCAGTGTGGCAGGTTATCGCGGCAAACCTGTCTCAAAACTGCTCTCCCTTCCCGCCTCGGCTGCCCTCTCTTCTTTCCCTCTCTTTTTCCCTCGCTCGCCTTATCTCGTTTTCTGATGTTTTTTTCCGATGCCTCAAGGGAGATGCCGCCACTCCCACCAACTGTTCCAGTGAAACATTAGCCCTGGCTGATACCTTAAACTTCTAAGTGTGTGTGTGTGTGTGTGTGT
>JAQNCA010000030.1:20325294-20338796 GCA_029783725.1 Acanthurus tractus
GTGTGTGTGTGTGTGTGTGTGTAAACTAATGCAGGTATGTCTTCAACAACAAACAGAGTGAGAGACTGGCTCCACACTGCCCGCACACACACAGTGTAGTCACGCTACTCATGCATGTGTCCTGCCGTAACCCAAGGAAGTTTGATACAGCCCTGTCACTCCTCGTGACTAATAGAGATGACTAACACGAACACACAAAAAAACACACACAAACACACACATACACGAAAGAAGAAGACTAAGTAGACACAGCAGACACAGTGCACAACTGGTCTTGGAGCCATTTGTTTGGAGAGAAACAGACGTTACACTGATGGAGACTGAACACACAGACAGAGTTTATCATCAACACATTATATCAACAATCACAGCGTCACTGCGCCAACACATGAGACAGAGCAACATAGTTCCAACACTCAGAGGTGCCCCTGCAAACATTTCAGAACTTTTTCTGACATGCCCCCCCTTCAGAAGCTGAAAAAGTTCACCCTCCCATCCCACAAACCCACATCAATCATTAACAATGAAAGGAGAAGAAACTAATGGAAAAAGTTTACATTGAGTTAAATACAGATCAGCACAATGGCATCAGGACACCCTGCAGGTTTATTTCCCTGATTAAATAAATATCAATAGTAAATAAATATTTATTTACTCCGTTTGAATCTGTTTTGATCTCCTGATCATCCACACACAACATGCAGTGTCTCAAGGGAACGTTTGCCTCTCTTGTATCAAAGACTGAAATAAAGTCTATCAATTACTTTTTAAAGATTAAGTCTTTTTATGAAACAGTTCTGTTCAGTTTTTGAACTAAAGATAACAGAAAGTAGCAACAACTTTTGCAGTTTTAGCACAGCAGCTTCCACTTTAAAACATACTTATACTCATATGTATCTGATGTAGTTTGCTCTAATTAAAACATTGTTTACTGCCTTTTACTCTGTTTTATTTGTCACAGTTTAAAAATTCCAATACTGCCACACTTAAGAGACATTTGACTTGCTACCACCTCAAACCTATGACTACTTAAACAGCCAAGCTCATATGGACAAGTTGTTACTAAACTCTTTGCATGTGGGAAGGCAGAACATAGATGCTATCATGACAGTTCGGTAACAGATAGTCAGATCCTATTTAGGCCACAGTGGTTTAGGCCTCTCTCTCTAAATTTTACATTATTGGTATAATACAGTATCACCAACAAAAGACTGCAAATGACACTTAATTATAAAAATCAACCACGCCAAATTGCAGATTTAAACCCACTGATCTGTTAATTTAAGGTATGAAAGTTGTTCTATGAACCACCAGGATGTTTCGACCAGCTGCACATTTAAAATTGTGTGAGGTGATAAAATGTTCTCTCTATTTTATAGATAAGAGCCAGTGCCTTTACAGCTGGACTAATAATGTGTCGAAAAATCCACAGACCACCCAGAGACATGCATGTGTCTGTTGTGGATTGTGCGTATGTACTGATTATTGTAGAGTAAAATTTCTTCTGGACGAGAGAAAAGAGACAATTTTCACCTAATAGCTCTGGTCTCTGACGTCTTCTTGTAACAATTTAGACAATATAAAAACAAAATCTGTCAAGTAATTGTAGACCATAAAATGAAATCAGGTGCAGCTTCGAGACTATTTTGCACGCTAAATGGGGGTGAACAGGTTCATATTTGAAAAGCGAGAACATAAAAGATGAATGCTGTATTGCTTTGGTCCCTTAGAGTCAGAGTGAAGTTACGTTCAAGGTCAGAGTCTGTGGTTCACGGGAAAAGATGAGGTGAGCCTCACCACTTTGTAAAGCAGATGGTTGAATAAAGGTTAAATAAAGGATACCACTACACGGGCTCTGAAATGCTTTGTAAAACAGTTGTCGATAAACATGGTTAATTTGCAAATGACTGCATTTTGTTTTATTCATGTTTTACACAGTATTCCAGTGTTTTATTTTTTGAAGCACAGCTGTAGCAGTGCGTGAGGTGAACAAAGTTCATGAGTGCTGGATTCCCACAGGTCATAGTGTAGGTCAAGAGTCATTTTACAAAGCAGCTACTGGGATCTCACAGATTAATCACCTGTTGACCTGTCCAAAGCCTCAGTCCTTTAGGAGCACATCTCCAAACACACCACAGCCGGACATGCCTTCAACATCATGCAAACCACAATAATAAATTAATATTAAAGCACTGCTTTCCTCTACAGCTTTGGCCTGAGAGTATTGCTGCTGCTGCTTTCCATCTTGCATGCGAGTGAGTGTTCCTCCTTGGCAGAAAGACCTCTATGGCCCGTGATTGAAAGGGTTTTCAGAGGTCAGGCACACATAACCTCCAGGGAAACCAAGAAGCCACCCTGAGGGGAGCCACACAAGGCCCAGCCCACCTCCTTTGTCTATCCCTTTCTGGGAACATGATTACACATGCACTCCCTCATTTCTGCTTAACCCAACTAACCCTAAAGTTCAATATTAATGCTGCCAGATTCTGCTACCCTGCGCACATACAAAACCAATCCCCAGCCCACAGAGGCGTAACTATTCTTTTCCAGGCATTTCATCTTTGGCCCCTGTGAAGACACTTAATCCTCTGGAGTAGTTGTGGGAAAAATCAGCCCAAATATAATGGCAGACTATCAAAAAAAACAGTGGAAAATCCTCTGACCACGTTCAGTAACTCTGTAACAGCCTTATTCCACCATAACAGGATTTACTTCATACTTCATAACATAAAGACTGTACTTCATTATGTGATTTTAATTGATAAAAGCGGAGAGAAAAGGATGTAGAAATATGGTCTGTGTTGGCAGACAAGGACAAATTAACCATTTTAATGAAATAATTATTCTACTGATTGTTGAAATTATGCACGGCAAAAAACAATTCAGTTTTAACAACTTGGAAAAATTAGTTATGTCTTTCAAAGAGAAGTAAATTTAATGCAGTTTTTCTCTGAGGATATGGATGAATCCAGTCAAAAAAGCTTGAGTACAAAAACTTGCAGGGGGGATTAGGCTAAATATTAGGGCAGAGAACAATGGAATTATATATTATACTAGAATAATACCATAAACATGTTACAGAAAAATGAACAACCTTCAATGAAAGAATGATCAGACTGTGGTAGCTTCTTAAAACTACACCCGGTACACTGAGAGGGCCGATTACGCTTAAACTAGGCCCAAGCTGAAATTAGTGCATCATAAGTTTTTGTGTTTTTTAGCTGTGTTTTGATGGCTCTAAAGCACAATTACAGAATGACAGTCTGTCTTTCACAATGACCAAGACCTTAAACAAAACACAGAATTGATTTTTTTGCCCAACAGTTCATTTACACATGTCTCAGGACGGGTCAAAGAAGCCCTGAGTTGCTGTTAGATTTGATAAGTGTGAATGAGCTTCCAGTGACAGGTGATTTGGGCATTCAACCTTCAAGGGACCTTTAGACTCGATACATGTTAAAGCGTGGAACTAATCAAACTGTTCAAATAAGCTGTCGTATGGTCATCAGGGTGAAAAATTAACTTTTTTTTCCCCTTCCTCCCCAAAGTGCAGTGTTTCTGGGAAAACTGCAAATACATAGTTAATTAATGCAACTTAGATCTGTTTCTACTTTCCTCTGCTGGAAACCTGCAGCATTATTCTGCAGAACAAGATTTTACATTGGTCTTCCTTCTAGTTGTTTCAAAGGAACATTTGGAGATTAGTTTATATCCAAAAAATCTTTTTTTCCTTGGAGAAATTGCACAGTGAAGTATCAGAAGAGCTCTTCACTGAGGAGCACCAGGGTCCTCAGTCTTCCTGTGCATGAGAAAAGAGCTTTCAAACCTTTTACAAAAGAAACAAGCTACACCAAAAATCTAAAAGCAGAAAACAAAATTAAGAAAAGGCTTCATCAGCTACCTTTAAAAATGAGTCAAGAAATGTTTCTTCCAGTTCAAAAACAGAGTTCAAGATCCTGAGCAACAAAGGATTTTAAGAGGGGACGTTTGATGTGTGTCTGCACTTATGTGTGTGCACTGGTTTTTACTGATAAGAAAGGCCAGAAGCGTCTGACCTCTCATGGCCTCTGCAATGTTGGTGGCATTAAGCTGTTTGTAAAGAGAAATACATTTGTCTTCTGCTGTGTGTGCCTCGGTCAGATAAGCTCTGACCTCACACATACCTGCACAAGGTTCCTGTCTGCCACATTCTTGGAGGTGAACTTCATATTGCTCAACAAACGGCTAATTGTGAGAACATATGTGAGCAGTCACCTGCGAGTCTGACACATTACCACACAGATATACACCCCCAGGGCTTTGCATTTCACCTTCACTTGTTCAGGTTAGCATGAGTACATTACTGAATCAGTGCAAAGACAATATGATTCTCTCCAAACACACATACACACACACAGCACAATATTGAGCCATCTTTTATATGTTAAAAGTCTGAAAAAATAAGAAAAAAGGGTATGTTAGAACCTGGACAATGTAGCCTCTGGCTAAACAGGTACAAAGATAGCAGCTTAAAAAATGCTGAAAAATAATAAAAGATTAAGCAGATGAAAAGATTAATTTGAGACAAATCACTGGTCATAAAAAAATTACTGTCTTTTTACATATATCACGATTACTTGGGGGGAAGTTAAAATTGATAGAATTAAAAGCTAGAAAAGACAGAATGAAATTATTCTTATTGGACAGTTTCAATGTTATTAAAACCCTTTACACTGGTGTGTTTTGTCAAGCCCAGTGAAAAGGATTGGGTTTTGGTGTCTTACCTAAGAGTTATCGAAGAGTACTTGTATTTGTCAAAACCTTGTATTTAAAGGCTACCACAGTAAAACATGCACACACACACAAACACTCTCACTAAACACACTGGTTAAAAAAAGTGTAGCATATGTGTCATCTCTCACAACCTCTTTTCATTTATCTCTACAATTAATCTCCTGGACAGTTTCTTAGATTTATATCTCAGGACTATGTACTTGAAAGGGTTTACGTAAAAGAAAAAAAAAAGTTTATCTTATAAAAATATACCCTGTTATATGCTTTTACTCCTTCCCTGGAGTAAAAGCAGTGTGAAACTCAGTGTGAAACGCTCACACACACAGTGGATGGGTTTTTTTCTTTCTTTTTTGGCCTGTCCGGAGCCCTGGCCTCTCTCCCAGATCCTGAACTGCACCCCAGCTTTTTCTGCTGCAGCCAAATGGGTCAGACCGCTAAATGTGTACTTGTATTGATTTCACACAACCGACAGCACCCGTGTGTGTGTTTAGTAACAGTAGCCAGAAATTGAGTAACCACACACGTACACACATACACAAAGACTCACACAAAAGGGTAACCAGATAGTTTATGTAAACAAGATCTTATGACGTGATATTCTGCATATGGCATGCTTGTGTGCGTATGTGTGTGCGTGTTTGTGTGTAGGGCCCTTTCGTGTCTCGCATGACCATTTGCCGCAGTGTTAAGATTTTGGTCCAACCGGTAAATCTCTCCAGAACACCAAAGAAAACAACTGGAGACAGGGACTGAGACCTTTAACAAGCTAAACAATTGCTAAAAAGCAATGCTGTTTACACAAAGACACACACACACATACACACACACAAAGCAAAAGCATGTTAGTCAGTGTTGAAGCAAAAGCAGGCGCACAGCTACTCAACTAAAGGCTCTTTCTGAAGAAACTTAAAAAACAGTAAGGTAAGAAATGATGGTACACTTTGCCCAATCAGATGCTCTCAGGGCTCAGAGATATACTTAAGAATTATTGAACTTTATGGACCTTCTTGCACACATGGAAACAGAGAAGACAACGACTCTAAATTGAGAAAAAGAAAAGTATAAAGATGACTGAGAGACAGAGAGAAAAACTAGGACTGGGAAATTAACAGAGGAAGTCAATGATAAACAAGAAACCACAGGAAGACAAAGAGGATAATAAAACTTTTAAGAATGCTCTTGTGTTTGTGACATGCACTGTTATTTATCATTTTCACATTAATTTGTTGTTAATCAATCAAAAACAAACCGTGCCTAACTGAAGAGTGCGTCCAGTGATTGACGTCATTGTGAACGGCGTCCTCTGTATTAATTTTCTTTTTGCACAGCTGAAGTTACTCTGACACCACACAGATAAAGGCTGTGTTTTTTCCAAAGAAACTGATAGAACCAGAAGTTACACAACAAAAAAAACGAAAAATTAAAAAGAACTTTGACGAATAGGAAACTTAAGCGAATCTAGATAAGGAGATATGATTTATTAGGAAACAATTTTGCTTATCCAGTTCCACGACTATGAGACAGATTCAGTTGGTGTAGATGGTGTTTTGGTTATTACATAAGGAGGTAAGATAATCATTCTGATATTTTCTTTTACATGAATGATATCTGAGCAAACAACCAAAAATTCACAAAAATATAGACAAACAAATTATTTAAGAAAAACAATTTTTTCGACTCCAAGGCTCTGACCATCATTTCAAGCTCCTCACCAGCACCTCAATTTTTTTATTCTAAACAATATCCCCAGACATATCTATGGCCATTGAGAGACTGAAGTGGGTGTGGCCTTTTGTCTGGGGGTGGGGTATTTACGGAAGTAAAACTGCATTGGAAACAGTGCCACCATTTGGTGGATTGTAAAATATAACTTCAACATGTTAAATATATATATATTTTTAAAAACATATGGATGTGCTTTGTGACTAAGGTATGACGCGAACTGTCTGAATATTTATGCTATTTTTTTATCTATAAGCAAAACTTTTCTTTAATTCACTGCCTCAGGGCAACATTGAGCACTTAAACAACTCATGTTTTGGCAATATCATACTTAGTTCAGACACACTAAGCACAAGCACATGTAAAACTGTTATACCTAGACGCTAACCCCTTCACACTGGGGGTAATTGGGGGTACTTTTATGATGGATATATCACCAGAGACCCCCAATCTCCAAAAAAACAAGGTTAAGTATTTTCCCTGGCAAGACAAACTGATGGCTTGTGTAATCCAGTTAGCTGAGTTTCTACATTGTACCGGAGGGAAATATAAAGCAGTGGTAGGGGGGAAATGGATGGGAGAAGTCTGTGAGGGGAGAGGTGATGTGAGAGAAAGAGTAAAAGTGTGTGAGTGACTGAAAACGTCTTCTTTCACCATTCCAGACCGCATGTGGTAAGTGCATGAACTCCGTAGATGGAGTTAAATAAACAAACTTCAAATATAGCTGGCTGTACAGTGACCTGAATAAAAACCTTGTTTACCAAGATGTATCTTTCACATTTAAGCCTATGGCTTGACTGTCGACCTACACAAAGCTCTTACATGAATTCTATTGATTGCTGCAGCACATAGAGGTTATCCACTTAGGGTAAACTCTATGACTTTAATCTGCACCATTAAAAAGACAAGTACATGTACATATAGAAAATATTATATAAGATATATACATTGAAGTTAAATGTCTCTGACGCTGACTCTGTGACCTGAGATTTGACTTTGATTCTAAAGCATGTTTTTATCATGTCTTGCTTTATGCTCCTGCAAATGTCTGACATATAGAGGCAGATATATCTCACATTTATACTCCAAGTTCATTCCAAGGAAGATAGGTACTTAGAAATAAAAGGTTACCATCTGGAAACAACTACAACATGCTTACATTCCCGCTGCAATATCTCTCTTTAAAAACATCATACAATAATACTTAAAGATTTAAGGCAAAAAAGAGGTCCATAAGACATTTTACTGAATCCCTTTAAAGCGTATTATCTTAGCATCAATTCAGTTTCTATTCACCAACCGACATGCATTGCCGTAATTAATCATACTCAAATTCTACAACAGATTATTTTTCATACAGCACAAGATTAGGTTTGCATAATTTCTTATCTTTTGTTATATGTTAGAGGTCACATCCATGTATTATGTGCATGTTTCACAATTGTAGATTATATTTATAAGATGCAGAGCTATGTTTGATATGAGGACTGCACATGTTAAGCTTGAAAATATATTTGTGTGTGTCAGTGTGTATAATTTGGAAGAACATACAGTCACTAAACTGAAAATAAGGCTTGTTTTACTTTGTAAAAAGCTCAAAATTGCTATAAATAATATCCAACAGACACAATACTTGTATTTCTCATATCTCTGCTGACATTTACTTTACCTGAAGCAGTCCATTAAAACAAGTTCTGTCAATAAAGATTTTTTTTTAATACTACTTAGTTCCATGCTCGATGGTTTCAAGATGATTTCAAGTGATAACCAGATAATTTTGGCGGGAACAGATATAAAGGTATAGCATATACATATACATATATAGTATATAATATAAAGGTTAGCATAATCAAACACATTCATGCCACTTCAAATAGAGTATTCATCCATATCAGGTTCACAAAGTGAGTCAGGAAAAGATAAAAGGGCAAAGGACAGAGAGATGAACTCCTATGAACTGTAATGAGAGCTCAGCACCCTGAATGACTAACTGAAATACAGTCATTCATTATTTGGACCGGTGTGTTATGATCAAATATCATCCAAGCAGGGAGCTGAATGCACACATGCAGCAGCGAGTGTTTTATTTTGATCAGAGTTGAGTGAGAAATGTAAGAGGACAAGAATGTGTGTGTGCCTAGAGGTAATGTTTACATTATTTCACAGTAGTTGATAGATGTAATCACACAAACATAAATTTATGCCCACTCACACATACAGACAGTAAGTGCCTGGGAATATGTCATTTTAAAAGTTATTAAAGTGAGAAACATTACTTGAAAGAAGTGACACTCCACTTTGCAGCAGCATCATGAGACCATTAAGGTTCCTCATCCTGTCTTACCTCTCTTTAAGGAAGTCCACCACTCTTTTGAAGTCCTCAATGCAATACTCTCTCTTCATGTCCATCAGGACGCTGTCTGAGGCCGACTGCACAGGAACGTGAAGGAAGGCATACACACGTGGATGATTCAATATCTTAGCCATCTCCTAATGAGACAGAGAATAGAGAGAGAGAAGGAGATAGAGAGACAAGGAAAAAAGGAATGAAGGGTGACATTTTTCACATGTATGGAAAGGAAAGAAAAAAGTTGTGAAATGACAATAATGTCTTCCCTTTCTGTATGTTACACATGTTGTTCTCAGTCTGAATTGTTTGCTTAAGCTTAAGCTTTCTTATCCGAGGGGGGACCCTCCAGCATTATGTTTGATAAATAAATACAAAACACTGATGCCTGAATACATTTGGAAAAAGTAAAACCATTTTATACAAATAAAACTCATGTTCACTGTGCTGTATACCTACAACATCAAATTAAGAAAAAGAAAGTCTTTGGAAAAGCTGTAATATTAATATTTTTTCTTAAGACTAAAACCAACTGTAATAATAGTAGTTTTCTGTCTCAATTGGTTAGCTAATAATGGTGGACGAACAAAGGTTGGGAAAGCTGAAGAAGCTGTGAATATGAGGCCAAAATGTAACATTAAAAATTCGGTTTAAGTACTGCAAACACAAGAGAAGAAAGAAGCAAAATCTCCCGGATGGCTTTGGTGAATGGAAGCCGCTAGCTTTAAATAAATGAAGGTTCCATTAACATTCCTGCCTCCTCCTTCACTCTTTTTTTCCACTTTTTTCACCCTGGACCCACTACAAAAGACTTCCAGTTTCTCTTATTTTCCTTTTTTTCCCTTTTTTATATTAGGAAAACAAATAATAAGGCAGCTCAGAGAATTCATTGGGTACCCACTAGATCGAAAGTCAAGAGTCAAGGCTGCACCGGTAGGTGTTCTTTATGTCTGAAAAGTGGAGAGCTTTTACTGAAGCATCCAGGTCCACATCTTAGATCAAAATGGTGAGAGGGAAAAATAAAAATACAAAAAAGCCAATAATTAACTTAATACGGGTTTCTGGTCACTATGTACTTTTCTGTTTTCACGAAAAGAGTTAAACAAAAAACTGTCATAATGCAAGCAGGTCCTATAATACAGAATACAGAGAGCAGCTCTTCGGTAAGTGAAATGCTCATCTTTTCTTGTACACACACTCATTTTAGGGAAAATGCCAACATTAGATACTCAGAGAGACTTGAAGCTGATAAAAACAACATTTTATTCAGTACCAACAGTGTGAGTCATGGCTCAGTTTTTACACTTTTACTGAGAATAATAGCAAAAGTCACATTCTGTGCTTTTTAATACCTCACATTAATTAGTAGAGTTTGAAGCCTTTTTTATCTTTTAATTTCTCATTCTTACTTTCATTTCCTCAGTCAAAGAACTAGAGAGACCGCAGATGTCAGATTTTTCTGATGGACATAATCAGGATGCTATCATTACCATACTAATCACCACAAGAAGAAGAAAGAGAAAAAGAGAGGGGTGGAAGAAATGATTTAATGATTTCCAACAAGAATATGCTGATTGCAGTCCGTCTTCTCAATTAAGATCTATTGTAGAATGTTCCCTCCTTCATACATAGACAAAAAAGCATGTGTGCGGGCACATACACACTCACACACACAAACACAGCTCAGTAGCAGCACACCACAGGGGGTTGACCACTGGAAGCTTCAAATTAGAAAGAATTAATTTAGTTGGAAAATGGAGCTTGATTGCTGACAGAAATCAGCTCTCTGCATATGCGCGTGAGTGTGTGCGTGTACGTGTGTATACATGTATTTGTGTGCACATGTGAGTGTGTGTGCATGAGACAGAAGAGTTTATTATGAGTTTTTTAAATACTTTCAAAAGGTAAAAGAATGGGGGATTGATTATGTGTTCATCTGTTATTTTTCAGTTCTTCCAAGTTACTCCTCCTCTCTCAGGGTAGACACTTAATGGAGAAAGCTTTCAAATTCTGGTGTGAAGCATTTTTAGGATACACAGCTACAAAACTGCAAGACAGGGAGGTGATAAAAATACATGATTATAACAAAAGTCAGCAGTTTATCAGATGTACAACAATAAAAAACAACCAAAATGAAAAACATGGTATGGTAACAGTAGTGTTGTAGACAGCTTTAGCTGTAAAGATATTTGTAGAACCTTTTTTTCTCTGTCTGAGTCTTTTCAAAACAAGTTTTTAAGTGCAACCTTTCTACTTCTGGTGCTTTGTCTATAAGGTTCTAAGTGACCATTTCAAGAGCTGGAGTCTGTGCTCCTCATTAGGCCATTAAGTGGATTAGTTTACATTTTATTATGGTACAAAAGGGTTCTGTGTCGATGTTGTTATGTTCTGCTCTATGTTGTTTCTTTTTTGTGGTACCAGCATGGTCTGTCAAGTTTCAGTCATAAGCAAGTAGGTTAGAAATCTACTCACCAAAGTCAATTTTTACCCTCCAATATGCAAACTGTTATATTTTTATCAAGCACCATTAATCTAAATTACTCAAGTTAACTGTCATGTCGGCCAGTAGTCCTGTTTAATCTGCCTTGCTTTCCAACCCACGGCAACCCTTTCAGTGGGAATTTCCAACCCAAACTCCTGCTTTGCTTATAATTGAAAAATGTCTTTGTCCCTCAGCTCATAAAAGTTTTTAACTGCCACCATTTTCTCTTGATGGCCTGGTCTGTACTCTGCATGTTAAACTCTCAACAAAGCTGAGTAGGAAGCAAAATGGCTCATTTTTTAACTATTCCCATCATCAGCTCCATAAAACACCCTGTGTTTAATCATTTTTTTTTACCATTTGTCGGATAAGGCAAGTGAGTTGTCAGATTTATTTGCCCAAAAAGGACATTTTTGGTTGCCCCAGGCACAAGGACTATTCCTACCATTAAGCCCTGACATAGTGTAGGCCAGGTTTGGCGAAACGGTGCCTTATTTTCATTGTGCATGTGTATTAACTACTGGTAAGGTGTTATTTGGTGATAATTGTCTTGTTCAAGTCACAATAACCAAGATAAGGCTGTGCTGTCTGTGTCTCTGTTGCAACATGTATGTATTTTAATGTAAAGCACATAGTTTGCTTGTGAAGAACTGTGTCTAATCATTTACATTCCTTTGCTCTGCCTTAACTTTCAGTGTGTATGCAACTCCAGTCTCATCCAGTTCACAGACAATTAAAACTTTCCAGTGAAAAAGAAAACTGGAAGAGAGGTCACTGATATTCTGTATGTGTGCACTCCTACATAAAGTGCACAGGAAGGGTGAACCGGAGTCTCAGCATAATGCTAGCTTGAGTAGCAGGGCACTGCTGATAGTGACTGGGGATTAATCTATAAGGGGAGGACTTTTCATTCATGCAGGCCATTCATCATGTGTGCGCCTCTGTGTGACAGCGCGCGTCCCATCCTCCAGTGATTATACGGTACACTGATATGAATCTCTTTTGTTACCGATCCCTGAGGAGTTGAGGCCTTTTCAATGTTTGACTGCTGCTGACTGACAGTTTAGTGAGTCTGAAGTGAAAATGATGCTGTGATGAGAAAGATATCCCTCAGCTGTGCCTGGTGGCAAAAAAAAATTAAGTGCTGTTTTAATGCCTTCACTCCTGGGTGGATGAACTATTAGGCTCAAAGCATAATTCAACAAGTTTAAACAAACCAATCAAGAACTGGTGTAAGTGGGCTGTTTGGTTTCATTTTTTCCCATCAGCCTTGACAGTGCTTTAAAGGAATATAATATTTTTCTCATTCCGTGTGCCACTTTCTCCTTCCCCTCACTGGGCCCCTTTCTCTCATACACAAATGCACAATCCTTTCATCTTTGGTTGATCAGCACAGATAGACACATAAACCAGAGGGGATCAATCTTAACTGGCTTAGCTCGAGGATCCAATATCTTCTCTCTAAAATCAGATGCGGCAGAGAAGAACATATATGGAAAAAGAGGGAGAGAGCAGATAGAGGTGGTTTTTCAGCTCACTGTGAGCATGATGATCTGAATTCCTTTGGAATATTCTGCATGAGGATTTTATCTGTTGCCCTCTGTCCTCTTTCCTGTTCATCAACCCGTCATTCTTCCTCATTTTCAGAGCACAGAACATGCATTTCATCCTCTGTTAGCAAATATATTGTTTGTGATTAAAAAAAATAAAATTACCAATTTTATCTCAAGAGGTTGCAGGAACTGATCAAAAAGTAACTGCAAATGAGTTTGGATAAAGTCATCATGTTTTGCTATAAACTTCATTAAAGTCAGTAGGCGGGAAAAAAAGGAGTAGGGAGAAAAGAGAAAGAAAACTATGGGGAGAAAGGTGACATACATTGGTTGATGTAAAATCCCACCCAAATCACATCCAGTTAGGCCTCAAGTGAAGTTTCAGTCAAGTGCCATTCACTTAATGTTATTGCGTTATTCATGTTATCCTGCAAACTTGGCCTCACACACATACTAATCTTAAGAGAAACATAAAGAGGAGAGATAAGTTATTTGTAATCATCTGGATGTGACTGGCCTTAAGTGTTTTGATAGTTTAATTCAATGCAACATAGTTTGCCTTGATTAATTTAACGATGAATGCATCTGAATGAACGTATTCATTATTATATATTAAATATCTATA
>JAQNCA010000030.1:20364137-20382098 GCA_029783725.1 Acanthurus tractus
GGGAATCAGGCATAGGGTTTTAAGTAAAGTGACATATGTGGCGACAGGCCGTCCAGTCAGGCAGAAACACTCAACAGCTTCTTCAACTAAAGACCTGGAGTGACATTCATTGCAGCAAGAGAGTAAAGTGTCAGTACACGCACACTCTCTCTCCCTCTCTCTCTCTCTCACACACACACACACACACAGAAAGAGCAAAACATACAAACACATGGCAAAGGCATAAGGAAACACACAAACACTGCCTCAAAATAAGCATCGCCTTTTGTGGTAAAAATGTTCCCTTTAAGAGGAAATGATAGTTCTAAAGTTCTGACTGATGCTGTCACAGAGGAGGAATCACTGAGGCTAAAGGCTACAGCATGAGGCAAAGACAGAGAGAGAGGGGCAGAGAGATGCATGTTGAGGACATGTCCTGACATGTACCAAACATGTACAGGCATGTAACACTGAAGGAAAGTCTGAGTGTCCCTGTGCACCTCATGTTGCTTAACATGACACTGTTTTCTTTATGGGAGATATGAAGCATTTATTTTACTTTTTGCTTTGAGTCTGTTTCTATTCTACATGGGTAAAACTTTATGAACACTACACGGCAAACCTTTAAAAATCAAGAGCAAGTGTGTGGCTCAGAATTCTTCCCTCCCGCTACTCTTCAGCTGTATATTCATTGTGTGATCTGAACCCATTCTTGGTTTTTTTATCACTGGATTTTGGCTTTTTCTGGAGTGTTTGCCATGAAGTGTAAATGAGGGGGCAAAGACCGATCATCTGCTCCCAAACAGTCACTGGGCTTTTTAACTAATTTCAACATGTTAGAAATTTTGGTCAGCCATCCTCGGATCCTTGTTCAGTGGAAGAGTACAGTACAAAGCTTTTAAACGATTCCCAAGGTCACTCTTACCTATCAAATTAAGGCTGTAGCATCTACACAGTTAAACGAAGATAGCATCCTTCCACATGTAGATGATTGCACACAAAATGCCCACATCTGATAGCAAAATGTGTTCACCAACAATGGCTTGGTGAACACTTGCAGTGATACTCTTCATACATTTAAACAGTCAGGCACATCTTGTCATCATTGCTTTTAAATGACTGATTCATACAAGGATGTTTCTTTTATACCCTGTCATGTTCATGTTACAGAACAATCTGTGAAATTTTACAACAGATGCTTTTTTTTTGCATTTTACAACTTTCTTTTCTCACTCACTCAACTTTTCTGAAAGTATTTCTGACATGAACTCAGAATGATAAAAACAAAAAGTTGATGAGGTAAAACCTTGAATATATTATGTATCATATTCTGTTAATGCTTTGCACTGCAGCCTAACTGTTTTGTAATCAAGGCTTTAAATGAGCAAACAAGCTGTGAATAAAAAGATGGATTCTGGCATTTACAAGTACTTTCTGTTTACAATCCAGTCTAATGTAATGAGTCAGTGAGTGACCTACTGAAAAGGTGTTTGTCTAAATGAGTTTGTTAAAATTTCATGTCAGTGTTTAATATTCAAAGCCTAAATATTTATTTCTTTAACTGAAAAATAAAGAGCGCTTCATCCTCAGTTTATGTCTAATAAAATATTCCTTTCAGATGACAGAAAAGAAAATCCAGGCTGCACATGTAGTCACCCTACACCTGCTGGGTTTGAATGACAATGCCAGCTTTCCACCCACTTCCTTAATTTGCATATTGTGCATGAACATGCAATCTGATAACACTGCAGAGAAAACAGACAGAATGAGTTGGCATGGAACAGCATATTTGATGCAGATTAGATGGTAATGTAATATATCACAGGTCTTAAGAAATAAACTCTATGACCAAAATTTTCAATACCAATTTATAAATGGGTATTTTATTTGAAACTGAATGAATGAATGCAACAGAGATTTAAGCTACATGTATTTTCAATCTGCTGTAAAATTTAAGATGTAGAAAAGACAATAAGGCCACTGGAACTAACTGTTATGTTTTATGAAGCAATATTTGCATTATTCTTTGACTCTCCTTCATAAAATGATGTTGCAAAATGAAAAAAAAAGTTTTTTAAAGAGGGATTAATTATCAGTCTGTTCCCATCTGCAAAATTATGCTGTGTTCACAAAGTTACACTATTCTCTCGATTTAGTCACAAACCCTTTCAAAGCAGATCCTTTTCCAAAACAACAAAACAAGTTTTTATTTTCATAAGTTGCTACAGTCCCCACATAACTACACAGACACAAATGGAGATTATATGTACACTTCAAAGTGCACAATGATTGTGTACGTGATGGAGATTTATTATTTTTAGAGTGCAGTGAAACAAAACAAAAGCTTGTTTGTCAGGAGGCAATGCCAAGTGTGACCTGAAGCACTGTGAGTTTTAGACAAAAGAGTTACAGGGAATATTTACTAGAGGACATACTGAGTAGTTTCCAGCATTTGCAAAACATTTCTCTGAGCAAGTGTCTGTGTGAGTATGTGTTTGTGAGAGTGCGTGCGTGTGCATCAGCTGTCCCCCCTGTAGCCCCTTCATGTCACCCAACACCAGGGGCTCGTGGCTGTGGCCATGGGTGGTCCACTATGTGAGAACTGGTTTCTGCAGGGGGTGTGAAGAGACCCCCTGATGGTATCAAAATATATGCCACAGGGGACAAACAGAAACACAGAAGAACCTTGTACCAACAAACACACATACAAACACAGTATAGTGCTGTAAATTATACTCAGAGGACATCAGTGTCTGCTAGAAAAAAAAAAAATCAGTGTGTGCAACATAACAGAAGTTCATTTCATTAGTTTTGTCATTGGTGATTTTTCAAGACAGAGTAACAAAAAGTGTTTAAACAGAACAGATGTGTGATAAAAACTACTTTGCAGAAGTGATAACGTGGGATTTTCTCACATTAAATCCTAGTTCCTGATATCACATTTGCATCCAGAATTGACTTTTGAATCAATAAATAAAAAAGGTAAAGTACACCAACAATTGGACTAAATTTGAATTCATTCATGTCTAAAGTTTAGAGTTGCAACTCAAAACAAAATTAGCCAACAGGTTGAGATAAAGGTCACAGTCTGACCAGTAGAACAGAGTAGATAACTGAGTAAGAATACACAGCTTTTTTATTTGAAAAGAAAAAAGAGGCAACAGCGATTATTTGAAAAAATGTATCAGTCCTTTGTAGGTAATAAAAGAGTTATTGACTGACTTCCATCACTGGCTGCAATGACTTTTGTACTGGTCTGCGTGTTTTGTGTTGTTGTTACTGTTACTCATGCTCTGTTTCTGGCAGTGGGAGACACCATCTCTGTTGTAGCACAATTACCAAAGAAACTCATTCTTATCCGCAACTCTGAATGATTCATCAGAGTTGTCAGGAAGTTTTGTAAAGTGTTGTAGTTTGCCAGCTCATTTGTTAGCCTAGCCATCTGTCCATCCAGCCAACCATCGATCCATCAAACTAATACATTATCATGTGTTCAGAAGGAAATTATTAAGCTTAGAAACTCTAAATTTTTGTGCAGATGAATGACAGTAAACTAGTCTAGGTGTTACTTCTGGTGTAGTTCCAACTTTTTTAATTTCATCAACTTAAAATTATTAACAAAGTACAGAATGACTTTCAGAATCATGGAGGATAAAAATCTCAGGGATTACATACATTTAATTGTTTTCCATTTGCAAGAATTTCCACGTTTAAATATTGATTTAATTATAATATAAGTAAAATGTAACCGATCTAACATTTAACCGATAAATTACAATAAAAGGACACTTTCGAGACTTGTTTAAGTATTAGGACAGAATGAAGTTGTGTCAAACAGAGAACTCAATTTCAAAGGGCTTCAAAAATCTACCAGATTCAGACCTTTACATCCCACATCCTAGTCCCCAGGCCAGTCGAAGTAATTAGGCAAAATTAAAAAATTAATTAATGTATAAATATTTGAATGTGTATTTCAGTGCCTAAAGCCTTGTATAACAAGACTCTCACACACGTAATTGTAACATGACTACAACAGCTAAAATCATCATGAATTATTTCTACATATCATACCTGTTTGACTAACATTTTGCTGTAGGTTTCCTTTCTTATTCAGTTGAATGGGAGATAAAGGAGCAGCTAATGGTATGTGCCTCGAGAAATGAACAGAGGTTTAGCCTTTTCAAAAGCAATGTTTTTATCTATCCATCTGAATGCAGATAAGCCAGCAGTGGCTTAACATCAGACAGCAAACTAAGTGAGAGAAAGATAAAAGAAAGTACACTGGCTGATAGAAGACTGAGGAGTTACACTCAGACACTTAGACTGCAAAACAAGGAGAGATATTATGTGAAAAATGCTTGTGGGAGACAAAAAGGAGACAAAAAGGTGACTGGGTTAGAAAGATGTACACAAGAGGAGATGGGCCGAGAAAAAGTGATTTGAACCAAAACAGAAAAAAGAAAATATGAGGAAGATAGAACTGATTGAAAATGAAAAGAGATCAAAGAAGATGTAATGACAGAGGGAGCGAGAGCAGGGAGAGGAAATAAAAAGCAAAAGACTGAGGGATAGGAACATCATGGCGAGTGAAGTGGGAGGAAAGTGATAGAATTGATTCAGACAGGAAAACAGACAAACATGAAGAGCAAAAGTGGGATAGTTGCATAATGTTTTGGATTGAGGACTGAATCATCTCAGTATCTGTTTGACTTCTTATTTCTGTCTGTCTCCAGCTCCTCTAAGGAGCAATCAAGATGACAAACTAATGAAAGAATAATGTCAATGACATCACTACACTGCTACAAGACTGGGAAAATAAGTATGTTAAGTATTAAGTTTATTAAGTATATTAAGTAGTATTAATAATAAAGACTGGGCCACATATTGGGACGTAAATTTATGGTAAAACAGTGTAAAACAGCTGTTTCCTTCTTATCTGCCTTGCTGAACTCTTCAGTCTCACTACAGACTTTCATTCATTTCCTCCTTTTAATTCCTCTCTTTTCCACAGGTAATGAGTTGTGTAGATCACAACACTGATGTCAGGGTGCTATTTAATCACAAGTGGAATAATCAATTAACTGAGATGTGTATAAAGTGGGTGTAAATATTGTGTGTGGAAAAAAAAAAAAAAAACAGAAGGCCGGTACCTCCGATATCTAAGAACAGAGGGAATGAGTTCACATTTAAGTTTCCTGTTACTCCACTGTAGTGATCACATTTGGTGCAGAGAATAAATGCATTAAATAAGTTGCTGGATAAAGATATATGGTGATTCAAAAACCCTCTACTTCCAGATTTTGCCCAACAAGTTTAACAACAAGTTTTTAAAATTCATACTATGTTTACAGTTTGTTCTGCAGCCCACAAGCAGCATAAATCAATGAGCAGAATTTCAAGAAGAACAAAGTTAACTGAACTGCATTTCAGTTACATATTCCAGATGTTTCACATTCAAGATGTTTAATAAAGGAGGACGTGTGGGCTGCTGGTAGATTAGATTGTGATAAATGAAGGAAGGTGGGCAGATTTCTGTTCACCTGAGAAATGTGCTAATGAAACAAATACATGGACAAAAACACATCTGTACAGGGGAAAGACACCAGTGCAAAAGTGCTAATTTCCAGAACAAACACACTCAGTAAGTTATTATTTTAAGCAAGCAACTGAAAATCCTACTTTTTAGCATCTATTCATCATCCTCTGCTGATCTGAGGCAGTCTTTGAGGAAATCCACATGGCACGAATATGCCACATGGCAGAAACTTTAATCCTTGCAGGTATCTTAAGGACTTTTGTTTTGTGACACCGCCAAAAGACTGAAAGGGTTCAAACAAGGGGCTGTGTAGATTAAAGAGCCCAATTAATCTCTCTTTCTCCAGCCGCCCTAGCTCCAAGTCTAGACTTCAAAGCAGACACAAACTTTAAGGCTTGAGACACTTGTAGCCTTACACTGGTGTGTGTATCATGACTCATTTGGGCTTCTGGAAACAACCTTGTTGCCACGTAGTTATCTTCAACAGCAGAGTGAAATGCTCTGAATCAATTCAGATAGAGAGCGAAGGTTTCTTTTTGTGTTTCAGGAAGATTTAAAAACCATACAAGTGAAAAAAGGTTTTTTGTTTTTTTTTTTAGCTAAGAATGGAAACTCAGAGGAAAAAGTGCCTGGCACAAGGACTCAGAACAAGTCAACATCTCTATCTATTCCATTCATTCTATTTTAGAGAGATATGAGGTACCAAACTCTGACATGTGAAAAAGTAATCCAAGATGCAGTGCAGAAAGATGGGATGGGAAAAAGGATAGGGAAAAAATAAGAGATAAGCAAAAAAAGGAGGAGAATGATAAGGGCAGGAAAAAATAGGTAAAAAAAATACTGACATACAGGGGAGACACTGGTTGTCTTATATGTACCACTTGTTTACTTATACCTAAATCGATATAATGAGGTGTTCACAGTATTTCTCACCAGTCATTTATTAAGTTGCCCCTAACTCTTTTCTAAATTTGATCTTACAATCAGCAAAAAAAACCCCTGAAAAGTATATTATTTTTCTATTTTTATTCCTCTAATAGCATTTCCTTACTCAGTTGGCATGCCATTAAAAAGTCACAGGAGAACTGAAAGGGGCATCCTCAAAATAGTTGTTTCTCTGATTGTGGAGATCATTGCAAATATTTACAAGGCTGCAATAACAACCAAGAGCGTGTCAGTTTTTTGTAGTACTTTTTTCGGGGGGACTCGCAATGGACTAACAAGGAGGAAGTTGGTAAGTAAACAACAGTGCAATAGTATGCTTGATAGCTTGGGAAAGGGAACACGCACACAAACACACATACACACACACGCTATAGTGTTTTGGGAGGAGGAACTAAAAGCCAAATGTGAGTCAGAGGACTTATAGCAGTTAAACATTTTAACAGGCACAAGCCTTCTCTTGGTGTGTGTGTATGGAAGGCAGAGTATGTGTGTCAAGTCAAACAGACAAAAACAAGGCCAGTGAGCCGAGCGCATGGTCCATGTGTGAATGTAAGTGTCCTACTGCCACCTATTGACTGACTGTGGGACTGCTCTCCCCTCCCCCACACAGGGTTGTACAGCGGGGAAATACAGTAGCAAACACAACCTTTTTGCAAGAGAACAGGAAAGGAAAAAAAAAACTGATGGAGAAGAAGGGGCACAACAAGAAGAAAACATGTCATGAAAGGAAGGGAAGTGAGAAAAAGACAGATGTTTCACAGAGAGAAAAAATAAATTAAGACTCGACGAAAAAAATAAGCTACTGTAAAAAATGTACGACATCTTCATCTGTTGCTCTAACATCCACTTTTTCTGGCCAAAGGAATTAATATTTCTGTAATCACATGTCTCCATGATATTTATTTCCCACAATGAATTTTCTGCCTTTTGTAAACTCGTCAGTGTAGTCCAGTGTGCTTAAAGTACTTCAAAAACACACCATCTATCCAACAGCAGGAAAAAGGCACACCCCTAACAATTTTAGGGCTGCAAGAAGCACTAATTTCATCTCACATAAAAATAATGTTTATAATTATAATATAATTTATGAAGAAATGAATAAGCGCATAGTTGATGTAACCCTCCTGTACTGTAACAAGTATGAAAGCAGCAGAAGTGTACTGAGTAATTACTTAGAGTTAGACTACTTTATCATTGTACGGGACCAGTGCAGTAAAGAGGACAGGGCAGTATAACGATACATTGCAGCAGCAGCACTCATTATTGTAATGTGTGTAAGTTCTTGTGGTAAAAAATTGCAGTAATACTATGAACAGAAATACAACTGTGTTTTACATTTATCAGTATTAAAAAACATAAACAGTAGTAGTAGTCTTGAACTGTAAACAACAACACAGGTCAAACAGAGAAGTACTATAAAGTATCTGAGTTGTGTTTATCCGATACTATGGTATAGTGAAGCAGAGCGGAGAGAGAGGAGAGGTGTGGACACAAGTTCACAGAGGACGGAGCAGATGGTGTCTGCTGGACTTACACAATCTCTCTCTCTCACACACACACACACAAACACACACTGGTGACATAATAGCAGCATGCCAGGTGTGCAGTTGGTGGCCTGCAGTCTGGCGTTGACTGTGAGTTGTTCATATCAGTGTGTGTGTGTGTGTGCTTGTGTGTATCCCGTGCTCTCTTTGTGTGAAAAGGGCCCCCTATTCACTAGTCTCTGCTGCCAGCTTGGCACTAAATCACAGGACAAGACGGTACACACTCACACAAACACACACACGCATGCACACACACCACCCTCTGTTGTCTTTTTGTCCGGCCTATGGAGGGAATGAAAAGAGGTCAAACAAGAAGACAGAAGCAGAAACACAAATGAAGGATGACGGCAGTTTAGTTGAACTTTAAAAGTAAGACAAAAAAAAGGAAAGCAAGACAAAAAAAAAAAGGATTCTTGATATGGTTAAAAAAAGGAGACGAGAAAAATAGATAATAACTTTCTTTCTCCCTTGTTTAGTGTCTCATTGTCTTTGTACCAACAGTGAGCTGGCTCAAAGTGTGAATAACACACAGATACACACACAAATAAACACACATCACACACGGTATCATGGCCATGCATAATGAGGAGTGGTAGAGGTGAGACTGCAGCTGGGTTGTCCAAACCTCGCCTGGAGAGACTGCCTGAGGAAGCACTGTCTGCGTGTGTGTGCGCGTGTGTGTGTGTGTACCTTATATTCCTTTGTGTAGCGTGATTGAGTGTGTGTTTAAAGCCAAATGAGTAGCAGTTACCAAACAGCCAAGAGTCTGCTCTGTATCAAACTAGTGACAATAACGATTCAGCCAATGGAATATTTACACAGAAACAAGGAGGGGGAGTGAGACAGATATCACACACAAACACTAACGTGCAGACTGAGAGGTGGGGAAAAGCAAAAAACTGAAAGATTCTCCTCTTTATCTTTACTGTGGCTCCCTCAAATGAGAATAATAACCTGTTGCAGTACAAATGCTTTTCAATCACTCCTGCAACTTGCTGCTGACCTGCTATATTGATGTATCTCACCCTTACATACAAATACTGACAGATACCTTCAGATGATTATTACATGGTTGCACAAAGCCAAAGCACAGGCTACAAATCATCAGATTCAGTTGTGATCTTATTGGCTATTGTGTCCACCCCAACAATACGACACCAAATCTAATGAAATGACAACACAACGGTTTCGAGGCAGCCATTTCCTAGGCTAATACTTTGTTCATAGTGAGGAAAGCTCTGGTGAAGTTAGTAACACTAACAATAGTAGGCAGTAAGATTTTGGTATTTCAATGAGCTATTCCACTGTGCCACCATGTGAGCCCTTAAACAGGAACTGAATGCAGACAAATCTAAAATTATTACATACACTCTGTGAAAAAGCACCGCTGAACGTAACTACTATGGGTGATTACTGAAGCAAAACAAAGAGTGCACTGATTTTCACTGGGACTAAGTCATTCATTTAGAAACAATAATTTAAGTCAAAGTAATTTAACAATTGCTCTAATCACAAAATCTTTGATGTTTGAATTTGATGCTCACAGGTTATTCTGAAAGAAAAAAAAACCCTAATAGTTACTTTAAAGTCTAATTAATATTCCAAGAAAGTAAAAACTGTGAAGTGTTTATCACACACTAAAGGCTGATCCACATCTACTGCTGGACTACATTTTTTCTATAATCTCGGACTTAAGTCTTACAGTTGTTTTAGTATGTTCTTAAAGAAAAATAAACCATAGCCATAAATGTATTACAAAGCTGCTCTGAATCTGTGGGATGCTTTTTTCACACGATCATGCTGCCAGCAAAAACCATTAATCTGAATGTTTAACAAAATAAATGACTTCCATTGGAGACTCTGCAAACTCATTTGAAGTTTGGCTCGTACAACTGGAAAGAAAATCCCTAATCATTTTATTGTTATGCTTCGCCTTCAGAGCAATACTGAGAATTAAATCTATGGCTCTGTTAGCACCATGCTCAATGCAAATGCAAAAAAAAAAAAGACCTGTACAGCGTTACTTAAACAAAGTCAAGAAACATAAAACTTGTTATCACTCTGTGATGCTCCTGTAGTAGTGACATATGTTTGAACTCTGGTGCGTGTGTGTGCGTGTGACTGAAGTCTGTTTTGAGTTTATTGGCTAAACAACAGGCAGATTATGAAAAACTGTTGCTGGAGTCTGTACCATTTCTCAGTGCAGAAGAGCACACATGGAGAAACTTCTGTCTGTGTGAAAAATATCAGCAACTTATCAGCCTGGACGGGAGTCAAGAAATCCATTTTTAGCTTCTCCATGAGAGCCTTCCTATGGGATAATAAATTTGACTGCTTTCACGCACACACACAGGACACACAGGAAACTTGTGTCAGTGCTTGCATGCTCAGCAGTTTTCCACATGCTCTTTCCAATAGAAAGCACTTTGATGGTGGTGACTCAACTATGATCAATGTGCTCATATCAATATTGCAGTCTCTCTGCTTGTCTGCCTCTGTGTCTCTATTTCCACTCTTGCTCATTGCTCAATCGATATGAGACAAATTAGCAGCGAGCCTTTTTTTTAATCTTCTTCCCTCAATGTCTGTTCACATCGGCCTCCATGCATACAGAGCAGTAACTACATGTGTGTTTCCATCAGCAGAGAAAATGTCTGATTATGTTAACAATTCCTGAACACGCACACAATCGCCTCTGATTTATACATGTAAATCTGTGAGATGCTGCTGTGATGACTAATTGTCCTCAAAGGGTTCATTTGTCTGTCTTACAACCAAGTCTAAGGTGTAACTAAATTGTAACCACTAAACTTGAACACCCAACCTGAAGGATCCACTGAGCCGTACAGGCAAATTCCTGAAAAAAAAAAAAAATGGCACTGTCATCTGTCAATGTGTCACGTAGCTGCAGCAGCAGAGGTAAAAAGAAGCTGACACCTGTCACAGAGGTTGGAGCTCTCCAACAAGCTAGCCCACATATCTGTTTGTCTGTCTGTCATGTCATCCAGTTGAAGTGAGGAAACTAAGCAGTGTCTGTTAATATCTGTGTTTGACAATAATGACATGAGTCATGTGGACACAAGAGAAAAACAGCGGATGATAAATGTGAGTAATGTTGAGCACATTTGCCTTTGATGTATTCTATAATAAAAAGGGACTTGTACTGTAATAGTAACAGGAAAATTTTAAAAATACGATTATATTATAAGATTACTGTGCAAAAAAGTAGTTCATGTTCCATGTTGGCATGCATACATTACACTGCATTTTGAGCTGATTTGCTTGGAATCTAAATACATAGCACATTTTTACATAAGGAAGAAAAGCACCAGCTGTCAGGTCTGAGGAAAACGCAATACTGGAAATAAAATATATTATACAATATAATATATCATGCCAACATGCAGGAAAGCCCAAAATTCAAGCTGCGTTGTGCCATCTAGGACGGACGTTGCACACTAATGTAGTATGTCATGTGGGAGTGATAGCAATGTGTCTTATCTATGAAGCTTCACGTCCAGTTTAAGACAGGGCCATTTCAAAAACACACTACTGACAGTTTTAAAATGACAAGGCGACAGCCACAGCGGGTGTTTGCAGACCACAACAAAAATAGAGCCCTCCCTTCTACAGAGCCCCTGCACCTCACTCTGTCTGACTGGCCCCATGTCGCCTGTCACAGGACTCAGGGGCAGCCGCCGTGCTCAGGGGACAGGCTTTAACCAGGATTCAGAGACTTAAGTTGCTTTTTTTAAGTAAATGTGAAAAGATAAACAGCAAAGTTTTAAATAAATATATAAAAAATTTACAAATATATTCTAGTTTATAGTGAATGGGCAATACACAAAGCTAACTAACTTTGTTCTATGTACTGAAATGGGATAGCAAATTAATAGTACTGATAATTAAATCTGCTAACAATGTTAAACAGGCCTGAGCACCTCTAAAGGAGTACATCAGTGCACAGAATCTCTTATGTCAGTTTGCCAGTAGCAGTCGCTTCAACTGCAACAGAATATTGTCAGGAAATGTCTTACAGGCAAGGACTCTCTCAAAACATGAGAAGTTTGGAGGATGTTGTACATTTGAGTTACAATGACGTCATGTTTTTGCCATGCAACCATGGCCTCCATATTCAACAAAAAGCTATCTCATTCAAGTCTTTCAAGAGCCTTCAGCCACTCAAGAACTTGATTTGTTTTTCAGATGTTGCCATTTTAAAAGGATTCTCATCAGTTGCTCAGGCCCTGATGATGACTATGATAACAATAAAAATAATTGTACAGTGCAAATTTGGATTCATTTTTATTTTGGAATTGAATGTGTGTCATAGCAAGTCCCCAGACACATACACACCCACACTTAATTACAGGCCTGGCCAAACATCATCATCCATCACCACATGGTGACTGAGAGCTGCGTTTTGTTGGAATTTATTTTAGTCACTGTTATGTTCATAATTTAAAATGACCCCTCTTCTGTGACGACCAAAATTGTGCGAGGCCTCGTGTTGCCCTGCAGGTTTTTGCAGCCTGTCCATTGCTGCAGAGGGACTGCCTGGATGTGAGACAGGACTCGAATGACAGAGTCAACCCTGTCAGTTCAGCTAATGCAGTGAAGGGGGGAGAGATGTGGGCTTTTTTAAAAAAAAAAACATTATTCTAAAAAAGACACTAAAACAGTAGAAACAAACTGTAATCCCACACAAAACCCATATTTGTCAGATGCACACAACTGGACATAATTTTTATATGAGGGGAGACTTTCAAACTATACTAGCTTGTGATGCTTGTAAGAAGTCAAGGCTGCTAAAAGATCAAAGAAGCAAAGAAAGTTTTTTTTAAATTTTCATAATATAACAATTTAAAGTCAGTACATACAAGGGATTGCCAATAGTGCTGATCTGTGAGAGCGGGAGAGACAAAAGGGGGACAGGGGGTAATGGAGAAGGAAAATGGTCATGGAAGAGACATGCAGGTGTAGAGAGATGACAGGAGGAAAAAGGAAAAGATAAGGAGGACAGGAGGAGTTAAGAGGAGTGGAGGAAGGCAGGGAGGAGAAAGAGAACAGTCATTGACTTGTTGGCAGACTGCTGGTGGATGGAGGATGATTTACTTCCATCCACTGTAATTGCCTAATACTACCATTTCGAGCATTGATCATTCAGTGGAATATAGTTATATTTTTCTCTGTTTCTGGCTGTGACACACGCCTACAGACACGCATTTGAACCCCGAGATAAAAACATGTCAACCTATTCTCAATCATTGTATCTTCCAGCATGTCTGTCAGACAAAATGCTACTCCTGTGAACTCCCACATGCTCCCCACCCGTACACCAACACCCGCAACCTTGTCGTTTCCACTGACATCCCCAGACTCCATTACCTGCATACATTAACTAACCTCTCTGATGTTAAAAATTATACATTCATACATTTAAATAATTCAGTTCATTTTAAAAGCTGTGCACTCACTCTCTCTCTCTCTCTCTTTTCCAGATGGAAAGAGAGCTATTTACCTCAAATCGCATTTGAATAAATCTCATAAGTCCTTTCAAAGTTCACTGGGATAAACCAATCAAATACCTCCAACGCTTGCTGACTGGCCCAATCAAAATTAGCATTCATACTTGTAGTGTTTTTTTATTCAAAAGACATCAAATGGCAAATCGAATTGCAGCCTATTTGTGAGGCTCAATTTGTTTGAGATAAGAAAAAGGTGGCTAATAGAGTGAGAGTGGGAAAGAAAAAGGGGCATTGCTGCAGTGCCATAATGTAATTCTAGACCTAACAAAAATATTTGATCGGGTAAACAGCGTGCCTTTGGTTCATAAATGTGCTGGATGATTCTATTTGTTCAACAAAGGAGAAATACATTATATATGACAGACAAAATATACACTAGATGGCCAAAGGGTATGGAGGCCCAATTATTCCTGAGATGAAACCTGCTTATCACACTTGCCAGAGAGTCTGTGTATGTCTGTTTGTGTGCATGTAGGCGTGTGTGTTAGGAACAATTACAACATGGTCAAGAATCAGGAAATTGGGATGGCAAACTGTGTTTTACTGTGTTTCAAACGGGCACTTAACATGCATGTGTTTGTGTGTGGGTGTGCGAATGTGTTTTTGAGTGATGGCAGAGTTATAATCACAAAGAAACAAGAAAATGAGGATGGAGGAGAGTGTTTGTGCACCAGGGCTGGCAGACATGTTCGTGTATACTATACAGCAATAGAAATGTGTCCACAGTCAGTTGTCCACCATTTCTACCATGGGACCTATCCCTAAGTGTCTTTGCTATATAATTAAGGCAAGCTATGTGGCAAATCAGGGCAGGATTCTCTTGTGATCTTATGATTCTTGTGTGATCTTGTGCATTCAGTTGCTGTGTAATGACAGGGGTTTTGGGCACAGAACTGCTTGCCATGTTCCCACACGATATAAAAGCAGCAGGTGGTGGCAGTAATGCACATCTACACTGTTTTTGCCATCTACCGCAGAAGAATAGAATGACAATGAAAAATGGATGAGAAGAGTACAATAGTAAATACAGAGCAGGAGGCAACCAACCCTGGATGATGGAGTAGAACTAAAAGGGAGCAACTTCTGTTGTGTGAACATGGTTTGAATTTAGAAAACCTGTTACTGTAAGTCTATTTTAAACAGTTTTTAAGTGGCTTTAAAGAACAATAACTTTGTTAGATATCCGTTCATACTCTGATGGAAAATTACATCTTATTTAACATAAGATTTTAACCATATTACATGAAAACATAAATTAGAGGAGCAAAGGAAAGCTCAACTGTTCAGCAGGAACAAAATATTTGACGGTTTTACAAACCTTAACATTAGACTTTGACTGTCCACCACAGAGAACGGTGGATGTGAAACCTCATCTCTTTCCTCCATTACCCATCTCTGTCTCTGTCTTATTCCAACTGTCTGTAAATCATGACAGGTGGTAACCTTCAGCTTCCTCTTTCTCTGTTTTGAAAACAACAACTAACCGTCTCTGACACTCATGTTTCCTGCGTGTTAACGGATCTCACACACCCATTACATCTGACCTCCAAACTGAAGTTCCTGCTTGTCATACAACTGTGGTTAAACAAATATCAAGTCTATTTACAAGTTTTCATGAACAAGCAATTCAATGAATATTTTCTGGTGTTGTCCCTGAGGCTGTAACTGAATTTTAACACACTCCGTATTCGTGGCAGTTATTATAGTAAGACAGTACTCAGGGCAAACATTCACAAGTAACACAAGCACGGTGAATCACACAGCACATTCTTCTCAAAATACCAATATGCCCTGCATACTTGTAACTTCTCTCACAGAACACACAGTCACCCACATCTTATACAAGCACAAACTCACACACACACACACACCAGGGTTCAAGCAGCTGGCCACTTTGCCCTTGACTGCCCACCCCTGGGCAGTGCTCAGATTTCTGGATGAGATTTAGGAAGTCATGTCCTTGTCAAGGGTATTTTCTTGCTGTTTTGTAACTAGATATGAAATGAAGCTGTGTTCAGATTCACAATAGGACAGCTTCAAAAATTCCAGGATCATATTCATGTCTATGAGACCACTGCATTGTCACTGGGCTTGTTCTAAAAGGACAGTTCCAGCTTAAAGCAAACTTTATTTTAGCTGTTGTTATAGCACAATAATCAAAAAACAATGCTCTCAAGAAAAGCTTCTGTCAAGACAATAAAGTGAATTTGAAACTTTATTTTTTTTTTTTCATTTAAACAGACGCTGTACACTGTCATTTTTTTATGTGGGAAGTTTCTAAAGCTTATGGTCACACTGTAGTCCAACAAGTGTTGACTACACACAGAGAGGTGCAGTTGGCCTTTAAATCAAATGGGATACGAGCAAAAATGTAGTAAAAGATGTCCATGTAAAGAAGAAACTGCATATTCACTGCTTTGTAACCAAAAGCCTCTGAGACCAAAAGGTACAGGAACTTCAAAAGGAGTCAAGGGAGGCACAAAGGAAACATTTATTTTTCTGTAGACTTTTGTTCTACAACTATTTGTAGGTTAACTGGCTACATTTTAGTTATAAAAAAAAAACATTAAAGTTACAAATCTGAAAATTAATTTCACCTACATTTCTAGTTGAGTCAAGCCAAAATCAAGGATTTTTATAAATGTTCATTTTTTTTTACATCTCTCAGGAATGAGGGGTTTTTGTTCATATTGACATTGAATAAAACTGTAGATTTTATGAGGATTTAAAGTACCACACAACTCCAAAACATTCATGGTCAAATACTTTTAGGTTCAACCAAATTTATGTGCATGAGAAATGAAATGTTAATAGGATTTGACAATTGACCTTAGCTTGTTGTGCAGTTCTCCGGGCATGAAGACCCCAAATACAGCATTCGACATGAATTAGGTTGGGAGGTTTTTTTGGACAGGAGAGGAGGGGACATTATGTGACTGAGTTACAAAGAAATGAACACTAATCTGAATGCCATGGCAGAAGATTATTTGTGTATTAGTTTTGGTTTCTGCTAATAAAGATGAAGCACAGAGATTTTAGATTTAACTTTTAACTTTAAGAGTCAACAAACACAACATTGTCGTTACCCTGAAAGGGAGATTTTTATTAAGAGTGTGTAGAATTTGCCCTTGACTGACCCGCCTCAGGATCTAATAGAGACATGGCCTGCTGTGTGTTTGGGGATTCTGGGAGCCTGCTCTTAAGGAACAGATGCCAGGGCACAACAGCTGTTCATCTGGCATCAAAATGCAATCAGGCCTGGTTATTCAAAAGAGAAAAGCAGCACATCCGGGTGCTTTGCCCTTGCATCATGCCCCCACGTCATTTGGGTTAAAGTAGCCCCTCAGTGTTGACTGGCGGCAAATCTAAATTCTGAGGTCTCTGCCAATTTAAAAGTATAAAATAAGACTGCAACATTGCTTCTTAGCTATCAGGAGCCCAAATTATAAGGCCAGTCAGGCAACAATTCTGAAATGCTGTTACCAATTACAGATCAAAATGCATGTATAGAAAATAAAGGCTTTCTGAATACTCAGCCTGTCTTTGTCAAAACAGGGGAACCTGACATATACAATCACTTTGTTGAAACTCCAGGTAATGTCTTTATGGCATGCATCAGTTTATCTATCATAAAGACACTCTGTTTTTGTTGTTTTAGTAGTATGTCCTGTGTGGCTTTAGTAGAACTGATTACTGTCTAAGGATACACGTGTTGCTCTTAAGTCATTTTTACTCATTTTGCAATTTCTCACTACGAGCCGAGGCAAGTAAAAAAAAGAAAATTGGCTTTAGCTACACTTCAGTTACTTTTAGGTTGAATTAAAAGGTTCATTGTAAGACAGTAGGTCAGCAAAATTTGTGTGAATTATTAGTGGTGAAATACATTTTACTCTAAGTCTTTCCGGTCCACAGCCTGTCAAACCAAACACTAGTCTAAAAGCAGGAGTTTTATTGTGGTTTCACATTTCTTCACAATAAAAACTTTTGTTAAACAATCATGAACACAAGTTTTTTGTCTGATTCACTTCGATCTACAGGCACAATCTGCAACAGCGAGAGATATGGCTGCTCCCATCTACTGCAGCACCTGCGGCACCATCAATTATCCAATAGCAAAATTTACAGTATGTAAAATAAATCAAGTAAATAAAGAATGTCAGTCAGTAAATTTGACTGATATTTGATGATTCTTAGAGAGAAGATTTTAAAATAGCACAGCATAGAAAGACCATAATTTATAGTCACATTGTGATTGTGCACGTGTGTGTGTGTGTGTGTTTGTATGTGTCAGAGAAGTAATGTACTCACCCTGGAAGGACTGCCTGGCTCTCTCTGCCAGCTCTTCGATGGGATAGCTGGCCAGATCTCCTCTGGCATGCTTAGTCTTACAGTAGGTACATGCATTCAGACACCTTGAAGGATGAGAGAG
>JAQNCA010000030.1:20384978-20410870 GCA_029783725.1 Acanthurus tractus
CAACTTCAAAATGCCAAGAGCATTATTTAATGTCACCATGAAAAAAAAAGGAAATCAAGTGTGTACAGCTATCTATCCATCCATCTCTACCTCTCAGGGTATTGCTTATCCTGGTCGAGGGCACTAGAGATGGCAGCTAGGTCACAGGGCCCTGCTCTGGAGAAAACATGGACAGATGGGGCCCTGCATGCACGCGCACACACACATACACACTCATGCACCACCAGGGGGTCCATCCATCTTAATGTGATCAGGCCCAGCTGAGTGGATCACACCAACATTAATCTCAAGAGACAGCCAGTGGCCTGCCTGAGTGTGTGTGTGTTTGCATCAATTATGTGTATGTGTGCTCATGAGCCTGTGTGAGTGTGTGTACTGCTTTTGAACATTTGTCCAGTATCACAACATCGCATTAGTAGTTTCGACCTCTCCGTCAGTCTAAAGAGACAGCGACAACCAGGCAGCCCCCATCAGACCGGCTCCGACTGAGGAGGAGCACTGTCACTTTCTCTGAAACACAAACACATGTTTGCTGTGTATTCAAGTTTTTAGGTTTTTCAGTCTTGCAGAGGAGAGAAAAGAGGAGAGGAAACTTAATTATTGTTTGATAATCTATCAGAAACAAGACTAACTTTAAAAAACTGTATTTGTACATTGGTTTCAAATTACTGTTATTGTTCATTAAAACCATCTAAACAGCAACAACATTCCAGTGGTAAGAGTCAGAAATTCATCACGGATCAAAACTAAATATTGCTCTGTCTTATCAAGACTCCATCCTTTCCCTCCTTTGTTTCTGTCCTCTCCCCCTTCTGTTTCGTCCCAGTTAATTAAACCACAGAGGTAGCTGTTGTACCTGACAACAGTGTACTTCATCAGTGTGTTACAATGAGAGGCTACCTCCCCAGTGCGCGTGTGTGTGTGTGTGTGTGTGTTAGAGAGAGACAGACTATTGTGTGGTTGCAGCCTTGAAAAAGGTAACAAAGAAAGGAAAGCCCTGAGGTTCCTCTATACATTTGTAAACCTCCCTCGACATACACACACATACAAACACACAAATATTGCATCGTTTGGATAGGCTCCCGTGTGGAGTATGTTAAAGCACATACTGGGAGAGAATTGAGCAGGAAAAGGTTTTCTCAATGATAAGCATTTAGGGTCTACACATTAATTAGAAAACTGCTCCATGAATAAACAAATCGGGCCATGTGTGCATTTACACCAATGCGTTTTTGTGTGTGTTTGTGTGCGTTTGTTTTCATGGGGGTTCGTATTATGCGAGCTTGAAGATGCAATTATGAAAACAAAGCTTAAACTGTGAGGGGAAGTCTGAGCACTTTGCAAATTATGAGGCGAGATTATTCATTGCACTTATTGTTGAGAGGGGGAGAGGGGTGGAGTGGGTATATGAGCAAACAAAATCTTGAAACTGCTATTATAATAGTGAACAAAGCCTGGAGCCTGTAAGTTTACTGTTAGTGTCATCTCAAAGTCAAAGTGGAGGTTGCAAAATAATGTGAAGTCAAGAACAAAGAATGTTGACACAATGGATTTAAGACCCATTAGGAACACTGAATAGAGGATGATTAGTTATTTGGAGAAAAGGTTGGCAGCTAAACCTTATTTACCCTTTATATACCATCATGAGACATGGTTGCATTGGAGTTATATGGTAACTCTGGTTGCCTCCAACAAAAACAATATTCATTATATGTGATATTTTGTAAGGGGCTTAATCTTAAAACATGTTCAGGATTTAAGATGAAACATTAATTGAAGATTTTATAGCTTTTTGTGGAGCTTAACCTTCTTGGCATACTTTTTGTTTGTTAAGTAAAGTCACGGAAGCACTGGAGGAAGAGGAGAGATTATGGAAGAAATTATGCTCAGGTTTTTAAAGCTTAAATTTACTTTTTAATGCAATATTTTTAGTGCCTTTTCAGAGATGGCTCAAAGACCAGCAAGGAGTTGACTAAGATTAAAAAACAAAGTGGTTTACTTTGATGTTTGATGCCTTTTACAGTTAAGAGTTAAATTTAAGGAAACAGAGGAACAGCACACGGGTCATGGACTTGTTTTCTGTCTGGACTGTAGGTCAAAAAATAAACACAAAATTCTCTCACCATTATCTCATGTAATATTGTTTTTGAATTTTGCTCTGTGTTGGATATGTGTGTGAGTGTGAGTGCGCGTGTGCATGTGTCATGTTTCTTTTAATTTGTGAGTCCACCAGAGTGTGTATGAGTATGTGTCCTAAGGCAGCTGAGGCCCGTTTCACTCTGTTCAACTGAGGCTGTGTGTCTAACCTCTTGAATTCTGTTTTTTAGTCTTGCGTTCCCAACACAGCACACTGAAACTGCTGTGTCTGTGTGTGAGTTTGTGTGTATGTGTGTTTTGAGGGGGTGGGGTGTATTTTAAAACGTGTCACATGCTGACCCTGTTTTTTCTTCTTTTTTTTTGTAACTACTACAGCAGCCTTGCTGTTGTTTTGACTGGAGAGAGACAGCACGTGTATGTGTGTGAGAGCATGTGCATGTGATAAATCACAATGTCTACAAGGAATTGTGAGTCTCTACTTCGTGTTTTGTCTACAGTCAGACCTTTAGACAGTGTCTGCACTGCACCAGTCAGTCCATTGTTACTGAAAAAGAATGGTATGATGTTTGTTTATCATGAACCACCAAACATACTGATAAAGTCAAGTGCTAAAGCATCAGATCTGAAGTAACTCTTGTAGAGTGGCTGATTCACTGCGTAGCCAGATAATTAGGGCACTTGTTGCCTGCCTGTGTCACTGACCACTTTACCTAAGAGCTGTCACTTCTTTATTAACCAAGTCTAAATGCAAATGAAGTTGTACAAATACACCATAAATTTGAACGTACAATCTCTCCATGACAAATAATGCTGACAAGTTAATATAATAACTACCAATGACATCACACCTCTCTAGCATAACATATTCAACATACATATTGTGACAGTAATCTAATGTAAGGCCTATTTATCAGCTGCACTAACACATAAGAATACTGAGCGTTAACGCAACAACAAAATACAGACCTACAGGTCACAACTTGCTACCTACAAACTTACACTTATAACCTGCTAAAGCTAAGTTCGCCCAGCGGTAAGCATTCAGATCAGGTTGTGTACTTAATGTTGTGCTGCTCGTTTTTGTTCCAAGCGAGCAAGCTAGTGAGTTTGTAGATTTGTTGGTTTAAAGTGAGACAGCTGTTCAGTACAAGGTCCACAAAAAGCTTTATATTTATTAGTCCGTATGCTATCTCAGCTTTGGTGTCCAGCTTAGAGCCGTTTAGTTCACCAGTTTCCTTCATTTTACAACACTTATAGTTTAGTTTACAGATAAATCAAAAGGGTACACATTAGGTCAAGCTGAGTTTAGAGCGCCCTCTACTGGATTTTTTTTTTACAATTACACCTTTTCAAATTTTTAAATTTGAATTCTACTACTTTCTATTGCACTCTAAATCTCTGTGATGCAACTCACTGCTTGGTCCCTGTAACGCTAAATATCTGCTTCACTGGATTGATTAAACACATGCCTCTAAACATGATCAGGGGTCTGAATTTTGGTGTAGTACAGGTTACACTGACAAAAAAAAAAGGGATGGTGTCAATGAAAAGATTCTGCTACGACTTCATGGTAATGTTTTGCAGTTTTGGAATCTCTGAATGAAAATTTTTGTCCATTAAAAGTCTCTTTCAGGTAACAACACAATTAGCTCTCACCTCCTTGGTCGAGCAATGCAAAGCCAACAGCAAGGTCAAATTAAAACACTGAATGAACTGTGAGCACTTTGTCTAGGCATCTTAGCAGAGGGCATTAAAAAGTCCAAGCCAGCACTGCTATCACAGCCTTTTGTGTTTTTGTTCTCTGCATAGGTGAAGAAAAGCTCAGGCAACTACAAAGAGATTCTGTGGCAAATGATGCAGCCTTATTGGCTGATTTACAGACCCTGCAGGGGGTCCCCACAGAACAACTGATATCTGTAGGTTATTGAATATGATGCCTTCTTTCATTTCTATTTATAATGTTTGTTTTTGTTGAAAAGGGTAACAGTCCGCTCATGCTCTCTGTTTTAATGCAGATTTGAACACTCACGTTGGACTACAGAGTGTCTTTGCCCTAATTGCCTGTGTCCCCTGTTGTAATCTAATGCACTGGTGTCAACACAACAAAAAGTCCATCATTATCAAAACAATCTGACTGTACAAACACCCCTATAAAGACAAAATGGCATGAGTCACAGAAAGAAAAACCCTAATGTCTGGGATGATGATCCCGTCTTGATGACTATGGACCATTTGCCTATTTAAGGAAGCATATTGGAAACAGGTCTGTGCAAATAGTCAGCAGGACTATCAGTTGTGTGCGTGTGTTTGCCTATAAACTGTGTTTGCCAGCGACATACTGGGCTAATTCAGTTACTCAGGGGTTCTGTAGTGTAATGCCTTGTAATGACACACAATCCCATTTTGTCCAAGGAGACACATCAATCTTTTGGATTTACTGTGGGGAGCAGAGTCTCTCCTGGTGAGTGAGTAGGAAGAAGAGTGGATGGAAACAGAGAGAGAGAGAGTGAGTGAGCGAATAAGTCAGAGTGTGTGGGTGTGTGTGTGTGTGTGTCTGTCTGTGTGTGTGTTAGGCATGCATTTGTGTGTTAAGCAGTGGGGAAGAGGGAAATGGAATAATATGTTCAGACCAGTGGAGCTGAAAACTACCCATACATTGGTTTGATAAACAGCAGGAAAGGCCACCATGGTACATAGCTAGAAGAGGTGTGGGTATATGTGTGTGTGTGTGTATGTGTGTGAGAGAGAGTGGGAAAATGTCTGCATATGATCATGTGTGTAGGGAACAAAACAGAAAAAGAAAATGGGAATTCCAGAGTGGAAGTGTGTGTGAATGTGCGCTAGCGTGAAAAATCAAAAGAGGTGCTGTGTATCTTGTGCAACCATGCGTTCTCGCAAATGTACACACAAATGTACATGATCTGAAACCCTTGTGTAAACACCCTTCACTCCTCTGTAACTCCACTTTTCTGAAGCAAATCAGCACATTTTCTCCCCCCTTTGTTGCTGCTTCACATGATGCATTTTCACTTATGCTCCTCGGGGATAAAACCAACACAGAAAAGAAAAGATGAGATCATTGACCACCAAATAACAAAATGAAAATGCAGTCAAGTAGAGCAGCGTAACGCAGCTTGTGTGTTTGCTTTAAAGATGAGGAAGAGATAAGGAAAAATTATCTGCAGTGACTATCGCTTGGACCCCAGCAGTGGTGAATTATGATTTACAGTCTGAATAGAAATCTTCAGCTGGAACAGACAACCTGCTCCAATTTCTGGATAAAAATAGTGTCTTTGTGTGAGAGAGTAAGCAAAAAAAATTAAAAATAAAAAAAAATGTGGAACTCCTCTGTTTATCTGTGGCATCTCAGGCAAAATTGGCTTCTCATTCTCCGAGGCCTTGTTCTCTTCACCGCTGCAATTGTTAAACAAATTCAAATTGCAAAAGAGCACAAAGGTCTGATTCAATTTGCTTTTAACTCAACTGATGACTCCGCACCCTCCCCTATTCCCTTAGTATCGCACTGCCCTTTCTCTTTCAAGCAGACTTCTATCTGCAAAAATGATTCCTGTATTCTTACAGTGACTCTGCTTTTCTTTTCTTTTCTTTTTTCAAAGTGTGCCACCAACGAGCTGTGCTGTGCTCTTGAAATTGTTGCGAGTAGGGATGAAACAAGAATCCAGCTGCAGAGAAGAGGCGTGCTGATTAGGACAGGTCAGATGCTCAACACCGCCACTCCTGAGCTAAAAGGAGTGCTGGTATGATAACAGTCAAAAAATGAATACTGAACAATGCTCATCAACTGACAGTTAGGAAATTTCAGAAAAAAGGACACAGTGTTGTCAAGAGACTTTTTATGTCTGTCAACAGGAGTTCATTTCTGAATTCCATATTTGATATTTCTATTTTTAGTAAATAACAAGCTGTCAAACCACAACAAAATAAAAGATAAAGCATCGAGCGGGAATATGCAGGTCAGTGTGTACTGTACACATCTTTGTTGTCATGATTTTCTTTTAGCGATGAAAGTCTGTTGAATAAACACTCAGAACACATGAGACTAAAAAGGCTTAAAAAGCTTTACAGCTTCCATGATTTGATGCAATCATGATGACTTTCTGGCCCCATTCTGCAAAATGACTGTTCTCCAACAAAACATAACAAAACAAAAACTAAACAATGTCTTTTTATCCGATCATTGTGTGGGGTTTTGATGCTTTGCATTTGGGCTGGAGAAGAAAGCATACCTGATTACTTTGCATTGTACTGCACTTCATCACTTTTATGATGACTGAAATACTGCAGTTTGTTGTGTGTGTGAGTGAGATGTAAAAGCCAAACCTTGGCCCCAATGAGACCCATAATATACACATGACATACACCACTCACCATGACCCTATGACGTAATGTGTTCCATTATCCGGCAGTAAACTCATATGTACATAAACACAACCATCAACAGGAAACATAAACTCAGTTCTGAACTCGGGTTATTTTTTGGGCGGCTCGTATACAAGAGAATTTTTTTTTTTATATATGTTGCTACAACTTTACCACAGTTAAGTCCAATGTTTTGGGGGATTTTTAAGGAGCTTTAGAGATACTTAAACATTTTTCATATTTCCTTAATAACCTGAAAAAATGTGTGCATCCAACAACAAAAATACAGTAAACACAATAATCAGAATATCATGCTGATTTAAATGTGTGTCAAGACACCTGACTTTTTCTGGTTACCTCACAGGAAAAATCAGCTTAAAATCATGTGTTTGAAGTACTGTTAAAGTGTAGGATCAAAACATCATAAAAGTAAAGGGAAGCTATAATGACCCTTCTTATCTTTCATAGAATAAAGGCTGAGTTTTATTTGCTATCAGGCTGTTAAACAAGTTTAATAAAGGTGGGAAGACATGGTAAAAAAAAAAAAACACAGCTTTGTCTGTACATCTCCGTAACTCTTCCTTTTCTATGGCACTTTGAATTCAAATCAGTGAACTTCATTTCTGTCTGTATTTGTTTTCCTCCTTAAGGATTTCTCTGCATTCACTCAGAGCTTGTCATGTTCCTCTTGGTCACACCAGGACAGCTACATAAGCGTTAAAATATTTTTGCTCAACACTCTTTTCAATAGAAGCAAATCTTTCTCTTACATGCAGGGCACTGTTGCTGTTTTCCTGACATTGCAGCCGAGTCCTGGCCTTGGCCATGCCTGTTACAAGGCTTATTGTTTTATCCTTCAAGATAGACGCCTGTGACCCCAAATTTACTTCTCTCTCAGCTGGCTAAAGCCCTGAACGTTGCTCCTTGGTCACAATGGTTTACACAAATCTGTATAAAGGTCAGCAGCTAGGTTGATAAGACCTATTATTCCAGTGTGTCGGTGTGGAGAGTGGATGGAGAAGTTGTGGCTGCCAGACGCAAATCACAGGAAACAAGCAGCTAACTCACTGGGGGCCTGTCAGCTAATGCAAACATATTCACAGTGCACACTAATACACAAGGATGAAGACACTTCTCACTCTGTCTTTATCGGCTTTCTTTACACAGAGTGTGTGCATGTGTGCGTGTGTGCGTGTGTGTGTGTGTTCGTGAATTTTGCCAAGGTGAGTATTAGTGAATGTAGAAATCAAGGATTTGGCAGGGATAAAGGTCTGAGAAATCAGCAACTAGACCGCGTAAATCTTTTACGATTGTCGGCTACCAAAGAATGAATAGAATAGAAAAACAACCCTGACAAAAATGAATAGAGATTACTGCTATGTAGCTTGAGAAAAGCATCCTAAACATTCATGTTCATAAGGTATTAAGCATCTATTCAAAAGCCTAACAATAGCATCACGCAACATTTGTGGCTTAATGGCCAGATTAAATTAGCTTTCAGTAAGACAGGTAAGTATGAATTGGTGTCAGACGGCTAAAAAATAAGAGAAAAGGAGGGAATAAATAGTAGGAACTAAACAAACAAACAAAAGAGGATCAAATCAGTGTTTCTGCAGGTAATGTGCCAGGCCACAACAGCAAATAGCATCAATCTGATCCCATTTCTAAGTACATACCAGGTTGCTACTGCAGACAAAGGTGACCTCAAACCAGATCATCAAAGTTCACAAAAATAGAGTGTGGTGAGCCTACAGCTTTTCATACACTTGGCACATATTCTGTCAAAAATGTTTAACCTGTACCGCAACTGTTAGCATAGGATCCAATAGTGTCGTTAAAAAATTTAACACACTGACCAGAACTTTAGACAAAGCTCCTCAAGACAGTTGGGATGCTTTGTAATATGTACAAGTGTATGAATGATTCAACAGGAAACTTGAAAAGCAAACTCTAACTAATGCATCTCAGTTAGACAATCCAAATCACAAAGAATCTCACAGTGTCTAATAATGGATCAATAAATATAAAGCAAAATCTCTTTCCACCACAAGTATATGTGTACTATGCATACAGCCCACTGAAGTTTTTTCACCAAGTTTAGACGGACGGACGGACAGACAGACGGACTATACAAGAATCACTAGAAGGAATCTTCAAATGAACTGTACTCTGCACAGCACCCCATATCCAATATGTGCACAAAAATGTCCACATTTTCTCAGCACAATATTCTTTTAAAAAGTCATGGAAAATGTGTGTTGAACTGTATGTGATGCATAATTTTCCTACAACCAGTAACAGTGACCTTACAGTGAACCTCTCTTTCACAGGAAATACTAATAAAATGCTGCATTTGCTTCAAGGTTAAATTTCAAACTCCATAGTTGAGTGAAGTCAGTAACTCAGGGAGTAAGAAATTTCCACACTTAAGTGTGTCAAATCAGGATTTTAAAAAATATTTTTATATATTGAATTCTCCCATGTTAGCCCCTATTCAAAGGATATCAGCATTTCTATTTGACAACCTGTTGTGAGCTCAACTCTCAATTTGAAGGACAACAGAGTGCAGGAGGTTGCCGAGGAAAACATTAACCCAAAACAAGCACCAAAGTTTCACAGTGTCACACTGTATACTGCTGAGAAAACATTATATTTCTTAATGGATGAATGGATGAATCTAGTCAGGATTTGAAAATATTTGCCCTACCCATAACCACAGGTGCTAAACATAACTTTTATTATTGTGATATATTTGCTTGGACAGTGCTGACCTCCAGATCAGCATTAAATCAACTTCTATTTTTAACTATTGTTACTGAAAGTTAAACAACAAAACAGAGGACAGTGTGCCAGCAATTCTTGACTTGGGTTTGGGAGAGCTCTAAACACAGGAAGCTTACTTCCACCGCCTATTCCCTCACTTTCTACCTGCCTGCCTGGAGGATACGAATGACGAAGTAGCTTATTGGTGTGAGGTTAGAGAAGAAGATCATTAACAACTGACTTTTAGCACATCACAATAACAATAACAGATATTATTAGAGCCAAAAATGTGACTAAAGAGAGAACAGGGAAGAGGCAGATAATGAAATGAAATGAGCTGTAACTGCAGAACAAAGGGCTTTTTTAAATGCCTGAAGTCTAATGGCAGCAGTTCACACAAACAGCAACAACTACACGCACAAGTTTAATGACCCATTCTGAGTGAGTGGTTGTAAATTCCTTGTTTATGATGCTAAGCATCACGATTCAACTAGTTCACAATAAGGCTTTCACTGTGGCTGACAACACACACACACAGATATACAAAGCGCGAAACGGGACCGTTACGGTGGCCTAGGGCAAAACACACACACACGTACACGCAGCATGGTCCTAATAGTATCAACCATGCTAAAACTGTAATACAAAACAGAGCATTAGAAAGACATAGTAAAGTCTTTTTTTTCCAGTCTGAGACTGTAGGAAAAATGAACTCTGCCCTCAGGCTTATCTGTTTGCATAAAGAAGCTATGAAAGAAGTAAACAAGGAACGATCCAAAGCTAAATGCAGCCGACGAGCCCAGCATCAGCTGCTTGATTCAGAAGCTGCTTTGAACAGAAGCTCATGTATGAATGGAGTTCAAAGGAATTGATTTCATGTTTAAAACAACATTCAAAATTTGTGTAAAAGATTTCTGTTGTATTGTTACATTACTTCACTTTTAAAGGCATAAAGGTCCACTTCTAAATTAAAGAAGAACCTTGGCAGTGAACACCTTTTGTTCTTCAGAATCCTTGTAACTTTCCCAATATCCAAGGTCTCTTGGAGGATGGAGTGATAATGCTGCTTGCATGTCTAGTTTTTTTCCAGATACCTTTTACCCCCTTTCAATAAAATGAAAGCTAATGGCCTTCCCTGAATATTAATGTTGACTATTGTTAATGTAAATCAATTTAATAGAATAAAGATTAGAATTAAAGTTTTGTTTCATATTTATAATGCATATAGCCTTTAGGCCTATATTTTCAGAGAGTCAATAAAATAAACTGTACAGCATTAGGTACACACAGAAACAAATATAGGAGATCAAATATCATAATAATAGCAGCCTTGTTATATTAATTCCTTTCCTGGGAGCTTAAGCGTGATCTCATTAATCTCTAATGCTTAAAAATAAAATGTTGAAAAGATCACAGGATGAAACAAACGGCCTATGTTGCTACAAAAGACCAGTCTGAACCAAAGACTCAGGACCAAGTGAGACCTTTTTGGAAAAACTGCAGAGGAAAGTTACGGTGGTAAAAAACCACTGGTCCCGGCTGGAATCAAGTTGGCTGATGGCTTTGCTGTGGCTTAGCTTCTAGGTAGCAGGTGTTTGGTTTTAGAAAACTGTCACAGTGTCTTTTGGGACTCTGAGTGGCTTTCATGCCAAGTCTGAGAGTCTAAAATCCCTGTTTTAAATTTGTTACCATGGCATTAACATGGCAGGTCCTTGGGAGAAATTCATATTTTCAAGAAAATGAAACCTAATTTCTTCCATGAGAAATACCACGAATAGAGCGAAATAGAAAACACCATGTTGGTTAATTTTATAAAAAAAATCTGACATCCTGTTCCTGAGATGGCAGCACAATGTTGCACTACAGAAAGTCTGATGGATAAACTGTATTAATGAGTCTTCCCTGGTTAGACTGGAATAGGCTTGTTTTACAAAGCTGTAGTCCACATTCTTTCTAAGTAGTAGATGTCAGTTTCATCTTGTAAATCTTTGGTGTTACTCATCAAAACACCCCCCAAGACTTAATTGAAGCCTCTTTTTCAGGGAACTTCCTTCCAGCACTCCCAGGTATATGTGAAAAAACAACAGTTGAGAAATGATATGTCAAAAAACAAACTACTCTTTCTACATTGACTGAATGTCACTGTATAACAATGAAGTTGTGACCTAGTACAATAAACTGCAATGTAGCACACGTCACATGCCAAATTTCATTGTAAAACTGGAGTATCCTTAAATCCAGTATATAGGAACATTTTAAAGTTTGTGAATTAAGTCAACATTAGCAGTAAAAAAACAACTTAATATTCTTTCTTTTTAATTATAAGCTTTTAGTGCTCACTGTTTTTGCAGCTGAAAAAATAATCAAAGTGACACTTCAAGAGAAAAAAATATGAATGTATTGAAATTAAGTTGCTGACAGTTATCATGAAGATAAAATTGGTGAAAAGTGCTGTTTGTAAAATGATTAATAATCATGGGATTTTTCTCGGTAAAATGTCAGGTAAGGATGACTCTAAATAGCTACGCTAATGGCCCAGGAGCAACCTGACAACGCTCCTTTAATAATAAGCCAGAGGGTATTTGAGGAGTAGTTGGACTGCGTTGAATTTATTTTCTGATAGGGATAAATTAACTTGGTGGGGTGAAAAAAATCCAACCTAATTTGGTTTAATGGGTGCAAATGAATTAATATGCAACTTAATGAAACTAAAATTGTGAATCAATTTGATCAGGAAATTAAATTTTTCATAGGTAGTCCGTGGTGAAACTCAATGTCAGGCCATTGTGACGATTTTTTCACCAAGAAAGCAAAGGTGATGAGGTACAGTCGGCTCATCTGTAAGATATAGACGAAAATTATTGTGTGAAGTAATTTAAGGGAGTCAATGGGTTTGCTTAAGAATATGAATGTGTAGCAAAAAAAAAATTAAAAAGGAGGTAAAGATTTCAAGGTTTTCTTCTGTAAAGAAAAGGGCACTTGGGAACCTTTAGTTGTTAGTAAGAGTTTCATGAAATAAAAGGCTGCATGACAGACACTGAGGTGCATGTCATGCTTTTTGACCAATAACTCCTAAAAGCCTACTTGCTAAGTTGTAAATGTCACGGTATTTACTTGTTTTTTAACCCTGTTAGCAAATTTGTTAACTGATGTGTTTTTGATCATAAGTCAGCTCATTTCGGCAGATGTTTAGCTGGTAGCATTTTACAGAGAGGTGTAAGCAGCATATTATCCCTGGTTCAGGTAATTTTAGCTTGGCTTAGTATTTTTTTAATCATACGCAAAACATTCATCCAAACTTTGACTGCAACACAGTTCAAAATGTCTGAGCATGCAGGCTTATTTAATAACACAGCTTTTAGGACATGGCACAGTTTTGTTTATAGTAAGCGTCTACATCATCTGACAAATTGTTGTAGAAGCCTGGGTCCCAAATTTTACAAAATACACAGCTTTACATAAAGATACTCTGAATGAGTGCATCCTTCAGGCACAATAACCTTGATCTATTTAAGGCCACATGAACAACAAATTAACAGTTTCAACTGATCTCTTTTGAAGCAGAGGTACTTTAGAGAACAGCTGCAACTGATGTGTGTGTCTGTGTCAAACAAAGATCTCTCTGTTTCTTCAGTTGACAAATGTCACCAATGATGTCACTGCAACGTCAGAGCAATGTTTCAAATAGATAGTCTGCATAAAAACAGAACACACAAAGAGCACATTCTTTCTCCCTTTATTTTAGTGACACACACACACACAAACATACACGCATTAAGAAAACCATGACACCAATGACACACTGACAAACTGAGATTGATTTTCAGCCCCCCCAGTATCATTTGGGAGAGATTTGTTGGCGGCTGAATCACCTGATTTAGATATTCATGTAATTCCCCCGAGTTCCAGTTAAAAGAGTAAAAACAAGGGGATTTGTTTGTAGCCAGTCTGACCCTTTTGAAAAACAACACAGAGTTTATCTGGATCAGATACAGACCCCCTGCTGGACGGAGACTGGCAAGGGACTAACATCTACACACATACCACAACACACACAAACTCGCAAAATGGGAGACGTGCAAAAATGAGCTCATCTAGAATGAAAGGCCCACAAATTCGCATATAAGTGGAAATGGTGAGTAGAGGAACTGAGAAAGACCGATATCCATTTATCATCAGTCAAAAAAGACACACACACAGAAGACACTCTTATGACATTGGTGGTAGATTGTTTTCATTTACAGAGAAGTAGCGAATAACACTTAAAATAGAACAAATAAAAAAATTTAAATAAAAAAATTAATTCACTGTGGCAGCCGTAACAAGAGATGGATTTTTTTTTGTTTACAAACCTCCAATTTTGTCCTTTAAACAAAACTGCTAGATGCTTAATTTAGTGGCGACCAAAAGTGTCAGTTTATCCAAAACACTACGGTGGACTCAGCTGGATTTACAGTGTTTACAGCTGTATAAGATTTGATGTAGTCAAAGAAGCTTTAGTCGGGAATAAGGACCGCTGAGCTCCTTAGACTCTAAACATCTAAGACACAGTCAACTCTTCAGGAAAGCTCTCAGTGGATTTTTCTGAATTGATGCTTTTTTTGAATTCAAGCTGAGAGTAACATGAGTTTAGAAAATAATCACAACACAACATGTTAGGTAAATATTAATGTAATATGGAAGCTTCAATTCTGCTTATTATTGGTAATTTGCAATTTATGTTCATACAAAAAAAAACCCATAAAGAGTACAAAAATGACATGGACGATACTTATTGTGACAATGCTAAAGTGATGGTTTCTCAGCATCATGCCGCATCTCTACTGCTTTACTATCACATTCAAAATAAACATAAAAATGCCCTCTCTGGTAATAAAACACTAATGACCAGTACATCAGGACCTAAAAAAAAAACAAGTTACAGCCTTCTTGTTAGAGAGTCACAATGTTCCATGGACAAGAATGCTGCTGCAGAAAGTAATAAGTTGAACCGCCCCCCCCAACTGACAATAACAAACATATAGATAACAGTCATAAACAAGGAGATGATGAACCTTTGTTCATCTCATGCCTACAACTCCACGGCTGTTTTAGTGTCAGCTAGTTATAAAACTATAGGACTTAAATTATTGCGAGACCAAAATGTATTTCTTTAAACCAACAAAGCTCCAGTCTAACAGAACACTATTGCTGTGTCTACAAGATATTTACTCCCTCGCTTTGTGAGGCAAGCCATTAGTGTATAAGCGAAGAGGGCATGCAGCAGGATGATTGATGGATTATCATCAGTGGAGGCCCAGCTCAGTGGAATTAGTCTGTCGTAACCCTTTTTAACTAGCCCACTGAGAATTCAGCACATGGGTTAGTAGAGACACACAGATCTGTAAACAACATGAAATTAGCTCATAAAAATGTGGGTGCACAAGTCAGTGTGGGGGTCTGCGCTTGTACTTCTTAACACATGGATATGGTCAAGTCCATTTCCCTATCCATCCATCCCATAATACATTTTAATCTACAATCTGGACATTTGTTTATCCTTCCCTACCAGTGACTCTCAAACTGATGGGGCATAAAGTCATCGTGTAGGGTCAGGTGACCAGGGGAAAAACAAACAAGCATTTGCTGATGCTCCTGTGCTGACTACTGTGTCACTAAAATTTAACCTGAGGGAACCTACACTATAAAATCTACTTTACTGGCATTGCTGTTAGTGTTAAGATATAACCAAAACACACAGTAGAAGCATCCTCAAACAGCAGGCAACATTACTTAAAAATGTTACAAAGAAGGGAGGTCCGTCTGCATTACTAAGTTACTGTTTCTGTTTCCTTTCCTGCATTTGTGATTGATGTCAAATTAAACTGAAGACAAAATGGAAGACACCTGTTGAGTTTCTGACACATTTACATCTGAAGAACAAAAAGCACTATAAGCTCATGCACATACTAACATGAACATCCCGAGTAAACCATGTGAAACTGGTAAAATTAGAAGCACAGAGGGGCTCTGTTTAAGTGGCTGTGCACAGAAAGAGAGAGCACACCCCCGCCACACACACACACACACACGCACACACACCATAGAACTAAATGGCACAGAAGCAGAGAAGTTGTATTCAAAGTTAGGGCAGATTATTTTATTTGTGTGTGTCTGTGTCCTACCCAGTGTTAATGGAGATGATTTCAATCAGAGGGTTCTTCCTGATCTTGGGCAGGTCTAGTCTTGCTCCTCCGAGCCTCCGACCTCCATCTTTCTTTTGACTCAAAAGACGAACTGAGTGGCCTGTAGAGGACAGAAGAAAGTATAACCTTTTTTCCTGCAGTTTGTTACATATTTCCATGTAGAAAATCAACAGAATCAAGATTAAAAATACATTAGCTGACCTGTTCATTTTGCAAAACTGCTCAACAGAACAAACAGCTGGTGGAGATTATTTACAATGTTCATGGACACAAAAATAGAAGAAAAATGTACAAGTAAAAAAGGCAAGTTCAGCATTTGGATGGTTGGTTAATTTCTTCTCTCTTTAGTCTGTCTCTACACACACACACACATTACAAACACACTCACATGCAAGCTTACACCCATGAACATATTACCAAAGCGGAAGCCAGGTTTTTAAAAGTTTTGGATGAGAAGAGGTTGAATAAGATTAAAAAATTAACAGTTAAGCAACATGAAACTGAATAATCAGACAACCTCAGTCACTGGATGCACCTTAAATCAACCAAGAATGAATGAGAACACACAAAATGGGAAAAATGGCAAGAACATAATAATCTTGTTAAAGTTAACTATATTGGTATCGCCAAGATAATCAATAGAGGTGGACAACGGTTAAAGACAGGCGGGGCCGTTTAAAATAAAAGGGCTGTTCCACTTACATACTTAAACAAGTGCTATCAACCATGTAAATATCGAACTGTGTTGGAGAAGCAAATAAAAATATCCTGAGCTGAGTCTGAACACTAATAGCATGTGATGTCAGGCTTTCGATGTACTGAAATGAGATGCAGTTCCCCCAAACCACGGAGTAGGTGACCAGCTAGAGGGTGTGTGAGACGTAGGCACTGAGGGATGGAATTGTCTTCCTGTTTTCATCCGCTTTACACAGGTCTCCTGGGAGGGTGGGCTCAGGGCAGGAAGCGTGGCTATCAATTGGTAGATAAAAATGACAATCTGCCCCAGAGGAGGACAAAGAGCCAATCGGTGAGGCGTGACTGGTCGTAATATCCCAGTACAAGCAAGGAAATTATAAAACTCCCCTTGTGGAAAACAGCTGGGACTTGGAGGACGTTCAGCCAAGCTTTCTACTAGCTAGCTGTCAGTGAGGCCGTCTCTGATCACGAAACATGGGTTTGAAATTCAGGCCTGCTCTGATATTCTTTCGTCCATTGCCTAACCTTTGCTCCATCTGTCGACTGATCGAACAATTTATCCATTAATAAATACTTCCTTCAAAAGTTTAGTTTCAGTTTCACCTGCTCATAAGCTACTGCTATAAATATTTTATCAGCATTTTATTCAACAATATCCTGTGAGAGAGAATGTTAATGATGGCCCAAAAAAATGAAGATAAATAAAGTTTGACAAGGTCTTAAGGTAAAACTCATTCAGCAGTGTTCCCTTTTTTACAAGCACTGGAAATTAGTTCCCTTCGGTTTGAACCTTGATTATACATATTACTTCCAAATTACACATATTATTTCCAAATAAAAGAGAAGACAGAGTAGATGATTTCGTAGCTAAAAGTACACTTAATTATTTGAAAGGGCATGAGAATCTAACCTATCCATTGTGAATAATAAAATGACTCAATCTAACCAGTACAGCACCAATCACAAATAATCCTGATAAACGATAAGTAAATAAATATTTTTTTTTTATGAATTTTATCAAAACACAGAGTGGCAGTCTATCACTAAGCGAGCGCAGCCATAATGAGTTGCATGTTGAGGTTAAAAAATGAACTTTGGAGCTTACATTTGGGAGATGTGCAGCTTCATAGACTGGAAAAAAAAAAGGCATGACATTAATTTAGCCTGAGCTTGGGCCCTGTTGGTGAAGGATTGCATTAAAATCTGTTTTGAAATTCTCTTTTTTTCTCCAGGTTGTTCATATTATACATGTGTTTCTGATGGTTACAGTTGTGGGAAAATAAAGTTACCAAAGCCTAATTGCTTACACAGACTTTTGGGAGGAAGCAATTACCAGTATGATGCTGGATTTCCACATGTTTTTCCAAATTATGAGATTGTCCCTTCATTTAAGACTTGGAAATTCCCCACATACTCTTTTTTTTTCTCTCTAAAACTGCACAGGACCCCTTGTCAATGTGACTACCACCAATGATGCAAGAAATAATCCCACTACCAGCATGGAATCACTCCAGGAGTGCCACCAAAGCCAAAGTCAATTTCAGGGCCTAGGGGACCATGAATGGGGAGAAAGAGATAAAATAGCTAACTTGAGTTTCTGAAGAAAACTGAAGAATGCTGCCCTATTTGTCATCTCAATTACAGAGTTTAGAGAGGCCAACTGCTGTGACGGGCAACCCTGCACAGACACAGAAACACACATCACTCTGCACCCAGTTAGAGACTGCCCTCCTCCTGTCCCTCCTGCGTTTTTCCAATCTCTCTCTCCTTTGTTCTTTTCTCTCCTTCATAAATAAAAACCGACATAAATCCTGCTATCCACTCGTAACGGCCCATTATAACATGGTAGTGAAAAGGAGGGAGGGGAAGCAAGGGGAGATAGATGAAAAGGTAGATGGATGGATGGGTGGGTGATCGAAAAAAATGCATCACAGATGAAAGATGTACAGGATGGCCAGATGGATGGTTGGATCAGAGAGGTAGGGAGCTAAAAGATTGACCTGTTGACCTGTATCTGATGTCTCATAAGTGGCGGGTCTTGTTGTGCTCCCCGGTTTGATTGTAAAGCCGGAGACAGGATCGGGGGATGGGGGCAAATTGGAACGGAGGGACAAAGGTGGCAGATGAGCAGGACAGGACGGGTGTAATGCTTTTCATTCGTCCTCTAGATATAACAAGTTATCAGATATGTACGACGAAAAGGCTGTTTATTTCATTTCCAAATGTCAGGCGCATGAGTGTCGATGTAAAATGTCTAAGATGCACATCAAATGGATCACCTTGCAATGCTGCACTGTGCTGTAATGTAACTACTTCAAAAGAGCACCTTCTTTAAAAAGCTACGCAAGAGGCTTTAATGCTTGACAAAGACAAGCTCCTCTACAGAGCTCGTCACTGTCTTTCCCAGAGGAGAGGTCACTAAGTATTAAAAGACATTAGAATATCCTCAGATGACTTAAAATATAAATGTGAATGTATTAACTTGTCCCTTTGAACGTGCTCTTCATTTCTGCTTCCTCCTATCTAACTGTCTCTCTCTTTTCTCTAATGTCTTTATACTCCTGTTTTACTTTTTTAACAATGATGTATGCAAACTGATTGTTTACCCTGGTGAAATACGGATCATGTGGTTGTTTCGGTGCTATATAGCCCTTTGATCTGTGGCTAAGTAGATACATTAGCCCGTCTAACCTTTTCTGCCCCCAGTTACGATGTCATTCAAACAAACACACACTAAATCTCACCCGCTAAAAGATAAAAGAATATCAGGTGAAATTGTATCATCCAAGGCTATCATCTCAGTGAGAGAAGATCAATATTAGGAGGCCAATAAAAAAACAAAGACATCAAAATGGCCCTATAAAACGAGAGGCACTGCAGTTATTTATGAACGGTGCAAAGATCAGACTTCAGCAGAACTCTTTGTTCCTTTGTAAGTGAAAACACATATTAAAAAATGCACATTTTAATCTTTGTGTTAGCTTCTGTATGCATTTAATGCATTTCGCCCATCAAACAACCAATTGTTCCCGTGTTTGTTTGTGTTTGTGTTTGTTGAGCATCACTAAGAGACATAAAATCTGGCTGGATGCCCCTGCACAAATGTGTATTCATGGGTGTCAATAATTAATTTTTATGGATCTGCCAGAGGGCTAAGAAGAATACAAGATAAATCAAAAAACTGTGTTTGTTGATAGCAAGAAAATCAACATCTGGCACAGTTAAAAAAAAAAAAAAATTGATTGGATAAGCACACTTGTGACCATAGTAACAACACTACCCACCAAATCACTGACGCCGCACAGTATTAAGCATCACAAGACCAGGCAGCAGCTCTCATGTGTGTGAATATATAAATAGTAGTACTACGTGCAGGCTCAGCAACCGAAAGTGAGACAACTGAAAGATAAAAATGTCCTGCCATTTACAGCAGGTAGTAACTTGAGCTTTATGTTAGGTAGCTGTACCTTGATTAAAGCAGCCTAACAGTAGCAAAGTTGTCAAGTTTCTTTTGGGCCTGCAAAGAATAGATAGTCTTACAACTCAAGAACCAAACTTATAAAAGCATACCAGTGCTCTTGTCATGCGGAAAACAGACCTGCAAGCAATTTTTTGGTGTAGCAAAGACCTGTGTCTATTAGCAGTTCATTGAAGTAGGTATTTTAGTAGCCATTACCAAAGGCAAATTCCCTAGCTTAAGGGTTTATGCCCAGGACTCTGAGCTGAAATAACAGCTCTCAGTTTATACGAGGTCATAAAGAACTGTAATGATACCGGGGAAATTAGTTTCTATGGAGGGGCTGAAGGAGGGAGGGAAAAGGCAGAGAATGAGGGTAGAAGGGATGGACCAGGGCAGTGTGAAGGCAGAGGGAGGGGAGAGAAAGGATGCGAGAGATCAAAAGATCTCCAGAAAACAGGCGAAAGACGGAAAGGGAAGGAAAAGGAAAGAATGAGCAAATCATAGAGAAGAAAGGGGGGATTAAAAGTCACAGTGGGTGAATGTGAGTGTATGTGTAACCAGACGATTTAGTGTTGATGACACATTGTAAAATTAAGCCTCAGCTCAGCTGTCCTTCATTAAGAGTGAGGCCTGCAGTGTAAAGCAGTCACTCACACACACACAGTGAGTAAACCCGGTCTGTTCTATATTAGAGAACAGCTGGGGGTGTATGACAGCTTGACTGGGCACTCTTACACTGTAAACTCTGTCTGACCTTCATTAAACAGTTAAGTGTGTTGGTTCGCTAGCAGTTTAAATGAATGACCTAATCACTTCCATGTGTGTCTGTCTCGCTGTCAGTGGGCTTCTCAGACAGAGAGGACTTCTTCTCAAGCTACTCAGACAGCAAGACAGATAGGATCTGAAAGCAACACTGATTACCTTGCTTTGAAATACGGAACAGTAATCTAAACCATTACTGACACTAAGCAATGACGTCAAAAGTAAGTCTTCTTTGCACTTTGTGATGAGAAAGGTTGAATTTTCAACAATGAAAAAGTGGATAAAGTCACTGTGCTGTCAGGCATAAATTTTCAACTCAAAAAAACACAACAAGATCAGAATAAACACTGATTTTTTCATTCTAATATACTCTAACTTGTGCATTATTACAGACAATAATTGCTCAGATTCAATTCTTTCTTTAGATCAATAAACAGCAATTATTTTTTACAGAAAATCATTTCTATGCAGAGCGGAAGCTGAAAAAATACTTGATTTCCTACTTCAACCGTGAAAGAAGTCTCATTCATTCATCTAAGATGAATAAATGATGTTGATCAATGCATTGCTGCTTACTTCCTCATACAATAAGTGCTTTTGTGCGGCTGTGTGTCAATGTGCTCAAATACCTTTAACAGCCTCGTCCACTACTTCCACCACCCGATCAATCTGTTGGACCTGAAATACAAACAGACACACATGGGAAAAGTTTATTGATGCCGACAAAGTCCATGCAGCCAGACAAACGCCTGATATTGACAAGCCACAAACACATATACCGATCCACATTTAAACAAGGTGGGCATGCAGCTATGCACAGAGGCAATATGCAGTATGCACAAAGACAAACAGGTACAATCACATTAAGTTTTCTCCTGCCGGGAGAGCTGAAATTCTAACTCTGTTACTTATTGAGCGAGACAGTGTCTGGTGATAGGAATTAATGAAAGAGAACCAAGAGGCAGAAATGAAAAAAGGTAGAGAGGGTGGCAGACATATGATCATATGGTAAGAATAAAAAGAATCTAGCGATGAACTAGTTATTTTTCTCTTTGCAAACTATGAAGAAAAATCCTGCAGAACAGAAGGGAAACTGAAATTCCACCGACTGAAGGAGGAAAAAGGGTATATCAGACCATTAGAAGGCTGAGCTGAGCAAAAGACCATAAGTATTTTCCAAAGAACAGCGCAGACTTTAAAAATATACCATCCTTTTATTATTTGAATGAAGATAAAAGGCACAGAAATAAATGAGAGCAAGAGACAGAGAGAGATGGAAAGAGAAAGAAGTTAAGAACAAAAAAGTGTTTCTCCTGACAGTATTTCACTCACCTTCCCTTCCACATCTAATGTCCTCACTTTCTGTATTCTATGTCTGTTTTTGTACAAGCTATCCATCAAATTTTTCATATACGACAGAACAAAAAAGCTCAGACATGACAAAATGAGAAGATAAGATTAATGTATAAGAATAAATGGCCTTATATGTATCCTCAATTTACAACACCTCTACAACAGGGAAAGTAGCAGCCGCAATTCTAATTCATATCCAGTTCAGCTTTATTCACTTGGATTGTCTAAATATTATTGAAAGCCTAGAGAGAGATCACCTGTAGTTAGAAATGTTCCAAACAACAGGGTTGTCCTGAGTAAACACAATGGATAAGCCTCTGGCTTATTATGGATAAAGAAACTAAAAGTTCTCTGAAACACACAGAATCATTGCAACCCAGGTTATTTGGTTACATGAATTGCGTCAACTTATACTAAAATGAGCAACAATGCAAAGTGCACATAATTGTGTGAGTAATTAGACTAAAAGATCAAAAAAGAACACAAACTGGGCTCATTTTGTCTCAACTGTCCTTTACGAGGAACAATACATACATACTGAATGCAGAGAAGACCACTGTGCATGCTTCTCGTGTTTACAGCACTGCTTAGTGCTTACCAACTGTAATCCTCTGATTACCTAGCCATGTGATAGTGCGTGATGTGTCTCAGATACAGGATGTGACATGTCTGGTTCAGGGCTGGAAAACACTTTAAGTTGCGTGACTGTCTGTGTACCTTACTCACAATAGACTGCCATTCATTTCACAGCAGCTTCAGGCAGGGACACAGAACAGAAATGCACAAAAAGGCTGACACAGGCCGATTAAACGAAATGAATTCAACAGGATGCACTTTTTTAACGACACCCCTTATCTAGCCGTTAGTGCAATCACTATATACAAATTTAGAGGTGGTTATTTGCATCCAATTTGCATAACCCACCAACTGTCACTGTCATTGTGAGGTTGATTGTAACTACCAAGCGTACTCGAGGGGAGTGTGTGTAGACTCATATACCTCAGTTTGTGTGGCTGCATGTGCTTGCATTCATTAGTGTGTGTGTGCGTGTGTGTGTGTGTGTGTGTATCACTACATAATCCAATCTAGTCATAACAATGAAAGGACCGACAGTGGTAAACTTCCCAGATGTTTGTGCCTCTCCCTGAAGGCTATTACATGTTTATCTGAATGTAATTTGATTATACACACACGTCACTTGATTTGACTGTAATTATGTTACATGGTGGCATGTTTACTTAAATGGAATTACATTATTTATGGTAAAGGATATTTATCGTAACATTTGAGACACCCCTCACCCATTATTTTAAAGACAGTGGCAGTAACTAACATTGGTTATGGGACTGTTTCATTTATCCCAATTTGCAAAGAGGCAGTTTGTATTTACACAAGCATTATGCAAAATTCAGCATTATGTAAAATTAAGATCACCATTTTCTGCAGGGATTCAGAAGGCAAATCTTTGTTTTGCATGAGCATGGAGTGAACAAAAGAATGCTTACATTTATGATACTTCCAAATTGATCGACTGTATGCTTTCTTGCACTTTAAGAATTATTTTGCTCTTCTAAATATAAAATAGATGTCTTCATTTTATGCACGGTGCACACATTTGTGTTGTCTGGAACTGCAAGACATGTTTTAATAACTTCACATTGTGTTTTTAATGGTAAAAGAATGTCTGTGTTAATTTTGTTTACATAATTTCTTTCAAGATTTTAAAAACAAAATAGAATATATTGACATTAACCCTAAACAAGTCTTTGGTTCTAACATGTTATATTGGTTTAACAATTTTGAAACAAAGACTGAAGTCCTCACATAAACTTCCACTGTCAAAGCCTCAGTCCCATCTTTCAGAGACACAAACAATAGTGGAGAGAAGGTGAACCCCTCAACCATATCAAGAGCTTTGACTTAAACTGGTCTGCATAAGAATGTGGTTAGAAAGAAGCCATGACTCCATAAAAACCACATCAAAGCACATCTGGAGTTTGTCTGAAAGCCAGAGAATGACTAAAATAGAACTTCTGACCACAATTCAAAGAGCTACCTGTGGTTTAAACCCAACACTGCCTCTGCCTCAGCAACCACCACCCCTTCTATGAACCATTGCGGTGGCAACATCATGCAGTGTGGATGCTTTTCCTCAGCAGGGACTGGGCATCTTGATGGAGTAAAATTTGAGAAGATACTGCAAGAGAAGCTGAAGCTTAAAAGAAAGTCTTGAGGGATGATGAACTCAAGCATGAGGCCAAAGCAACATAGAAGTGGTTAAAAAACAAAAAGGCAAATGCTCCACAATAGCCAAGTCCAGCTCTTAAGCTAATTGAGAACATGTGGCTTTGTTTAAAAACTGTGGTTCACAAGCGTCATCCCATCATCCTGAAGCAAATCTGCCACATGGATGAGGAATAAATTATTCCTAAACTCTGTGCAAAGCTGGGAGATACTTATGTCAAAATCCTCAAAGCTGTAATTACAGCAAATGATGACCCCACCAAATGGTTGAATACTTATGCAAGCTGCAATTTTTCAGCTTTTAATTCACTTTAAAAACAGTCTACTAACAAATAACCAGTTTTGGCTTTGACGTTTTACAGGAAAATGGGCTTGCAATAAAAAAAAATAATGATCAGAAAAATATGTGCAGGTATCATTAATAATTCAAACAAATCTAGTTACCCAAAGTTTTTTGAGGCCCCACTGGTCCCCCCTGGTGGCCCCTAAGAGGAACAGTGGGGCCTCATCAGACTGAATTAAAGCTCAGGGAACATGCTTAAAAAATACATTTTCCTATAAAATGTAATAAATACATGTATTTTACATATAACATAATTTAAAATATAATATGAAAATCTTATTTGCCATGCATTTAAGTTAATTTCAAATTAAACTTGAAACTCCTCTTAACCAATACAAATGATTGTAAAGGGCCGTGGTACTTGTGTCACAGTTCTTATCCACAAAGATTTCTAACATCAGTCTCTGGCCCTAATCTTTCAAATGTCCTATACTTCCTTTCATCCGTTTTTGAACTATGTCAGGGTCTCTCCCCTTCTCCTCTTTCCCCTGTTTTCCTTACATTTTTTTCTCCCTCCTTCCATCACATAGTCTTTCACCTTCCCAACATGTTCATCTTGGTATCTCAGTCTCCTGAGGAGGTTTATTGATCAACTAAGCAGCAGGGAGCCCAGAAGAGCACAGACACAGTGGGTTGGCAGACAGGTGAATGATGGGTCAAACTCTCTGTATCTGATGGTGTACGTGAATCTATGTGTGAGTCTGATTCCGTCTGCACTCCTCAAAGGTCGTCATAATCTCTATATTGATCAGAATATCTCTTTCTTATAAATCGAAGTTAACACAGGCATACATACCCCAATGATGCTGAGTCCTTTGAGGTAGTCCATCCGTGGCTGAGCCTGAGGAACACAACCTGCTACTACAACCTTTTTCTCCTGGTCCTGGGCCTTTCTGTACGAAAAAAGAATTAAAGAAAAAAAATAAAGGATGAGATTGACATCACGAGTAATTGATAGCTAATGTTGTAAAACAGTTTGTACATTTCTAGCCATATTTTTTTTCCTAATTTGACTAATTAAAAAAATATGATGGTACAAATGGAAAGTCTGCACCACAACAGCACACTGCAATCTCAAATTCAAGTTCAAGCTTAACTTCTCATGGTTCTTGACTGACCTCTTTATGACAAATGTATTACAGGCTTACAATGCTTTTGAGTGTTGAGTGGAAAAATCACCTAAAATATTTAAAGTTGATTTTTTTCTCACTGCAATATGCAGTGTCAGCAAAGCAGGAAGCCTTTAGAAAGAAACTTGCTTATCTTAGATATGCAGCCAAAAATTATTTGGAAAATCTGTTTTCCTGAGTCATTAATGACAATTCACTAGTCTGATGGAGCCGTAATTCACAGAAATGCCTGTGCCACAAACAGACACACACTCACTAAGCAATGTCTTTCCATGACAGGGCCTGTTTTCATTTCCTATCAAGTATAAACATACCCTGAAACAACATTCCTCAATACAGAAACTTCTTTCCATTAGTACTTAAGAGAAAATCAGCAAGAAAACATAACTCTGATATGAATTTTGTACAGAATCACAGGGTACAGGGCAAGTTGGTTGCTCATCAAGTAGCAGGTACCTACTACAGCCTACTTCACACAC
>JAQNCA010000030.1:20459556-20478075 GCA_029783725.1 Acanthurus tractus
GCATTAATTTGCACTGTGCACAAAAGAAAGTGTTAGCAGACTGTGAGTGATCCTGCGTGTGTGTGTGTTTGTGCGTATGGGTGTGTGTGTGCGTGTGTGTGTGTGTGTGTGTGTGTGTGTGTGTGTGTGTGTGTTCTATTTCTCTCGCCTGTCACCTGGAATAGAGACAAAGAAAGAGGGAAAGAGGGAGACAGAAAGGTAAAGAAAAAAGCAGGAGCCACCTGTATGTAAATGCTCACCTGTCTTGGGAAAAAAATAACACACACCAATGAATGTGAACTAAGGCAGATGGAGCTTTAACCTTAAAAGTGGAGGTTGTAGTTGAGAGGGGCAGTGGCCTGTGGTTACTCAGGAGACAATACCAAAGCAGCAACACCAGTTGATCTTTTTTGGCAATGATTCCTGAACTAGCCTGAACAAAGATTTCACAGACATATTGAATACACAAAACAATGTTCACATATCCTGTTTTTATTTTTATTTTTCATACACATGCCCTTCACTTTGGGGCCAAGGCCGATTATACTATATACTTTACCTCCTTGAGTATCCTTTATCCCCAAATATTTCTTCTTTTCTATTTGAAAAAAGGCTAAATATTTTTACTTAATTAAGACAATCTTCAATTTTGAGTCCTGCCCTGAGACAACAACTCAAACTGCAAGTATTTGAAAAACTACATACTAAACTTGATATCAAACATATATCAGTTGTTGAGTTGTTGGTGTGATATATATAAAATAAGCCATATTTGTAACTGAAATACATAACATTGCTGGCTTCATTTACCTGTCAAAGTGATGTCTCTCTCTCTTTGCATATTTTACCTTGTGCAGCCGCAATCTTTAATCTATTGTGGTAAACATGATTTAGTTGCTGTTGTGACTTTTACATAAATATGACTAGGGTACTTATTCAGATGTGAAAACAACAAAGAAGGGGGGCAGAATATCAACAGAGCAACACCTAAACACTCAGTTTGCTCACTGCTGTAGCTCCCTTTGGCTTTAGCTTGTAGCTGTTACCAGCTTGTTAGCTCACTAAGCAATGCGGTTAGCAGCCCTTTGAGCTGATCAGTCTGTCTGGAAAGTCAGATTGAATATGCTGGTGTTTAACACAGCCACACCAGGCTGGAAAAAATCCTCCAAGACCAACAGAGGCCAGTTTGACAGCAAGGATTACAATTTGTGACAATGTAATTTAAAGCAGCTCCAACTGGGATTTTGAAGCCAGGACTTGAAAGTTATGACAGTGGAGGAGTGAAGAATAAACTGGTGTTGTTGATGGGTGAACCAGTGAGAAGACAAGCCAACACTGGTTTTGCTTGGTTTACATTTTGGTTTCTGCTGAGACAAATGGAACATGTTTTAAGATTCATAAACAGGGCAATTTAGCTGAAAACAGGACAGGTTGAGGTTGCTCTTGATGTTAATGTTACAAGAAATTTTGTTTAAGTAGTTGGTTAGTTACTTTTATAATTTTTAATAAATGTAGCCATATTCACTAATTAGTCCTTTAAATTGTCTTGAGTGCTGACACTATAATGTATAGCTCGAGCAGTTTGCTCATCAACTGAAGGGATGAAAGAAAAGTTTTCATGATGGGGAGACCACCAACATTCGTGTTTGACTAAAAAGTATGCAAGTTTCAGATTTACTGCATGTTCTGATGAGATCAGTGTAGTGTGTAATAAGTCTGCATAGCCACAACAACAGTCGGTCAGTCAGTCATTTTTTCTTTGAATTGTTAACTACCAAATGCGACACTGATTAGTTCCTATGATTAACTGAGTCTGTTAGGTTTAAATGGACATCATTAAGGAGTGCAGTACGACAGTTTCTCAGTCTAAAACAGAGAACCTACAAAACAAAAGGAGCTTTTTGATCGATACCGTTGGGAGAGGAAAAGATGATGCAAGGTGGGAAATCTAGCCTATGCTAAGCCTCAAGATATGTCATCACACACACACACACACACACACACACACACACACACACAGTGTTATTATCTTCATGCTAAAGTAGTTTGCATTAACAGCTTGCTATTGCAGCTAATAACCTCTTTGCATATTTACGCTCAAATGTAAAGCGTCCTAATTCAATTAATAGTAATAATTAGACCTTCCACTGCTTTTTTATTTCTGGGTGGAATTGAAACAATTTAGGTCATCTGGCCCCTTAATCCCAGATCCAAGCTGTGGGACATGCAAATCAGATGCAAATGCCACAGAAAAGTGAAAACTAGTTATGGGCTCGGGTAATAAATACTGAATTTAGCCTCTTGGCATTCCAAAAACAGCCAGTTGGGGTTCATATGCAAATGGTATGCAAATAGCCCAGACGCAGAAAGCTACTTTTCTATTACAGAGAAGGGGGGGGGGGTCCTATTGGCTTAGTTGGCAGAGGCACTTAACATGTCCTTATGATGTTGTGGATTTGAAGCCAGCTCATGTTTCGATCCCCAGACTCCCATACCTTTATATATTCAGTTTTTTACTATCAGACAGAGTGAGCATAGACAAGAGCAAAGGAAGACAGACGAAAGGATGTTCAAAACATTAGACAAGAGGAGGAGACAAGGAGAATGGGAGACATGGCATGTAATTTCAAAAGTAAACCTCAGTCACTGCTGGCTTCTAATTAGAGGATCAGTCTGGAGATGAAGGTAGAGGGAGAAAGACAAAGGCTGTAAGAGTAAGGGATGCAATTTGAACGTGCAGAGGAGGTAAATCAAACAAACAGAGGAAGAAAGGTTGGACAGGATGCAAAAAGGGAAGAATGTAATATAAAAAATAAAGAACAAAGAATTGGACAACTTTGAGACGGACAGAAGTGAAAACCTAAAACGTTGGAAAGATATATTAGAAGGATTCACCATAAGAGACTGAGAGGAAGAGATGGCCAGGACACAAGAAGACGACAAGAGGCTGACATAGAGAGGTTTAAGAGAGAATCTTGAAAGAAAGATATAAAGAAAGCTTAGCAAACACAGAGACAGGGACAAACACACACATTCAGGCATCAAATTTGCTGATCTAGCTAATTTTACATAACATGTAGATAATTCTTCTGGAGGAAACATACCATGCATGCACAACACATGATAAGCTTGGTGGACCACCTTATTCATTTGGCAATGTCTCCTCAAATTACATGCATCACTAGTACACGCACACACACAAACACCCATACACACACACAAACACACACATACACACACACAAAACACTGCTTCTCCTCTTCCTGCTGCTGACCATTTTAGGAATAATCACTATAATGCCTCTAATTGAAACCCACTGTTGCAGTGAACACATCACCTGATCTCTCTACCTGCAATGCCACCACATTCAAATGAACACTGCAAAGCTCTTAATCACAGCCTCAACCCACCAACGTATTCACACACACCACACACAGGTTTGTTGCTGATATACTAAAAGGAATGTAGATGTTGGCAGGTAGACTGGTGATTAGGAGGCTGCTCTGCAAAAAATAGTACACCAAAACATTTTACATACATTTACTAAAGACATTGCTCATCTAGTTTACAGCCTCTGAGCACATTTGTATACACACACACAAAAACCAATTAGGGAGGTTTCCTATAAAGCTTCTGCATTTTGAACATCTTGTGTTTTGTTTACTGCAACACAGTTTATTTCTTGTGATTGTAAGAACCAAAAATATAGCATCAGTTTGCAAAGAAGGATCTATTAAAGGACGTAGTAGAGGATACAGCCCTAAACACCAAATGTAAAATAGTGAAGGTGTCTTATGACTGAAATAATGGAAGACTTGAGAAAAGGAGGGAAGGGAGTTATGTTATTTAGCAAATTCTTGTGATTACGCAATGAATACCTCATCTGAGAACTACATTTGAGTTTAAAAGGCCTGACTAAAACTCAAAATGAATGTAACTAAAACTTTGTGGATATTTGCTGTCATTCTCCTTAATGCAGAATACTATTTCCATGCCACTCCTAAACTGCTAAGTCTTATTAAAAATGCATGTACTCAATCTAACTGCTAGCTTTTAGTTTTAACAAGAAAATTGCAGTATTTATTAAAATCTGATTTATGAGAAACTACAACTGGCATCTCAATGGATAATCCTGTGGAACTGTTGTAAGCGTTTTAATAGCACAAAGCTGCCTGTGGCATTTGTGTGTGTTTTTTTGTGTGTGTCTGTGCATGTGTACATTCCTGCTTCCATGTGTGCCTCCATGCATCTATACATGAATACATTAGCTAGGTGGGGCGGACATGAAGCCAAATCCCAGAGAATTTGCCTCCTAATAAATAAATCATTACAAAAAAGAACAATTTAAAGTGTTTTTCATCATAAATAATTGATATATTTGTTCATAGTCAGTTTAATAAGTGGTCTGATTTTCTCTTGGATAAAAAATGGGAATAATAGGACAAAAGGCAGCGACATCAGAAGTACTAATACAAATAATAGGCCTAAAAAAGTAACACTGGCAATGATAGAGAGCAGCGGTGTGGGGGTTACACACACACACAGAAAAACACACACACTGTCTCTCTGCCTCAAACAAATTCCATTGAAAACAGATGGCATAAGAATTATCTGATGTCCTGTCACTGTCTTTTTATATGCTAATCAAGCTTCTACACACAACTGAGTCTCTTTGATTGGATATCAGGTCAGAGAGGCTCAATCAAGCCGAGACAATCATGCTGCTGGGGTATTACAACACACTGAGACAGGTAGTCAAACAGCAGTGTATCGATGCATGTTACGCTGTGAGACTCAGGTAATGTCAGGAGTTTACACAGCAAAGATGATGTTGCTTTCAGCACTTCAAGGCTGGAAATTTGGAAGTGTTTTTCGTAACACTGCACCACACCTTAATTTTTAGCTCCATGATAAATTATCTTTGTATAACCTTGACTTTTGTTTTACTATTTGCTGGCAGTCATTCTGTCACTCAAATAGTATTTACACAGAGGGAGTCTTTCAGTTTTCTGTTCTGCTGAACTCATTTGCTGTTTCAAGATATTTATGCTTAAAGGTGCTTTTGTTGAAATTTCATCGTTTACTGCATGTGCAGCAAGTTTGCTGAAAACTGATGGCATTAACAGGTGTTCTGGCCTTTACTGTGAGACCAACTCAGGGACCATGATTACAAGAAAGTAACATTACCTTAAGTTTGATCTAAAAGTGGGTTTTTGTGACTTTTTAAAAAAAACTTTTGTCAGTTCTTTGACAAAACATACAAATAAAAGTAATGACAGCAAATATTTTGGATGTCACATGTAATGATCACTCTGGATTTGTGAGCAAGAAGGTGGAGTAGTGAACTCATTAGATAGTAAGGTACTGAGACATTTTGCACATCAGCCAAAACAAATGAAAAACGGGAAATTCCAGCTAATAAAAACAAAGGCTCTTTCTCTTGCATATATGTCTTACGGACATAAAAGAGCAGTGTGCCCACATCATGAGCTCTTATCATGCTATTATCTGTACACAGTGTTACATTAGGCAGGTCCACTGAGCATAGAAAGCTAAATGGAGTGAAACAGATTTAAATATTACTCATTCACTCTTAAAGTTGAGAGGGTAGATTTGTGTGGGGGTGATAATTCACTCATCATGTGAGTAACTCCTTGAGCTCAAGATCAAAATGACCTATATTCCAGGCCACCCATTCTGTCTTTTCCTTTTAGCTTTCCAGTGTGTATAGCCCAGGAAAAGATAAAATACATAATCCAATTGTTTTATTTATGAACTTTGGATACTGAAGCTTGATTGATCTGAAACCAATAAAACAGGCAAAATGAAGTTCAGAAATATAGGGTTGTCAAAACATTCCAAGTCAGCCATTGATCAACTATTAACCACAGTCTCATGGTGACAAGAGAAAAGATACAATCCGCAACAGTAAAATTAGTTGCACACAACTAAAGGATGACAAACCATACACAGAGGAACACACACACACACAAACACACACGGGAGTCAGCGGGGGGACTTGAGAGGACAGATTTATTGAGTTCATCCCTGAAAAACCACACACGAATAGTCACACATACGCTTCCCCACATTCACACAGAGTAATCATCAGATCAGATCAGATATCAAAAAGCAGTGTCTGTCTGGAAGATTAGAAGAGCCATCTGTCTGCCATGTGGAAAGCCTCGGATTATCAATAAACTTCACACACTTCTGTATGTGATGCTATCTGTGCTCATGTGTTTGATCCAGTCACTGAGTGTGGGATGCAAGAGTGAAAAAGAACCACGGAATAAAAGACAAAATAAATAAACAACCATTTTACCTTAGATTGACCTTATTAAATTATTTTGGGCTGAAATTCCACCAGCCTAGTTTGGTCCCTACAGGATTGGTCAAAAAACTGCAACAAAATATCTTTAAAGGACCAAATGTGCCTAAAAACATTTATTTACCAACACGAACAGACACATTGATGGCAAGAAAATGACTCACGGCTACACTTAATGCTTAATCAATACATAAGAATTAATTGCTTTTCTGGCTAAACATTACCTGTATTTACATTGTTAACTTTCTCCTGTATAGATCTGTATTCCTAATATAACCACAAGATAATAGAGCAGAGAAAGATTCAATTGAAGCAAAGTAAGAACATACAAGTGAAGCACATTAGAGGTTGTAAACTTAAAGAAAGTGGACAAAAGTTTCTTTGCACACACAGAGAACCCTTCAAACAAATTCAAGCTCAATTATTACTTATCTACACGCCGCCTTGCAGAGTGGATAGCAGACAAGCCATTAGGCTTTTAACCTGTGGATGACCAAATACTTACACACAGACACACACACACCCAAATACACAAACACACACATTTACTTATATTCATTCGTAGTTTCCATCTGGTCAAGCAAGGTCCTGCTGATGCTTCTAGTCAAGTCATCTTTTCTGCTTGGTGATCAAGGTTACTTTGTCCAATGATGATTCAAATTAAACCCACTGCTCAAATCATCCGCAACTTTTAAATCCACTTTATCTAATATCTGTGCTCTCACATGGAAATCTAGCACATAGCTGATTCATTTATATGTATGAAGGAGAGATCAGACAGAGACACATGTAGAATTAATTTTCCACAATGACAGAAGTGCACACACGCTCAAACACACACACTGTATCACATTAAAGTACTTACGAGGACCACTTCTCTAAACCATGTAAGCATTCCCTTATTTCTCAGTTTGACTGTGTGACTGGTCCTCACAAAACCCATGAATTCATAAAACACACAAACACTCATGCTCACAGTTTTCTCTCTTTTTTTAACAGGTAGCCGGTGCTTTCAATTCAGCAGGTGGCCTCATTTGAGGATCCACACACAAAGATACAGGTCACCCCTGCTTTCCATCTCAGTGAGTGGTCAGCGAGCAATGGCACTGATGGCTGAACATTGGACACTCAGACAGGGAGCAGGGGTTATCTTCCAAAACAACACGAAAAAGGGGCAAAGAAAGAGAGAGGGAGATAGAAAAACCTCAAAGGGGGCCTTGGAAAGTCATTTACTACATGTCCTTGAATGCCTAACTCTCAGTTTCTTTGCTTTTTATTCGTATGTCACCCACACACTCTCTCCGCCCACACCAACAGCCTGCCATGCCACATTAATTACTAACGTCTTTCAAGCTTTCATTTCCTCTACATGAGAGAAATTACATTTGTTTTCCTCGTTGAGTCAAGATGACAGGGGAAACAAAGAGGAGAGGACAAATTAGAAGTAAGAAAGACTAAAAAGTCTCTTTCAGCTCTGTTAAATAACAGACAAGCTAATTATTCAAAAACAGAGAAAGCGACAATGAGTTGTCAAATGTCAAATAATATAGATCCTCTCTCTGTGGTCTTTATGCTCCACTCTCAAGGAGCCTGACACAATATTGTACTGTTTGTCCTCCAAAAGAGGAAAGTTAAGTGAGTCACTAACATAACTTTACTCATCAATGAACACAACAGTGTGAGAGCATTTACTTTTTGAATTGAGAGAACTTTATTTTTTTTTAATTATTTGCTTAAAATAGAATTGTAGTGGCCATTTATCAGAATGGTGTTTGCTCTGTTTTATATCTGACAGGCAAACTTTCAATGCAGTGTTATAGCGTTAGGATGAAGAAGGGGTGTTGATAACCATTATGTCACATGCCTTACAGAAACAACAAATGGAAAGGTATTTTACTTTTTTTTTCATTGTCAACAAATTATAGACCAAAATATTCAATCCACTGTCAAATACTGCAATATTTCCCCGGTCTGTTGTACCTGCCCCAAAACCCTTTTGTTCACACTAAAGGCGCAAATTATTGGCTACTTGGCTACAGTTTCAATTGGGTTGATTTGTAAATGAGAGGAGCCCATCCAGGTACCTTGAAATCTTGTGATTCGTTCCCTCACACAATTTAGGTGAGAACAGCTTCCTTTAATTTGAATGGCAGTAAAGGTCATTTTCAATGTCTTTGCCAATGTAACAGCATACCATAATAATACCATGTTGCCTTTAGACCATTTGAAGCTACCATTAGACAAAATAATTATGCTATATAATTGCTAATCAATAATTAGCAGTCATGGAGAGAAAAATAAAAGCACAGGCTGATGAGTGTCATCATTTTTCCTCCATCAAAGCAAAGAACCTAACATATGTAACTCAAAGAACCTTTAGTCCATTAACCTAGATTTTGCTATTTTGGGAGTCTGTTCAATATGATGTTACTGTCACTCACTGTACTAATTCACTAAGCTTATTAGAGTTTATCCATTCAGTTGGCTGAGCAGCATTACTTGAAATAATTAACAATACATGCAATGTTCTGTGAGTTTCCTGGGCCTCCTGTTAGGGAAGCTACGGTGGTTAAAATAGAAGTGCTCAGTCAAAATTAAATTACTCCCAGGTTTTGCTAAAAATATTAATCACCTCAACCATGAGAGGTTCTTGAGTACACAGTCATTACCCTGCACAAAAAATGCAGTGATGCATCCAGCAGTATGGATGATTAGCTGGGGACAGAAGCAGGCAGACACACACACACAAGCTAACACACACAAAAATCCATGATCCCCTCCAAGTTTATGCCTGGCACAGGTCCCAACTTCAATCAGTTCAATCAGTCACAGTTGCCCAAGAAAACATGTTTTTTATTCATATTGACAGACGAGAACTGGCGAGATAGGGGCAATGCAGGTTTGCCACATACACACAACCTGAAGCTGCCCTACATAACCACAGGCGTGTTGTGTTGCCCACTGAGCAGCTCAAGTTGAGACACTGGGGGGTTAAATGCTTTGTTAAATGGCACCTGATGTAACTTGCTGAAGGAGAAGCAAGACTCCTTCAATCTCTAACACCGTGTGGATGTTTTGGTCTGAGACTTGAACTGTCAATCTGGAAACCATTTACTTTTATTTTTTTGTTATTAAGTCACCCCTTCTGCCAGAAAGCATCGTCTCCCTGCTTTGATTTCGGCTAATAACACTGGATGTGAGCAAACCCTGGCTTCTCTCTTCATCCCCTTTCCAGACATCCTCCTTGTTTCCTCGACCCTGCCTTCTTCAACCCCCTCCACATCCAACCTGTTCCCTTGGCTCTTGCCTTATCCCATTACTCACATCCCCTCCATGATATTCCCATTATATCCCTACAGGGTATTCCCAATCCCTGTGGAACACAGGCAGTATTCCTGGGATAACAGGGGGTTGACTGGCTGACTGGCTTCTGCTGGGAATAGGGAATACCCTTCCTTACTCCAGTGGGAAGCAGCTTCTATCCAGCATCTTCTTCATTTATCGCCAGCTTTCTTCATCAGAGAAATTAAAGTACAAGTGAACAAATGAATGGACAGCAGAAGACTGGAATGGGGATTCTTACTTCCATTATTCCTTTCTTTCCTACCAATCCTGTTTCTCTCTGGTTCCTCTCATTAAAAGATGAGATATCACCACCCTTTTAGGTATCATTTTGTTCTATTTTTTGTTATTTCTCATATGACCTAAAGAGCAGTCTGACTCTCAATCAGCTGTAACTCTCTTTTCTTTCTTTCTCTCAGTCACTTATTGGTATGCAGATGCTTTGACCACTACTATTTACCTTTGACCCAACTAGTCATTTGGTTATCTAGTCAAAAATTACCAAAAGGGATACATACATACCCAAGACTTTTATGGTTTTTTACTTACTTATACAAAACCTGACTGAAAAGGTCAGTCGACAATGCTTTAAAAATTCTTTTCCTCTAAGTAATCGATAAATTAGATTGAGAAGTAATCCCTCCTTTCCTGGAGCGATCCCACTTTCCTTCTTCCTCTTTATCCATAGTTCCCTCAAGGGAATCTTAAGGCAGAAATAGTCGGGTCCCTAATTCCATGGTCTCTAAATGGTTACTGGGTGCTACCTACATATGGGTCACCTTGTAGAATCACCAAAACACACACACACACATGCACATACACACATATGTCCACACACGGGGCTTGGGATCACTCTAATCTCCTGGCCTCTAAATGGTTACACTTGACTGCCTGGACTCATGGGTCCATTTGTAGGACTTCAGACAATTTTACAGCCTTGGAAACTCTTTGGGATGTGTGTCTGTGTGTGTGTGTGTGTGTGTGTGTGTGTGTGTGTGTGTGCGCGTGTGCGCGTGTGTGCGCGTGTGTGTGCGTGTGAAAGCTGCTTTACACGGATCGGAGGGTGATATTTCATCATCATTTTAGCAGTATTACTCCACTACAACCACGCATAAAAATAAAGGAAATTGTGAGGGGTTTTTTTTTACATTTGGGACAGGAACTGTAATCATTACCAGTGATATCAAGTTAGAAAATTACTGAACTCTTCTAAAAAATTATATCAAGCAATTTATTAAAGTCGTTTGTAGAATATCAAAAGGCCCATTAAAATGACAACTGTTTTGCTGAGCAACATCTTATATTCAAATTCATTTAATCCTCACGTCACCACACTGATATTTGAATACTCATATTTACATATTAACAGTCTGTCTACTTGTCGTATGTCTGCTTCGAACTTCAGGGTATTGTGCTCAACACATTCAATAAATCCAATTTAAATGTCGATGCAGTAAAAGAAATATCTTTATTTCAAAATACTTGAGTAGAAAAATAAAATTCCAGGCTAGTTGCACACAGCTTTATTATATGATATACATCCATTGCTTTCAACTACAGTTTTCCAATACGCTTGACCTCCTTTTGCACTTCACTGACTTTCTCTTTTCTAAAATCTGTCCTGTCACCATTTCTTTTAGGACTTTATTTTTTAACAACCTATCCATCTCTTAATTTCCTATTTCTACAGATTTGCCAGTCTAGTGGCGGTACATTGCTTTCCCTGTTCACCTCCCTTTATTTTGGACAGTAGCTTTGGCTGATTTTGGCTTCAAGTGCATCTGCCTCTGTCCGCTGTGCCCTTCATCCCAGCACCCGCCTCCCATCCCTGCTGACTCTTCCCCTCGTTTGTCCTTACATCACTTTCCCATTTGCTTTTTCACCTCTTTGGTTCCCTCAATCAGCAAAGCAGGACTGTCAGACACACTGTTGTGCGACACTGGAGACACAGAGCTGGCGTGTGGAGTCTTTCTCACGCGTCTCTGCACACCAGGTGATATAGCTCATCTTGCAGAATGACAGCTGTCGAAAAGTGAACTGACTATCACACACATTTTCTGTGTAATTCCCATCATGTATGCAGCTGTGTGCAAGAAGAGCAAATGTGTGTGTGAGCTGACTGCGTGTGCCATCCTGCGTGTGTGTGTGTATTGGGGAAAGGTGGAGTCAGAGAGAACATTGTAAGTTTTCATTGGTTATAACATTGCGGCGTGTAATGTTGCGTAGCACACAGTCAGCCAATCAGGAGATCCTCACAGACTTCGTTTTATGAATGAGAAGGCATGTATGCGAGGTACACACACTCAGAGTGAGAATACTCTACAGTGATGTAATACAATCACAGAGAGCAGAAGAAGTGCTCGTGGTACAAATGCGGCATGAAGTGAATCAGAGCTGTTGGTCAATATTTTAGCTTAAGAATTTATAATCGGCAATTAGAAATATCCTGGAATATGCATTTAAATAAAGTAATGTAGTAGGTAAGGAAATACATTAATTGCATAAAAATGTCACATAACATGGAGTATGGGATTTATACAGTAAGCTGCAGTACGTCTATATTAAATTTACAAACATGCCATGTTTTCCTTCTTGTTACACTATATACATACATCCAGCTCTGGTTCAAATACATAAAAGAGTAATGCATTGAGCGATACAAGCACAATAATAACTCTTGATCTATCAAGCTTTCTTATAAAATCAGGTGTAATATTTTCATTAAATTACCCGTCAATCATAATTTCAAAGCAGTTCATTGTCCAAAAGGTGCAGTAGACTGCACGGCATGCGAAACCTCTGGCATTTTCTATCCGCTGCAACACCTGCTGATCAATAAGTGCTTGTATCATTTTATCAGAACAGCTCACACCCTTTTTACACTCATATCCTCCAACCGTCTGTGTCCAAACCAGGAACTGGGAACGCCTGATTGGGCTGACATTGTGTACCAGGGAGTAATTTTGCCTAACCGGTATGTAAAATCATAACTGAAGTGCTGTGTGTGGGGCTGGCTGGCAGAGAGGAGATTGAGAGGGGAGGAGAGCAGCCAAAAACAATCAAAACATCCTGGTGTGACTTTCCATGAAGGGTGTGTGTGTGTTTGTGGTTGTGTGTTTGTGGCTGTGTTTTGGTGCGTGCATGCATGCACGTACATGCATGTGTGTGTTTGTGTGCTCAAGCCCATCTGTGAGCATACACGCCTTTCTATGAAGTCACTATTCGGCACATCGCTCGGCTGCTCAAATGGGGTACATTTGTATTTGTGTATTATCAGCATCATAGGTAAACAGTGCCCTCTTTGGTTTTATGGAGGAACAACAACTCACAATAATCCCAGCTAAAAAAACACAAGCAGCATGAGAAGAGGGGAGATAATGAAAGCATAGAGAAGTAACACAGTTTGCTGTTTCAGTAGTAGTGAGGTAAAACATAACTGTGGAAAAACCCAAGGGAGAAAGGAGATGCTTTTTTTCCTCAGATTGTTCAGAACGACTACTTCTTATGTATTTTATAACTGAATAGCTTATCAGGATGCTTACTTATAATCTCAACTAGCAAGTCCAATAAACTTTAACGTTAAATTAGATAAAATACTCATGTCTCGTATTATTATGTACTTTTATCTCATTGCTATCATTATCAAGTTATTATTATAATGTTATTACATTCACATAGTGTTATAGATTAGTAACATGATAAGAGGACTACAGCTGTTTTTCATACAACAATCTTATGTTGTAAAATGACTGTCAAAAAATCTTAAATGTTGATGAAAGATGTCCTATCATTTTTCCTGTACAGGAATTGTATATGTTTCAACACAGAGTACAAATCCAATACCAATGTTGAGTTATAGTGTATTGGCCCTACTCTTTTCCTTTGCTTTTAAGCTATGGTGTGCGCACCATGCAATGCTATCCAGAGGAGAAGAGTCACAACAGAGAGCAGAAAGGCAAAACCAAACATCAAAAACATGAAGGCAACTTGTGTAATCACCAATACCAGATTCAGCATGTTAGGAAGTATCCGACACAGTTCTAATGTAGGTATCAGGATCAAAACAAACCAATCTACAACCACTTTATATTAAACCTTCAAATCAACAAGGTTCTTGTTATATAAAAGTCTATATGATGTCTTATGATCTTATATTGTTTTGATTTCACATTGAAACAAAGAGCTGGTTTTAATTTGTTATCATTTCTAGTCAAATAAGATTATGAGTAGCCTAAAAGAGCTGAAAGCTACAACTTTGTAAAACTATGAATGAAAACACAGACAATGTTTTTTAGAAGGATGACCTCATACTGATATTGCAGGGTACATCTCTTCTTTCAACAAAAAAACTCTTTCCATGAGTCAAGGTTGCCACCTAGAGGTCAACATTGGAACTGCTACTACGTCTCACACCAGGTGATGTCATTGTTTAGAAAGACGAGAAGAGTTAGAAAGGGGATGAAAGAGGGACAGGGGAGTGCAGGAGGTGTGAAGGAGAGAAAACAGGCAGGAGAGACGAAAGGGAGGGAGAGAGGGTGATGTCATGTTTTACGAGCAGTGGAAGCTCTGTCTTTGTTTAAAATTTTTTTATTTACTCTGTAGATCAGCATTGCAGATCTGAAAGATTGGCACTAAACAGAGGTATCAGTGTGAAATTTGCATGATGTCATCAATTTGAACAGTTGCTTTGATGAAGAACATATCATTCAGACTCAAGAATGATAATGTTCCACCTACTCAAAGTTCTCATGTTCAATCTGGTCGAAGATTAGACACCACATCCTTGAGGGACCCAATTTCGTCCTTGTCATTCCAGAGTTTTCCACTCTCTCCAGTGCGCTCCCAACAATTTCATGCAATTCCAGACAACTGCATTGCATTCCATACTATACAATTCAAAACAATCACTGCCTGTCTTGAGTGTAATCTTCCTTGATTCTAGCCATGACAGGCAATTTCTCTCTAAAACAATCTCACAGTAAAAAATAAAAAACAATGAGCAAAGACATGCACACTCAAAAGGGGAGGGGGATGTAAAGAGCAGAAATAAAGTTGAGAAGGAGAAAAGAGAGGAAAGAAGAGACAGTGAGGCAAACAAAGGGAGACAAAGCAATAAGAAGAGAAAAAGGAGACAGAAACCAAACTTATCCATAAGCTTTAACAGTGAGACATTACCCTTAAAATTACTTAATTGTCAGAATAGTCAGAGAGAAATAAACAAAACAATAAGAAAGCTACTTAGTGAGGCTAACGACCATTTTAAATAAAGTGGCAAGTAACCAATGACTGCTTTTTTGCTTTGTTACCTGTCAGACACAGTCACAAAAACACTACAAAGCAATTTCATTTATACATTTATAGATCTAACTATATATATGGCTGTTACTTAAATATGTTTTAGCAGTGGTCATGTTGTTGCACTCTACTCACAGCATGCATACAATTAGGTGTAAAGATTCAGACACACAGCTAGGCACTCGTGACATTGCAGCACCGCACTGAAGCAGACTCAGAAAGAAATTAACTGAATAAAAAACAATTCTAGTGCCAATAAGGTTAACTCTTGCAAATTGTAGAAGTATCAGTGTCCAACAAAACATGAAACACAATCACACCCTCATGCAAATGCAAATTATATGCAAAGGCAGGTTGAAAGCTATTTGAACAACTCAACTATTACAACTGTGACCCATTTTCTTCAGATCCTTGTAAAAAATCTACATTACCATCTATCTGTTGTAGTCTGGAGTGTCTTTCTCACTCACATACCCACACCAAGCGGGGTGTCTTAGCTCGAATGATAACAGCAGTCGATGATGCTCAAACAAAATAAACTAATTTGTCTCTAATTGATAACGGTAAGCACAGACATTTCTACAGTTATTTGCCAGTTATTTTAACTACAGAGCTGAAATCTTTAAATAGCTGTTATATTTGTTACCACTTTTCCTGGACCAAGATTCCTGTGTGGTCACTATATGGTCACACTTAATCGAGAAAAAAGGAGACAGAAACAAACCTCATAAAGAAATTAGATACACTCAATATCCCTGACAGCAAGTTTTAACCATATTACCTGAGAGTATATTACATTATATCATCCTAAAATGCATCTGTTTTTGCTGAGGACCTTTAGATGACTAAAGGAGCTATATACTGTAATCAGATTCTGAGACAGCAGGAGATTCTCAAACAGATATCAGATTTGGAACAGAAAATAACTTTGAAACTACAAACAACAGGTTTTCGTCACACTCACTTCCTGAGAGACAATAGAGACAATTGCCACATTCCACTAAATTGCAGAGACAAAATAGATTCATAGACCCTTAGCACACTGAATATCAAGCCTGGAAGGTTTCACATAGGAAATGCTTTTGGGGGGAAAATGTGAGATAGCAAAGCATGAAAGACAGTGTGAGGGAAAGACAAGTTGAATCTGAGCAAAGCTTAAGTGACAAAGACAACTGTTAAAAACCAAAAGAGGTGGAATGGATCAAGGGTCAACACTACTAGATGAGGTGGAAAACTGTTTCCCTGTATTCATGAGTATCAGTAATATAGATTGTGTCTTTGTCTTTGTGGTGTGTTTGTGTGTGTGTGTGTGTGTGTGTGTGTGTGTGTGTGTGTGTATGAGTGAATGAGCACATCTGCATTTTTGAAGTGTGTGATTAATGTCCTTTTAAAGGCTGTGGAAACCCCATGGTGAGAGAAAAACGCCTGAGGGGTTAATATTATCGCTCCTCTCTCTCTCACTCCCCGTCTCTTTCATAGCCTCCCACAACACACACATGCTGACACTCATGCAAAATAAGCTGCATAAGGCATGTTATACCTTAAGAAGACACTCATTCTGTATATTTTAAAGACTATGCAACAAATCATACACAATGCCACAGTCAGACCAAAAAGTTTTAATTGTAATCTAACCTTAACGGATTATAATGAGCATGGGATCGCACACATACACACACTCATGCACACACAACACCACAGATGAGGAAACTATAATTTTAACTGCAATTCCACACACATATATTAACTGAAAAACTCTCCTACAGTATTAAGGACAAAATCAAGCTGGTTCATAAAAAATCAGCAGACACCATTAACTGTTTTAACTCAATATACTTGGCTGATAAAGTTTTTCAAGGACAGTACACAGTGTGAGTGCTCACTTCAAGGCAAATGAAATCTACTACAAGAAAAACATGCAGAACCGATCTACAAAGCAAGCCTGCCCCCTTGTGTTTAATAAGAGTAATGCTATCAGTTCTATAGACGGCCATGACAGAATAAAAAATTATTAAGGAACAACTGGTCATTCAATACTCCTCTTCAATCAATTACCTTAACATCCATTCATATTTGTCTGCATTATGCTTATTAAACCTAATGGTAGCAGGACTTTTTGTGTATTTTTATGTGTATTAGGGTTTCATTTCCTGATTTCAGTCAACAGACTTCATACAAATCACCACAATTAAACAATCTCTTACCGGTCATCTTGTATCCACTTGCAGCTAGCTGTCCAGCCATGTACTCTCCATCTGAGTTGTTATGACTGCAGCCCCATGTTTTCATCCAGATTTTCTGGGTGCCAGGGATTACACTACAAACAACAATAAAAACACTGAAATACATTTTTTTTTTTTATAAAATTGATGCAAGCATAAAGGTGAGCAAATGATAAAATCTACATCTAAAACTAATGTTTTTACATAAATTTGCCATAAAATGTCAATCAAAAGATCAACTAATAAAGACCTGTCAAGTTTGGCCACTGTTTTTGCTCAGATATAGTAAGGCAGACATCAAGGACATTTTCACACTGAACTTGATTGGTTTAGGTTGAGGTAAAAAGCTGTCAACTAAACTCTGGTGCGGGACAAACCTGCCTATGAAGACTATGAGGAGGCTTCATTTGAAGTGTAAAGGCAAGGCAGACAAATCACATTATTCCGTCTGGGCTCTCAGGTGAGCCGATGGCATCTAGGGGGTGAACCTGGGATGCTGGGATTCACTGCGAAACCCCCTGGAGGTGTTGTGGGCCTATCAGCAAAACACCCAAGAAGGAGGGTGCCCACTTGATAACCCAAAGGACGCCATTGCTCACCTGACCTTCCCACGGAGTCTCGTTAGTGCCTCCAGCATGTAACAGGGATAACAACACCTAGTCTGGCCTGGTAAGTATCAATAGTGCTCACTGCACGCTTGCAAACAACATTCCCACTCTTCTTCCTAGCCTCACCCATGAAAGTTGGGGAGTAGAGGGAGGTAGAGCACAGTGCCATCCAGGGGTGGGGGGGAGTTTAGCCCCACAAGGAATCTCTCCCTGACTCTACCTTTCTCATTCAAACTGGTCGCCACTTTCTGGGAAACTAGGGTAAGAAATAAGCCACTCTCTGGCGCAACACTTCAAGACCCAAAGGATACCACCACTCAATTGATCTTCTCACAGAGTCTTATTGGTGCCTCAAGCACCTATGTATAAGGGGATATCAACATCTAGTCCTACACAACAGATCTAATAACAATTGTGATATCAGGGATTTTTCCTTGATCCATGAGAGTGCAAAGGAGGAATTGAAAAGGAGGAATTAAAATAGGTGTAACACCATTGTAAAAGACCCTTGTAGTATTACTAAAATGCCTTGTGTCCTGTTTAATCTGTCTATCACTATTCATAACATATGAGGTCCGTTGGTAAACTCAACTAACACTGCTGACAAACAACCATTTCTTCTCTAGATGTTTCTGTCTAAAGAAGTTAAATAAGAACACAAGGAGCAGTTATAAGTGTTAGTTATTAATGCATTATGACTTTGGTTTTATCCTACAGATAAATGTATCTCTGATGATGCAGG
>JAQNCA010000030.1:20478175-20501094 GCA_029783725.1 Acanthurus tractus
CAGTTATAAGTGTTAGTTATTAATGCATTATGACTTTGGTTTTATCCTACAGATAAATGTATCTCTGATGATGCAGGATTACATTTACCTCAACTACCTGATAAATGACCAACATGTTAGTTATTACAGCTTCATGTTTACATATATTTGTAATAAGTGTGCTGACATGAAATGAGACAGAACTGATAGGCAAAATATATTATTATTTTGCTTTGGTCTGGATAAAGGGAGCTGAACTTAAGAGGTGAAAGCAAAGTTACCGTCCTTAATGTGCAACAAGCTGCATGTGACAGTAAAATGAAATTCTGTTATTCACGGTTTTGCTTTCAAAGTTTGATAAAGCAGAGAAAAACTGAATGTATCCAGTGTTTAACACCATCTCATCCACCTGACTTTAAAAGTAATTTATGGGGCAGATCTATTGTAGTTGTACTGATGCAATATCACAATAAACTCACATCTTTACCTACTGTATCACTGTATCCAACACTGACATACCTGTCTGCTTGGAGCTCCTCATGGCTCAGTTCTTTTTTCTTCCTGGACCTTGGTATGATACTCTTTCTAGCAGATTGTCTCTCATGAGGAGTGGGGTCACTAGAGGACACCATGTCTTCAATGTCTTCAATCAGGGAGTCACAGGCAGATGGCATGATGATCTGAAATCAGAGTATTATTCAAGGGATTATCTCTCGTATAACTGAGACCTGTGTGCAGTAAAATATGCACTTTTTACCAAAAAAGTTGAAAAAAGCCTGTGTAATTTTTCCCCGTTATTTCAAAAGGTACAGTATGTATTAAATACGATGGTCTAAAATAGCTCCAAGGAACTCTCTCTTTTGCTAATTTTGTACAAAAGTGGTAATGATCGCTAATACACTAATTGCTATTGATCAAAATAGGATGTAACACGATGTAGTACAGAGGAGATGGAACTAAGAATCAGCAGCCTCCTAAATGTAAGTTGAGTTTCCCAGCTGCGTAAGTAATGCTGATATTGTGATAATAATTTATCTGCTCACTGGACAACATATATTATCCACCTTTTTGATAATTTTTCACTAATCAGATTTTTAGCAAATATGCATTGTTGTGAAGTGTAGTGTCAGAGGAGTGTTGTAACAAACGACCTGTTGAATTCATGATGCTGCATTTTTGAAATCCTGCCAAAACTGTAGGGCATATTTTGCCTATATTTAACATTGAATTAGACCGTCATGCTGATTAAAGCTGAGCAGCTGTGTGTACTAACACACCTGGGTTAATCGGGCTATACAATGTACAGAGAATTTTGTCATCAACCTCAGCTGTGTCTTCCCTCTGAGAAATTAGCATAGGCATAACACTACATGTATAGATTAGAATTACTCCTCCTTGGTCAGTCGTTTTAACCTTATGAAAAATAATTTCTAACTGACTAATGTCCCCTAAAACTAATTATCCTGACTGGCTGGGTAAACGTTAGCTGCAGCTGTGGACATGACATAAAAAAACTGACTTAACAGAGGTAACATTAGCGGTAACACCGACGTCTTGGCATAATTTGGGTTAAATGTTTATCATATAAGAACAGAAGTAAACTCCGTTCAAGTCAAATTAACCTTCCTAACCGATGTACCTTTTTCTTATTCCCCCCTTTAACCTAATTACGCACACTGGGTGACAAGCATCAACGTCAACTAATAAAAACAGTAAAAACCTGTGACACTGTTTACTTAGACGGACAGCTGGTAAGCTACAGTTAGATTTTTTATCTTACATGTTAAAGCTAACCGTTAGCTTGGCTAGCCTCATAACTAGCTGCTACCCACGTGCCCCTCGTTTTGTTACGGGAGACTCCTTTAGATATTCTATATATCTCTTACCTGAGTCGCAATGTGGATGTTAGTTCAGATAAATATGTATTCAAAGAAAAATATGCTGTAGAAACGGGACAAAATGAGTCTTTACACCATCAAAACAGTTGTCACAACTCTCAGTCCGCCATACTTGTGCGTAGTTACGGTAAGAAGAGAGGGACAAACAAGACACGCGCTTTCACACATCAAGGGAGGGAACAAACCATCATTCCTGATCGTCTTCATCGCAGCATATAAAGATATAAAGATAAGCTTTTAGAATAATTAAAAATACTGACTTTGTTTACTATCTCTATTTAAATTATGCAGACAGATTTCCATATTTATATTGCCTTTATTCAAATTTTCAATTACAAACACCCAGAGTACAAAAGAAAATCCTTAACCCCCCCCCACCCCCCCAAAAAAACAAACAGGACTCAAATTCCTCATTTAACGGTGTTAAGGAAACTTACATAACTGAGCACACATCAGAAAATCAGCACATTAGTTTACCTTAAACATTCAACAACACATTGATACTTTCACCCATGCGTTCAAATCGCAAAAAAGTCATCTGATATTACAGCTCTTTTTTTCTGTCATTAGTGAAAACAGGCAGCAATATTATCATTTTACAGTCAATTCTTTCCTATGAAATAGTTCAAATAGTCAACCTCTCACATAGCCTTTACAGAATATTTACGAATCAGTATATTGTATTTGGTAACAGCTTAAGAATAACCATAGGAAAATAGCAAGGAAAAACAGTGCTGTTTTAATTTTGACTATAGTCAACACCATATTTAGCCTAATGATAACTTTCTGTAAGGTCTAATTACACATTAGAATCACACATTAGAAATCAAGGAGCTGTAACTTTGAGAGCCACTCACAATACATTTCAGACTCACTGGCAATGACACTAGCTTGAGCAGTGCGTTAAAATCTTTCACACTCCATTACAAACCCATGGAAAGGTACAATCTTTCCAAAAATCATGCTTCTATCATGTAAAAGTGAATAAAATATTGTGACCAGATTCTGGTCGCTTGAAACTGATGAAGGAAAATATAATTACCTATGTTAATGATCACAGAAAATAGCACAACTGTGGTTAGAGAACAAAATGGGGAAAAATATTGAGCTTGACTTTTCCATAAATACATATAAAATACACTGATATAAATATGCCTATAGGGAAAATGTGTTCTGTGAATCAGAAGCAATTCTGTGCATTTTTATCAAATTTCATTCACCTCAGTTAGCAGCAGTAATTCAACAAAATTATGCTGCCTAAGAGACTATTTTTGGATGGATGATATTCAAGTTAACAATTGGGCTCTGCTGTCTCAACAGGCTGTAATCCTCTACTAATGAAAATGGCGATGATGTAAAGCAAAAAAAAACAAAGTTTGACACACTCCTCACAAAATTCCAAAAATAAAACTTAGTGTCACAGAAGCAAAGCCTTCTCCACACAGCAACGCAGGACACAAATCATTCATCCTGGTGCAGTGGTGTAAATGAACAGCAATGTCTTCTTATGACTAGTTACAGGCAGATAGGCTAAGCTAACTGTGAATGAATGACTGCATGCACACATTAATAAATGTTAACTACTTTCAGGTCTAAGACATAATCTGTATTTTGTCAAAACAATGGAAAAAAAACTAAATAACTTATGAAAAAAAAAAAAATTATATATTGCAATTATTTGTCCGCATTCTATCCATCGAATAAATGCACCCCAATATTCAAATTTAAGATGCATGTCACTGGTTTGAGAGCAAAGGCATACTCATATCAATGGAATCTTGCACTCATCAATAAGAAAAGTGCAAATAATCCAACATTAAATCAAAGTTATACAAGTGTAATTTCTATGACAAAAGGGAATTTCAAGAACTCATACACACTATGGCATTTACCTCTATGCCCTATTACTACTGTCCAACATTAAGTGGGAGGTAGCCTACAGTACCTTGTGCACTGAAAAATTTAGAAAACTGTACATCAATTTACACATGCCAGGCTTACTCTTGAGCAAGCTTGATCTTTGACATAACTCACACATGCTGCATGTGCAATTATTCAAGCGCACATCAATCAGGTCAGGGTAAAGTTAACACTAAGAGCAGCAAAAATGCCTGCAACAGCAGGTTCCACTGGTGTGAAAGTAAGGGTTTCAGATGAGATGTTTACGCTTTGTTATTATCTGGGATGTGATCAAACAGGAGAAGCTGTTAGAACTGAAGAGCAAAAATTTTCAAAATACCTAGAGGACAAAATAAATCACATTCCTACAGCTCTCAGTTCAAAAAGTCCCCTGGCTGGGTTCTTTAGATTAACCACTGTTTAAAGATTCATAGGCCCTTGACAAGGTATGACAGTAAAAAGAGACCTGGTACGAAATTTTGCTTCGTTGCATTGAATTTGACCCAATTACATAACAGGTCTATTTGTCTTTGTCCCTTATTTTTCTTTTTTCTTTTTTTTTTTTTATATATCCCGGAGAAAAAAAGCCCTTCATTACATGCTGAATCCTAGATTAGTGGCTATCTGGCCCCTTTGTTGCTTAGATGACCGTGATATCATTAGCTATTTCTACAGTATTAAAATCCATTAAAAATCAACACTTATTAAACCTAAAAAGACAAACGTGGCCCATCTGGTCTCCTACACTGCTTTAGCACACACTGATTATGCAGTGTGCACCGTTAAGTGGTTCAAAGTCAAATTTTTCAGATGAGCTTAAACCACAGTATATTTCACAGCACACAGTCTAAGAAAGAAGGCATTTGGGGAAGTTTGGTTAGAGCAACCTCTGCTGATAGAGACGGAGGGGATAGGCAAAAAGCAGCAAGGAGGAGGAATTGCATGCCCTAAATTCATGAAGTATCAATAACAGTATGAGTTGCAATAAATGCAAAGGGCCAGATTTAAACATGTGCATCATGTGCTTTCAGTTTGAGGAGGACTTAGTGCGAGAAACAAATCACAAGGGATAAAACAAAATGGAAATACTTTGTATACTTAAAACATGTGTACACCTGTCATCTTTTAGAGCAATTTAAGAACACACTCAATCATCTTAAATGCCAGTTTAGATTTTCCCTTAAAATGGGATGGATATGTCATGTGCCCTTGAAAACAGCAAATGAACTTCCATGCAGCTCTCAATGCATCTAAATAGTTCTTAAATGTACAAAAACACTCATACTCTTAGTGATATTTGATTATTAGCCCCAAAAATGCAATTATTAACCTGACAAGTGACTAAGAAGGCACTGCCTGCCTATCTTAATGTAAAATAACTGAAGTCTTAAATGCTGTGCACCAGAAATTGCCCTGTTTTCTTTTTTAAATCTTTATTTCTAAAATTTTATGCACTTGAACACACATAATGCCTTCTTAACAGTGAGCAGTATGAGCCTTCAATCACACATTATTGGTGTAATAGAAGGCAATCACTAAGAATCCCATCAGCCCCCACAGCACTTGGCATTAACACAACTCTAGGACATGTCTAATGAAAATGTATCACTGGGAATACACAGACAAACCTTGTGGCAGCCCAGCCAAAACACAGACTTACAGTCTCGTCAAATCCACTACTTGCAGGATCAGTCAAGATTTAATCACTTTTCCTCTTCGCTACTAGGGCAGGGTATTGCCACTGATTTCCCAGATCAATTTTGATTCTGATTCACAAGGTTCCAACTGAATTTTCAATTTGTTTAAAACAATATTTATTATGCTGAGAATTTTTAGATTAATGCAGCAAATAAGTTGTACGAGAAACTATCTAACCTGGTGCATTATGGAAGATCAATTTCCACATCAAGCCTGCTTTAACTGGCACTGGGGTTGTTAACATCTGCCTATGTAGACAAGAATTGGGTATTATTAGGATTTTAACATCTGTTGTTAAATATGCTGTTGGGAAAAAAATATAGTATTGACAGATGTAGGTCTGTATTTTAACAAAGGAACATTAGTGCTTAAAAAAACTTTCCTGCTTGTAACAGCCTTAATGTCCTTTTAATACCAGTTTCTGACATGACTACTTTGGTAAAAACATGGCATGGCAAATAGCCTTTCAAGATCTGCTGGCCAAACCTAAAATCATCCCACATTTGGCACTTGGCATGTTTTATTATGAGACCCTGTCAGACATCTGTGGAAAAAAAACTAATATTTAAAGATTGTTCTTGAGTTTCTACAAGTCGATATCAGATTATTAAAAAGAGATCAAATTAAATCAACCCAATTAAAGAGGACCTATTCCTTACTCTTGAGTATTACCCAGATGTTTTTTGGTAATCATATCTGTGCATCTTGGGTGCATACACACTTGCTTTTTATTTTTGCTAAACCCAGCCGAATCCCTTATGATGTGTGTTAATGCAAAAGTGTGCGGAGCTGTTTTCCTTGTAGCTTTTCTGTCTTTGTTGGACTCTCTGTGCAGTAACGTGAACTTTGTGTCATACGGAGAAGTGGGTCTCCTTCCCCTCCCCATTTCTACTGAACCAAACAGATGTCAAAAGTTTTAAGATATCCCCCAACACCCAGCTACACTGTGGAGGCCTTACATAGCCTGAGACAAAGAGTAATGGATACATCTTCACACTCACCAGCCATTTCTTTGTGTGAAATCATGCAAGACCGTTTGTCTCTCACTCCATGAAAGAACATGGCATTAAGTCCCATTGGGACTGAAAAAGCCCTCAATGTTTCATTTCCTTCTATTTAGAATTGGCTTCTACTAAGTACAGTCAGTCACAGGCATCCAACTGATTCTCAGGCTCTCTTCCATGCACATTATCTGAATTTCTATTGCCTAATGCTAGCTGCACAGGAGATCATCCAGGCCAAGAGAGGGCATTTTATCAAAGTCACAGGCGTCAAACAAGTCGCTAATTCCCTGATCATCTCCCAAACCTAACAGGTAGTCATCTTGGTCCAGAAGAGGAGGCCCAAGGTTTAAGAAAGGGCCCAAGGAAGAGGGGATCTGGTCTTCTGTCTGCTGGAGAAGACTGGTGTAAGGCGACGAGATGGGTGAGAGTGTTGTGACAGAGACAGCTGAGGAAGAGGAAGGCGGAGCCAGGGAGGGGCTGGAAGACGTGGTCGTGCAGCTGGGATCTGTGACAGAAAACCAAGTCATTAGTTATAACTTGTGAAACAGCTCATACTATTTTACAGCTGCAGTAATGACAATGTTGCTCAGTCTTTGATTAAACTTGCATGAGAACAGATGTGAGATTATGACACGTAATGTCTTGGCAATTCCTTAACCTCCGATCTAGAATGTGGGCCAAAGCCTTATGCTGTTTGCAATCAAATACATGACAACCATTAGGTGTCAATGGACTGTTTGAGATTTAAATTTAAATAATAGCATGTCAACTTTAAGTCAATGAACTATACAAGGCAATAAGGACCCTTTATGTTAAAAACATGCTGCACACCACATCCATCTTTAACAAACCTTGAAGGACTTTGAGGAAAGGTGAGTTCCCATTGATGTCCATGTTGCCATTTTTTACAGGACTTCTGGGGTCATTCTCTTCGTCGGGGCACAGCAGGACTTCGATGGGACCCTTAGTGCTGGTCAGATGGATGGATAAACTCTGGTAAAAGGAAAAAAAAGTTTACATAAAGAAAACTCTATTTAAAGGATAGAAAGACTCAAATTTCACATGCCTTCAACGTGTAAAATTTCTGAAAAAAGAGAAAGACACCAAAGGCGCTTGAGTTATATGAGAAATTATATGGTAACTCAGTGCAAATTAATGCAATAAATCACTGGATGATCGCTGTGGATGACAGTCACTGACATGCCATCCACAAATGACTGCCAATACAAATAAGCAACACCAACTCTAGATGAGTCCTCCTCACCTACTTGCTATCCCCACAGCTGGTACTATAATGTTGGAAGAAATGCTGTGTCTGTTTGACAGATTGCTCAGAGCAAGCGAGAGCGTTCCTACAGCACTACACGACAGTTTTTCAAACTGCAAAAGGTTTGTGAAGCTGTTAGCTTTTCATTTATTCAGAAAGACTAAAATCAATACGTGCATCTAACACCGAGTTGGCTCAGGAACAAATGAATGTGCTTAGTACAAAATCTGTCAGCAGGGACAAGCTATTCACTCAATTTGTCATAATCCCTTTTTAGACAGTATTATTCTTCCACACTGGCCTGTCCCAGACCTGTGGCTTGATTATTCACACTAATATACTCTGAGTAAGACAGGAAGTGAATTTCCCTAAAAGTCCAACTGTTTCTTGAAGGGAAATACAAGTTATACACTGTTATCTGTGAATGTTCTCATTCATCCAGTTCATCAGCTCATGCTTATCAGGCCTAGCCTAGTCTGATGAGCATGAACTGATGAAGCCCCTTGAATAAGAGGCAAAACGTCTTCACAGACACACTACTGAGTCCAGTTGCCTTCGATTTATTTGCCCAGAATAAGTTATACACTGAGTAATAAGTGAGCAAGAAGCAGAAGTTCCATCAGAAAAGCGATGACAGATTGAGCTTGTGTGTATTTCTGTGCTCATGCACGTACCTCATCAGGATCTGGCACTTCCAGTTTAGTATCCGTGGGCGCCTTGACTACAATTACAGTCTGGTCCCTCAGGTTTCCCAACTGTTTGATGTCTTGGTACGTTACATAGGCATATGTGGAGACGAAAAGGTTAAAGAAATAACACTGCAATGTCAAGCCTGAAACCTCTTCCTACATGAAGACAAACCTCCAAACAGCTGAAGTGAGTGTGATAACATGCACCTACACATGCTGGTGCTGTGTATCATAATGTGAGAAAAAAAACAGTTCTATATGCAACAGGTTTATCCTGGTTTTGCTATTTTAAAAAAAATGACTTCAGTGGGTCGCTGTTGAGGTATAACAATTGCTTTAATGAGTATTTATCCAAGTACTCATTTTAAGCATGCCAACAAAACTGCCATTAATTACGCAACGTTAACCTGCAGAATTATGGTATCACAGTTAACACATACGGTTTTAAGACTAGAAGTGGCAAGGAACTGTTTTGTTTTCTTGTTTTTCGGGGGGGTTTTTTGGCTGCCATGTCAACTAGCAACAAAAGGATATTTCTGGTTGCTTGGCAACTCGCTCATGTGTCTCACGTCCAAGCTGCACCTCTGGATGAGTTGTTCCAGCCTCTGCTCTTCTTCTCCCAGTGCAGAAACTTCCGCTGCCAGTCTCTGTCTCTGATTCAGTGCCCCCTCTACCTCCAGCAGACTACAGCCCCTGCAAGTGAAGGAGCAGTGAAGAGAGTGAATTAAAACAGATTTAACAAAGACTCTGGCTGTTCATTTAAACCTGAACTACTACCTCTGGCTCATGTTTTCAAACATGTTGTTGTAAAAAAAGGCTATTTGATCACAGTTTTCTTTAATTGCCATTTTTTGGAGAGTTGTCATAACACAGGTTTATATTTCAATATTTTGGTATATCTTTGGGGAAATTTTTCATGAGAGCAGATATTACAGAGGATGGTGTGGTCGAAAAACTAGAGGGTCACATCAAACACTAAGTTATTCCCTAGTTATACTTTTAACCTACAAATACAGGGGGCATTTGTACAAATGTAGTACAATTTGCAACAACGAAAGAGATCAGATTATTTTAAATGTTTTGTCCAATTGACATTCAGGCCTGTCACAGTAGTTGGGTTATGGACTTATATGAGCAACACCTTGAACATTTTTTATACATTTGATGCAGCCAATTGTATGTATATGTCTGTTTCTGTACTAAAGCTATACCTAAAAGTTTCAAACTTTTATAACATTCGTATTTGTCAGCAGACGGCTGCTCAGAGAAGAGCTCTGGATAGGGATTTAAGTCTCTGATCACCTCAGTTAGATTCAGTTCGGATTCAAAAGGCTATGATACAATAATAAAAATGAGTACTTACTAACCAAATGATTTAATCAATTAATTTGAAAGCATCTTAAAGCCTCCTGCCTGAAATGAGAATAATAAAATGCAGAGTAGTGCTCCACTGTGTTGTTGTTAATGTTATATCTTCAGCAGTGGAGAGCAGCCTTCATTGTACAAGAAAAGGGCACAGGAGTTTTTGAGGTGAAACTGACTGAAATTAGAGATGGCAGGGTTTGGTTCAAGCCTTTTAAAGTTGGAGTGTGTGATGGTCATCTGGTCTCACTTGTTAATCTGATCTGGAGTCACAACACATTCTGCCCTGATCCAGAGTCATGTACTGGTGTGCTCAGAGTTCTAATCTGTAAAATTCTGGTACTAAAAAGTGGATTTGACTTTGCTTTAAGCTGTCGCAGCAGCTAGCCTGTGAGCTGTGCAAATTAGTCTCTCTCATTTAACTGCAGAACTTTCGGGAGGGGGAAATTATGCTTATTTCATGGGTGTGCAGTGAGAAGAGAGAACATAGAAGAAACTGTGAGAAAGTAGCCTACAGCTAGTGTGATGGATCTGGCCTCTTCTGGCAATGTCTAAGTATTCTAAGAATTAAAAGTTCATTACTATATGAAAGAGTGTAACTGATCATAATATCAGTGGCATAAAATGGTCTTAAAATGACAATATTTTATATTACAATTAATCCAGGGCCAATATAGTCTCTCAAAGTAGTCATCGAAATAGGCCTCCTTGTGGTAAGAGCAATTTAACATAATTAGACTGTTTAATGGACTCTGACTGTCATTTCTTACAAGACAAGCACAGTTTTATCTACACGTTTCCAAGTGACATGACTGATCGGGAATTTATTTAGCAATACCCTCATAAATCCAACAGAAAATTAATGCTTGTCAGTTTCACCGCATGCATTCAGAGGCCTAAAATGGTAACCTTAGTGCTTAAGGCCTAATCCTAAACTACATGCACCTGTGGGGACAAGGCTAAAGATGCCCAGAAGTGAATGGGTAAGTAAATAAACAAAGTAAGCAAGTAAGTAAACAAAGAGGGCATAAGTAATTTTGCAGCATAGACTGTTGCACAGTCAGGTACCCTCACACTTTGGTGAGGCAACGCTTTGAATGCAGCCAACTGCTTTCTCGTGCTCGACAGGCCAAGAAACACAAGCTGTTTCATGGCAAAACCATTCTTGAGATTTCTACTACACCAAGCCAAAATAAACCTAGAAAGATTTTCAGAGACTTTGAAAAGATTTCAACTGAAAAATTGATTACTTTTCACAAATACAATACCACTTAGTTAATGTTTTTGGGAGATAAACTAGTCAAATGTTTTATCAACTATGCAGCCATTTGATCAGATTATGTCAGAGAGTGAAGATCCACCTCTGAGAAAAAAAGCATAAACTTCAGCAAGAGAGGAAGAGAAAGAAGCAGAGCTGTGTATAAACAGAAGTAAAACTTAAAATTTAATAACAAGATGCATCAAATTGTTTTTGATAATCATATGACAGCCATTTTAAATCTGAATCAAACTGAACTGTGGGTTGCTTAAAGATTATCACCACTAACAAGGGATAAAGAAGAAAATGCAGTATAAAACACAGAAATGGGGAAAAGATAAATGAATCCACAAACATGTAGTTAAAAGAATTATTTGCAAAAAAAGTTCCACAATTTCCTGATGACAGGATTCATTACACAAAGAGTACCAATTTTAGTTGGTGTTTGAGTCCACCGGTACGACAAGTTATACTTTTAAAGTGATGGAATCCAAGCACCCAAGTAAGGATCCAAGAGCAGTAAGAGTAAGAAAGAATGAACACTTACATCCACTGAATGTTGTTCTTAGATTTCTTTTTGATGAGATGAATTCCCTCGAGGACATTGGTGATGTCATACAGCCGTCTCTTCTGCACCTAAATGTAGAGAATACAGCTTTGATCACTACCCCGTGTCATGGTACATTTAAATACAAATTACCAACAAAAGCAAAGACCAATCCTGTTAGCCAAAATCCTAAACTTTGAACAGATATATTTGTTTCATATGTTTCTTATGCACTTCTCCCATACAATTTATAATGGAAGAAAGTGCATAAGAAGAAAACTTTTTTTTTTTTTTAAATGTAGTAGTATTGTTTACTAGATGTATCAGCATCTTTGACAGGATTAAAAGGAAAGGGTATCTACCATTAGGTAAGCTTTCTTTTTCATTTTCATTCTACAACTAGTGCCACTTTTATTTTACTCAGTGTCTGATGAGCCTTTTCTGGTTTGGATCTGACATTACCTGTAAGGTTTCAGCAGCAAGGTTGAGATCCAAAACGCCATCAGATGACTGAGCAAGAAGGTCCACAAATTTTTTTGTTAATAGGCCCAAGGAGGTGTCGTACCGTGTCTTTTCCGGCGGAGACTTGGGCGCTGTGACGGGAAAAGAAAGAGGAACAGAAAAAACATCATGAAAAAAAAAAGTAATTCAGCAATTGTACTTGTTACTGACATTTTGCAAGGAAAGAAAAACAAAAAACTTCCGTATAAAAGTTTTTTATGGTGGAGGGGGGCCATCCAAGAGATCGTTCTTGATGTAAAAAAGTCAACATCAGCTAAAGACTCAAACACTCACTTCATCATTAGATGTTAGTAATGAGTGCAAAGGTGCTTTTAATCCAATCCAACACAATCACCCTGCAATAAACCTTATCTGGGCAAAGCTAATAGCGATCAGTTCAGTTTGTGTCTGTCAGTGTCACAGAAATGAAAATTCGGCTTTGTGGTCATTTTGGGAAACTGGTGTGACATTTTCACATTTGACTACACTCGTGTTAACAGCTGAAGCATGAATTGTGCTGGGAAAACTGAAACTAAGAGGGTTTTTTAATATCAGTCAGGAAATGATTCAGTCAGTCACCATGAGCTGGGAATGTGTGATTTGCATGAAGGCAAGATCACAAGCAAAACTGCAGATCCAATTAGTTAAAGTTAACTTGAACTTTAATAATCACCCACTAAGTCCTTTAAAATAAAATACCAAGTCATATTTACCATATTTACCAGCTTGTAATATTCCAATACTAAAAGCTTTATGCTAATAGCATTAGTTCTCCTTAGCCAATGTGTTTACAACACATAGCCCCATAGTGTTACCTGTCTCACCCTTGAACACATCAAGAGGCTGGAATCAACGATATTAAACTGCTGCAAATGCTGTATATCACTGATTCATATACAGATGTTTGTTTTTTTCACTGACCAATTATATTCTACTTCAGAAGACCTAATGAGAGACACGTGTAGAGATTGAAAAGAAAAATCAAATAACTTAAGACTTTTATTTATTGTTTTTTTTTCAAATGTGTGTATAAACGTTCTGAATTTTAGCTATACTGAGTTTGTTTAAAGAAATTCAAGAATTATAAGATTTAAAATGTTCTATTTTCAAGTGCAGGTCAAATAGTTACCAATGACTACCAACTAGTATTTTAGCTTTAAATGCCCAACTTTACAAGGTATGTCTAAAAATATTTAGCTCTGACGTTACTACTAAAAACACAGAGATGAATGTGAATGCACTGTTAATAAAAAGGGAAGGGAGAATCAAACTTAAACATGCTTTTGATTTTTTTTTTTTTTAGATGGACATTAAAAATGACAACAGTTGAACTTTGTCCCCCCAACTCTCTTTTTTTTTGGGCAGATGACCGATACTGTATCTCTATTATTATGAAAAACTAGATATCTTCTTAGATTGATTTAAATGAACATTTAGCCTGCTTTGCACTAGAAATATACTGTACACTGTGTATCTCCACTCAATCTAAACTGAAATGTGATTTTTTTGGTCCATTTAGTCCAGCCTTACTTAAACCCTTAATGATTATGTCTATGTTACATATAGACATATAGTTATATATAGACAGATGGTAGAGTGCCCCTTATACTGTTCTGCTGCTTACTTCTGGGTGTCTTTAGCCTTGTCCCATTGGCTGCCGCTGTTGCTCCTCTGCCTCTTGGAGTCCTAGTCGGTTCCGACTGATACTGGTGGTCTGAATCATCCAGCGCCAACCGCCTTTTTGCCTGGATAAAACAAAAAAATAGGTTAACAGTTGATATTAGCATGTTGGTTGTTTGGCAGGCGTTTCATCCTTGAAACCATGTGAAATGATGCTTGAGACTGAATACTGTACACAATGACTTTCATCTTACCATTTCCCAGTTTCTATCAACATTATTTTTCTAAAGTATCTACACCCTTTGTTAAGTCAAAAGAAACACAACAATACAATTGTAATTTTCAGTAGCAAAAAAGATTTACATGGGGACATTGTTTGCAAGGGGACAGCCATATAATGGTCCAAGAAAAAGATGTTTTTCATCATGTATCATGGAGAAACTTGGATCTAATGATGTGGTGAAAAACCAAAAGTGATGGTGTCTATGCTGAACTCAATTGCCAAGACAGTCCCCGCATAGTTTAAGTGTGAACCAAACCTGTGGGTTTGATCATGCTGCTCCGCAAAAAAAGAGGAAAACCACTACAATCATATTTACATGCTCCACATAACACCATAACTATCACATGCACTTCAAATATTGCCAAAAGAAGATCCAGGTCTAATGTCCGAGACTGCAAAAAAATAATTGAGTAATTTTCTTTACTCTATTCAACTATTAATCGATATTGTTGTCATTTTCAAACCCTAGAGGCTTATTGTGAATAAGAATATATACGTATGGCCACATTTCTCTGTACTTCCAAGTTACAGGTTGTTGATATCTAACCTGTCATAATCAATTTCTTCTATCATACTGCTGATGTAGACTTACTTTGTGTGTTCATAATCTACAGCTTCATCAAGGCAATTTTTAATAACTGCTTTATCACCACTGAAGCAATGGGAGGCTGTGTGTTTGACAATACATTTCATTATCCCTTAAAATAGGGTGTCCTAGCCATCATCACCATGACATATCATAGTGGCTTAATGAGTAGCCTCTTCATTTAGAGAACCCTTGGACCTCTGTGTGAGAAAGAATTCATCCTGTGTTAGTATGTTTGAGCAACACCAGCACTAAGGTGCAGGTCTGCTGCATTTCCCTCTGAATCTTTAATGGTGGGTAAGTCAGTTGACCCTCAAGAAATATTGTAAGTACTTTAAGTATTGCAAATCTCATCTCCAATACTTTGTTACTTTATCCAGTCCAAGTCTGGGATCAAAATAATATGCCCTCTGTTGACAGTCAAAATGTCAGCCATTTTATATCAGCAGGCAGCTCCCCCAACCCCCTGCCTGGTCATGGCTACAGCCTAAGATACAGAGGCTGGTTTAGTTCATGAAAGATGAATAGCCAGGAACAAACCAACACCCTGACTGCTGCTGAAACTATTTTGTGTGGTTTGTGCAGGTTGAGAATACAGGAAACGTGCAGTCAGCACTAAAACAACAAACTCAAGTTTCACTTTACTTGGCATGAGAGGCAGCATAATGATCACTTTATTAAGTAACGAGGACATGAAACACTTGTGCAAAATTAAGTTCAAGTCCGACAACGAGTAATGCTGTCCTCTAACAATCAATACTGCTGCTAGCCTTGAAAGCTAACACATTTCAAGGTGCATCCAAGTTGGCTTAACAATATGTGTTCAGAGGCGACTGGAAGAAATATTTATCGAGTAGTTTCAAACTACAGTAACGCTTTGGCTGTGTTTAAGCTCGAGTCTTTCCAAGTTTATCCACTCGTACCTTGTTAAAAAGCTAAAAATTAGCCAACTGAGAGCAGCCAAGCAGCCTAACAATCCCCCAACCCCCAAATTAAGACACCAACGGCAGCCACTAGGCCACCGCTAACGTTAACGTTACTCATCTCTTACCAATATTTCCATCTGGCTGCAAGGGTGAAGCGGACTCAAAAGCACCATGAAGTTAGCATAGCACACTATTACAAGACAAGTCTACGATTCTGTAAACGCAAAACTGACTTAAACTCTTCGTTCGCTTCACTGCAGTCAACAAAACACTTAACCAACCTACTTGGGTAACTTAGCTAGCGGTAGTTAGTTAGCTTCCTCGCTAGGTTGAGCCGTGGAAATGCCCTGGCTAAGTAGCTAACGTTAGCTGCCCGAACAACAAGCTCGGCTAGCATAGCAAGCTAACATTTTGTCGTGTTTGAGGCTAGTTGTAGCATGTCAAAATGTTCAAACGAGCTGTATAGATGATTACCGGCGGTCTTCCCAGAGCGGGTCGTTGTCCTGCTCCGTTTGCAGCAGCTTGTTGTGGAGTTGTGTAAATGTTGTTTATCTGAGGTTCGGATAAACACACATTTGATGTCTGTGTAACGTTGCAAGGCGGTGGGGTGGTTATTATTTGAATAAACGTAGCGTTGGATTGACCAGGGTTTAAACGATCCGATAGAGTTGTTAAAATGATATTATTGTCCAGAGGAGAGCTCCCAACCCCCGCTAAAATCACTTTGTCCGGAGCCGAGGAGATCCCTCTTCTCATCTTGCGTATTCGGGGTAACCCCTTTCTTGTCTCTGTACTTTCTGGCCCGTATGGCTGCTAATCCGCCGCAATAATAACAAAAATATTCAGACCAAAGTAAAGATTAGAGTCTGATTTATCGACTTTTTTAAAGTATTTTTCCTTAAGAATGTGCATTTAGGCAGATGCAACGGATTAAAAAGTAGCGCAACTCTCGTTTCCCCCGTCTAGAAATGGCTTCAGGAAACGGCCTGATGAATGAAGGGATACGGTTTACGCGCTCAAGAGCCCTCCCGCGAAACTCAGATTTCCCGGGAAAGTTTCAAACGGAATTTACATGCCCAACGCTATTGGTCATTCGACGAACAGTCCCCGCCCATATTACTGCCGTATTGACCAATGATAGTTCAAGATTCGAAGCACCACGTGTTCATTGGCAGTTGTAAACAGGCGGCGTCATCTGTCACGCCTTGCGTGTTCCTTGACAGGACGCTAAGTGGCGCAAGTGACTTATTGTGCTGAGTAGAAAGAGTGAAGTGTTAAAAAATAAGTTAACGGAACCAGTTCATTGCCCTGTAATATTATTTTATTATATTTTATATTTCATATGTAAATACTGGTCACGTCATTTTGATGTTACCTGATCTATTAACTAGGCCTGAGACAGTAGAAGAGCAAAGCTTTAGTACATCTATAGGTTATGCATTACAAACTGAACAAAAGCCTCGGCTTTCCTCTTCTTTAATTATTATTGATCCATAGGGGGCAGCGCGTAAATGTCAGAATGTCAAGGTCATCTGTCTGTCCTTACACCGACGTCATCGTCCAAGGTAATAAGCCTGGATATACGGTTGGTAAAAAGTTGAGTGAAAAGTACTGACTATGCTCTATACAACTGTAAAATCCAACCACAAACATTCATTCTGATAACAAAAGCTGGTTAAATTCATAATGCGATTGAATTTATTTTTCCAATATGTAATATTGTTATCATTTTGGGGGGGCTGGGGTTTGGTTTGTTTGGTTTTGTTTTGTTTTTGCTTCTTTTTTCTGCCCAAATTCTTTGCAGTCCTAAATGTAACTCCTGGCTTATTTCTTCAAAGTGTGTTTTTTTCCATTATGCATATTCTTTTAATTATTTGTTCTGACCCTCTTAATTTTTTTATATTTGCTTATAAATTTCAAGATATGTCATACACATTTTTGAACTTAAAGCACATTTAAGCCTATCTCTGAGCTTAAGCACGAGTTGACAAAATGTAGAAATTAGCTCATCATTCAAAAGACAGATTAGCCCTGATGGAAATTGTGTCTAATGCCAATCTATATTTTATATTGTAACTAAACGTTAAGTATATACAGACAAATAAGAATATGTTTGCATAAATATGTCACTGTCTTAATATAAGTATACCATCTTTACCAAAAAATATTAATATTAAGTGGCACAACTAATTGCATTTATTCAAGTATTGTATTAGAGTGCACATTTGATGGAGTAGTGCTTAACTTAAGTATTTCACATTATGCTATCTCATACTTCCACTTGCTACATTTCAGGAGGAACTGAAGGTTTTATTCCATCACATTTATGTAACAGCTATAAAAGTCTTTTATACAAAATGTTTCAAGAAAAAGAAAATGATGTGTTTTTATGGGTTTGCAAAAAAAAAAGCATTTTATGATTTTTTTCTTTTTCATTTCCATGTTGATGAACAGCAAATCAAAGATGCTATTTACAAACTTTTAATTATATTATGAACTTGTGTATAATACACAAGGTGAAGAGAGAATGCTGAGGCCTAAACATGGACCTTCTGTGGCTGATCCTGTCTTGTGACCTCAGCACTGCTGAATTAAATGAAGTAGGAAACTATCAGTCAGTGTTAGAGCTGAAATTCGCTTAGATTAGATTTTATTCGACCAACTTAAAATAACACAATATTTAGGCAGCAAAACAAATAAGAATTTTAGTATACCTCCATTAATCAATGCAAATTATGTTCAACTAATGTTTGAAAAGAGTTCAGGATGAAGCAAAAAAATATTTCTAGTCTTACGTCATCTTATACTCTATTATAAAAATGTTTAAAAGAAAAACAATAACAAATAAAAAAGCATAAATAATCAAAAAACACATGTCAACAAAATTTAAATCATATTATTTGGTACAGTTGAATGTTATCTATTCTTAGTGCCTTACTTTAATTGTCACTCTTGGACTTATTCTGTGTAAAGTGCCAAGAGGCCGTTCGCCACTCACAAACCTGACATTTTGGATGTTAAAAATGACTCACAGCATTCACAGCACAATAAATAATAAATATAAATCCAAAAAATCTCTCAGCCTTGCAATGCCATGGCAAGATGTCTGAGGAAAGAGGGTTCAGTGCTTTCACAGATGACCTTTATTCATACCCTCTGCAACATTGTTTAACTTGCCTACTTGAGTTCTCAGAGAGATTTATTACCTGACTATGTAAGACATTGTTCATAGAAATTTCTCTTAAATAATGTTGACCATCGTTTCATCTTATTTCTTTTCAAAATAAAAGAACGACATACACTCGAGTTTTAGAAGGAGGACACGAAATCGATATTTGTGAAAGCCTTTTCAGTGCGCAGTCTTGTGCGGTGGCCGGTGTGCGGTCACAGCACGGACTTAAATGAGACTGCAGAAAGAATTTCTCTTTCGGAGAACAGATGTCGGTATTTAGTCTATGTTTGTATTATAATGCTTTAACCTTGTTTTGCGTCGTTAACCAGATCTTTATTTTGAAAGAAATGACAGGAAAAGGCAATTGTGGTTTCCGTCTATCACCGTGAAATAGTCGAATTGAACTCTGGTGCTGAGGGCGAAGAGGAGGAGGAGGAGGGAGTTGCAGTACCTGGTCTCATCAGCCTGTGGACTGGTTTGACTTGTCACGGGGGCGCCGGCAAATAATGTATCTTAGTCACAGAAAATAGTGGATAGGTAACTCAGAAAAGAAGGGGAAAAAAAACAACCGGTAACACTGAGGCGTCGCATGCGAAAAAGCACGTAGGATGGGCGAGCGCGCGGACACTGCGTTTAACGTTAGTACCACCGGATCAAAGTGGCTGCTGCCAGTCAGTGAATTCTCGGGCTTTCCTCTCGATCAGGTAGGAGTTATCTGTCCATAAATTCAGTAAGTCAGTAAGCATTGTTTCCCACGCTATGTTGCCCGAAGAATAGTTATTTCTGTCACTTTTTTCATTGTCAAATAGCGGTATGTCACTGAGTGTCATGCGGTTATTTCACTCAGTCATCGACGCCCTCATTGCAGTTCATTATTGTAAATGTATATATTGGAGGCGTTTAGTGTGTTTCTTTTGTCTAAAACTGAGCAGAAACTGGGCAACGGACACTACCCAGATTAAAAATTAGTCTACTTAAAATTTAGAGTAAAATACTTGATATTGTGGGCTTCTGTATTTATAAATACCACAACAAAAGTGTACATTCCTGTAGAAGTGATAAGAGTTCAATGGGGATAATGAAACAAGATGGAAAAAAACAAAACCTCACATCATGCTGTCATTGTATGTCCACACATGAGTCTTAGATGTTTTTGTCTACATGTGTTAAAAAGGCAGATCATTTGTTAAGTGTGTCTCTTTCTCCTATACAGGTGAATTTTTTGGCATGTCAGCTTTTCGCCTTGGCTGCTGCCTTCTGGTTTCGTCTCTACCTCAATCCTCATCATGCCAATCCCCTGGTCCGGCACATTGTGGCCACTCTCCTTGGCATTGCCTTTCTCATCTTCTGCTTTGGATGGTACTGTATAATACTGTGGTCCTTTCATTTTCATTCAAATACTGGAGCTTCTCTTTTTTTTTCCTTCATTGAGTCAGTGACATGGCTGATAGCCAGCATGTAATGAGTGAAAATATGTACTACTATCTGTAGCAGTTGACCCTTGCATTCTTCACTCAAAATGTCCAGTGTGTAGTGTCCAGTGTTGTTAACAGCACCGCAGGCTTCTGATTACGGGAGGACAATGAGGCTGTTGACACTAAGAATGCACAGAAAGGAGTGGTGGAGTGATGGAATCTAATAGCAACAGGTTTCAGGGGAAATGTATCTAGACACTGTGCCACATCTCAGACATTCAGATGTGCTTTGGTTTTAGATAAAGAACTCAACATTATTATTCAAATCATAGTATTGATACACACCTTCCTTATCTTCAGGTACTCAGCTCATATCCTAATAGTGGTGGCTGCAAACTACCTGATTATTGTCCAAGCTGATATCAACAATGTTCACAGGTAGGTGTTGGTCTTCATACTTCAAAGGGAAATCCACATAAAAGTCTGAGATAAAGCTACTCTAGGGAGAGCAGATATTTTATTGCCCAACCAGACACAGGAGAGGAAAAAATGGATTAGAAAATGGTTTCTTTTGGAATTAAGAATGGTTTGAACATAAGATTAGAAAAGGTACTGGATTAAATAATGGTTTAACAACTTTTTTATAGCACTCAACTGTGTTGGGATTTGTTACATTTAATATGTGACTGAAATGAGAGGGAATTAAGTTGATTACCTAATGATGTGTATAATAAATTGGTGCCACATGTTTGTAAAGAAAAGGTTTGAGTACCTGTTACCACAGAATTCTGTGCTCAGTAAGTGTCTGTTAGCCTGGTTGGTTTGGTCACAGACATGAATCCCGATACATTTTATAATCAGTAAGTGGTTACAAATGTGGCTATTGGACCAGACTGACCCGTCTGTCTATCATCATGCCAGCAGGTGGATGACAGCTCTGTCATCCTCTGTCAGTTATCATTTTCTGGTGAAACTTGTAAGACAAGTTGAGTCCAGAAACTGCTTGCGTCATAGATGTTTGGAGAGGACAGATTGTTGGGTCTCTTTCTCACTCTTTCACATATTGTGACACAAACTGCAGTGTGATGCAACTCCACCCCTCCCCTTATCTTTCTGTTAAATGCTGCCCAAGCTAACATACTGCTGTTGAAAAAAACAAACACAACACCTCAGGTGAAAGGCAGCTGAGCACGCCTGTCAGACCAGTCTGTATCAGTTCAAACAGACTGCGAAGCGTGTAGTTTTAACTTTCTGTTTACTTCTTTGCACCCATGTGTATTTGTGTACCTTTGTAAATGTACCTAAATGTTGGTTCATATTGGGTTTTGTGTGTGTTAAGTAGCTTGGAACAACTTGACCTAAGTTTGTCAGTATTTCCTCTTCATGAATGGAACAAAAACAGAAAGAGGTTAGGTTAGGTGGCTCTGGTATTCACAAGTGAAGGGATTACCTGCTGGGAGACGCAGATAAACCCAGCAATTGTTTTGTGCGTGTGGAAGCAAAACACACTTTCAAGTCTGACCCAGGTTAAACTACATCATACATCCCACACCATTTGATCCATTGTACAGTGTTTCTAATAAAAAAATATCAACATTTGGCACAGTAGTATGAGATATGAAAATTCTTTATTGGTCCTACAGAGGGGAAATTTGCATTGTATGTACTAGAGAGCATAAAACAATATGAACAGGCAGTATGAATAAGAAACACACGCAATGGTTAAAAAGTAAAAAAATATTTACACAATTGCACCTTGGTATTGCACATTATGAAAAAATGAAATTGCATGTTGTTATACTGTGATGTTAAAATTGCACATTGATGAGTGTAAATGAATTTTTTTGCAAGAAGAAGCAATACAATATATTTTCAAATGGATATTTTAAGTTAGTTATTAAAAACCAATTATCTCTCAAAGCTGTGTGTGTGTGTGTATTAGCAAATTCTGCCAGGAGGGAAATTTATTAGCTTATATCTTATTATTAATAGCTTTAAGGACCTAGACAAAGCACATAGTAAAATATGTTCTTAATCAACCAAGACATCACAAACTATAAGTGAATGACCCAGGCAGGCGTGTTGGCATTCTTGTTAATGTATTAAAGTTATTTTATCAGAACTTTGTAAATGTCTTTTGTCTGATTTAGTTGTGTACGTGCCTTCACACACAGGTATTCCATGGTGACGGCTATGGGATACTTGACATTGTGTCAAGTGAGTAGAGTCTTCATCTTTAACTATGGGATACTCTCTACTGACTTCTCTGGGTAAGGAAAAACTTAACCACTTGGTTGTCTCACCTTTTTCTCTCCCTGTCTTACCACACCTTGTTGCTGACAGCACATTAGTCATTAGTTTAAGACCAGTTCTCAATGTTATCAATGAATGTTTCCAAACGGTGTTGTACCTGCTTGAGCAGTCTCCAGTGCCACAGCCTTGTGTAAATACTACACCACTGATTAGAAACCAGCAGTGTGGCTGTTCATAGTTGACACCACCAACCAGGTTCAGTTGAGGTGATCACTGCCTCCTGGGGGCCGTGACTTTGTTGTGTTAGAGACAATCCTGCTTCTCTATTTGACGGGATCACAAACAAGTCCTAAAAGAAGAAGTTGGGGGAAGCAGAGGGGGGGAAGATGAGCAGCAATAAAGTCATTGGTCGTTCATTTGTAGATTAAGATAAGATAGGTAATTGAAATGGACTATTTTTAAATCAACGTCTGCCTAAGGGCATCAACAGCACTTTCATTCCATAGCTTCTTTCACAATGATGACATGCAGCTGCTTTGATAAAGAGAGTAATCATTTTGTA
>JAQNCA010000030.1:20505034-20519728 GCA_029783725.1 Acanthurus tractus
TTCTAGTTAATTTTTTTATTCATTGGGGCTTCTCTAGTCATATCTGGAGTTGTTTTGCAAGACAGAGCCAACTTTTATTACTTTTCTCTGCTGTTTTGTCTGAAATGTCAGCAGTCTAAAGTTAAATTCTGTATGCTACGTGAAACCTGAAACAAGGACGGATGCTCTCTCTCATACATATGCTGTTAACAGTGTTTCCAACATGTAGCTAGAAATCTTCAGTCCCCCTGCTGTCATTGTTTTAGTCTTAGCTCTAAAGGCGATTCATGTCCTCTGGTCTTAATAAGACTGATTCTTGAGCAGCTTTAATAGTTCGGTGGTCTTCACGTCCATCTGTAATGTGTCTTTTCATCACTGCTCAGCAGTCATCCGTTTCCCCTGCAGGACACTGTCTGTCGGAAACTGTTGATCTGCGGTGGCTGTATGCTGTTCTTCCTCACCGTGACTCGATCCTTGCCAATAGCGTACAACGTAGACCCCGACTTTGTCAACCACACCCCCTTTCTCACCAGACTCACCTACGCCTTCTTCTCCATACAAGCAGCAAGGCCCAAGTTCTACTTTGCCTGGACACTAGGTCAGCACTATGTGTATCTGTGTGTTTCTCTGTGTGTTTCTCTGTGTTTCAATTGTAGTTAACCAATTGTCTGCTGGTAATATGATGGGATCACGAGCTGCATTGTTATTGCTGGGAGTTATGTGATATTTTTCCTTTGTGTCTTTGTTTCGTTGTCCTGTCAGCTGATGCAGTCAACAACGCTGCAGGTTATGGTTTCTCAGGGATGGATATAAATGGGAAGCCATCCTGGGACCTCATCTGCAACTTAAACATCCTGGGGATTGAGGTACCTTTAATGTTTCACACAATCCAAAAAACAGAACACAGTCTCTCAACACTGTGAAAAAATTCCAAACACAGTCCACCATTGTATTGATCATTTTTTCAGACTGCAACCAGCTTCAAGACATTTATAGACAACTGGAATATGCAAACGGGAATTTGGCTCAAAACGTAAGTACTGCAAGTTTGAACATTCACTCAGCTTCACATTTTGCAAACTCTTTTGAAAACATCTGATTCCTCTTATCTCCTCAGGGTGTGTTATGACCGAGCACCAAAGCACAGGCTGGCACTGACCTTCATCCTGTCTGCCCTGTGGCATGGGGTTTATCCTGGATACTATTTTACCTTCATCACTGCCATCCCCATCACCATGGCAGCACGAGCTGTGAGTACTTTGTGTCCTCTCCAAATTCAATCCAATGCTCGAGTGTACAAGGAAAAGAACAGTCTACAATTTTGATAGCTTCATTAAATTAAACAAATACATATTCTTATTATAATTGCAGACAAATGCACTTCCTGAAATTGACTTACAGAATTTTTTTCCATCAGAAGACACATTGATAATTGACTTTTTAATCCAAAACTGTGGTCTTAGTGTTTTTCCGTTTCCTGTGTTTAAAGGAAGGTTGGTTGAGATTTTTTCAGAGAAAAACGCAAAATACATCTGGCAATATATCTGTTGATGAAAGTTAATATTTTCATATAACAGTAGTATATAGTAATACTGAAGCTTTAGTCATATGAATTTAAAAATTATCCGACAGCATTTAAAGGAAGGTAATAAATTTTGTCATGTTTCTTAGTTTGATAAATTTGAATTACCACATCAGAGCTTAAATACAAGATTCTTTTCACAGGTGTGCAGATTTACCTCTCTGTTTATCCTCACCAGATACGTAAATCCGTACGTCACTACTTCCTGGGTTTCAGAGGCTTAAAGCTTGGCTATGACATCATAACCTGGGCAGCCACCCAGCTAGCCATTTGCTACACTGTCATGCCTTTTCTACTCCTTGCAGTAGAGCCAACTTTAGTTTATTACAGGTATGTGACTTCCCTCTATAGTTCTCTTGTACTCTAGTCTAATTCATGCTTGCCACATTTGTATCACCATGAGTCAACATGGCATTCATTTTGTCATTCACCCACAAGGAGATGCCTCCCTTGGTTGATGCGCCTTGCACAAATATATTGTATTCCCTGCCTGTAATACTGTATAAGGGGCCCCATATTGTGCTTTCTTTTTAAAATTATTTTTGCTGTTCAAGTTAACATAATAACAAAAAAAACTCTCCTCTTACTGAAGCAGGCACAGTCTTTTTTGTGTATGAGTGCACATATAAAAGAACATGTCTATCATATGTAGTTGTGAGATATAAGTATCAATGCATCTGTGTGTTGCTCAGAATAGCTGCTGATTAATGTTGTGCTGCAGCACGAGCCTCATGTTCATTAGTACATGCATGATTCCTTCTGTGTGACATTACATTTGATGGGTGTAGTTCAGCAGAAAGAAAATAGCTCTTTCATGAAACTGTTCAAGCAAGGTCTGTGGTTTATCTTGAGTAACCAGAGCTTGAATTCTGGGAAGAGACCTTCCTGTTTAGTTTTTTAAAGGTATTTCTTGAAGCTTTGAGCATCACAAGGCAAATCCCATCCATTTCCATTATATTTAAGAGAAGGCAAACGCATCAAAACTAAGCAACTCTCACAGGAGCAAAGTTTCAATTTGAGGTTAACTGTCCCTTTAAGAGCCTGTATGCAGGCAATGCCCCTTGTATTGGCTGATGACATTTTTTAAGGTGGAAAAGTAGAGTTAAGCCTCAAAACTGTTCTTTTTTTAAAAAACAGTATAATAAATATTCCACATTTAATTTTTTACATGTTGTGCAGCCTGCTCTCTCACAGTTTCCCACTGATCAACATTTTCCCTTACAGTGCATTAATGAAAGGTTGCACTCTGGTTTTCATCCTTTCTTTCCTAGATCTATGTACTTCCACGTGCACATCATTAGCATTCTGGCTGCGATCGCCCTGCATCAGAAACACAAACCCAGGGAGCCCTCTTCCTCCATTAAAACGTTTCCCTCTGCCTCCTCCTCCTCCTCCTCCTCCTCCTCCTCCTCCATCTCGTCGTCAGGCTCAGCCCAGTGTCAACCCATTCACTCCAACAACAACGACAAAGAAGACTAAAAACACCCTCCTCATGTTCTTTTACTTAGTCCTCAGTCCACAGTGCTCCCCCAACACTCTGGGAGCTAAGGGTGATGTGGATTTGTAGGTGGCTCACGTGGCTCGTCTCACCTTCTTTACATCCCTAAAGGGCATTCATTCAGCTTAAAATGGCAAAAAAAACATTTTGTTATTTATTTTTTTTGGGAAAGAGAAACAAGTCAGGACAAAAACTCTGATGGTACAATACAACAGAAGATTCAACCTATGGCACTGGATGTACATGGGGAAAGATTTTCTACCATATTGTAGGTCCTAAGAGAATGCAGCAAACATAAGCGAAGCAGGCAGACCGGAAAGAGAAACATTAGCTGTGAGAGGTTTTCTCTGGTACCACCATCACCACCATCAGGACGCTGGCCTCCCTCCACTTTTCCCTCCATCTGCCCCTTCTCCTCTCCACTGTTCCCCCTTAATGCCCATCTCAACACCAGCCTGCCTGCTCCGACAACAATGCAACAGTGTGAGGAGAAAAAGGAGGGTCACTTTCTATCCTGTCCTCTATCTGAGCCGCCCTGCCTAACGGTGGGATCTAAGCCAGCACAGTGGGAGAGCAGCTCATAAGCAGGACACAAATACCAGGACACTCACTCTTTCACACACGCAAGCATGCACACACGCACACACACACATATGCATAAACAGACAAGACACTGAAAACAAATATGCACATACTCTGAGAGACCCTCACAGTCTGATGGAATACAAAAGCTGTCCTTGTGTGGCCACAACAAAAGAGCATACCAAGAGGAGAGACAGCCCTGGTTTATATATACATATGTTTGTGTGTGTGTGGACCTTGTCATGAAAAACTGTGGCCTCCCACTATTAGCTTGTGCTGGTTTGGTGGAAAGACTCTTGAAATACCAATTAGACGGCGCAGCTCTCAAACTGTCCAGTGAAACCATTACTAATGAAGTCTTTTAGGGTAGGATGGCAGCTCCTCCTGGCGAGGAGAACTTGACTATTCTTTCAAACAAGCAAACACTTTATTGTAGTTTCTGTAGATAATCATAGGCTTTAACTACACCCCTGCTAAGTTAAAGAAAAAGCTAACAAAAGGATAAACAATACATCATGCAACTTCACAGGCTTCTTTTTTAGTGTTTTTGCATTTCACAGTTTTAACAAGTGAGAAAATGGTGCAATATGAGCTAACATTTCTCAGAGGTGAAAGTATATGATTTTTCAACAATTTAGAGTAGTCAGACTTTTTCCCCCAGGACACCTCTGTTTGTTAGAGACATGGTTCTTAGTGTGTTAGTATTTACCAGACAAACGGTGCTGGATGCCGCTTTTTATGGTATAGAGTATCAGAACATAAGGTGCAGTGAGTCTCATAGGAAACACATATGGAAATTCTACTTTGGGACAAAACCATTGCATATTCAAAGAATGGAAAATATGACCATAAATATGGTTCATAAATCAAATGCATTTCTTCTCAGTTGCAGCAGGATGATGTGGTCGTTCTGTGGTTCTTTGTGAGAGACAAACTGTTGTTTTACCAGAACTTATCAGTGTCTGCAGCTTTGATTGAACAGTGACATCTGCTGGTTGCTTGTATGATCTGATCTCTGCTGAATTAAGTAATGAAGGTAAGCCAGTTTGGACTGAAACTGTCACGCTGTAGCATCTCCATATTCACCTTCATACCCACAATGAGCTGAAAGCTTGTTTTGTGATTTCCGACCTAAATTCAATTTCTTCTCTTCACTAACTTTTACTTTTGCACAATTGAAGATGATTGATTACACGGTGATATCCAATGAGTTATGTTGAGTAAAACACAATGAAAAAAGGTGCATTCACATTTTTAAAAAATGAGTTCTTCTGTTATTGGTCTGTTTTGATTTAGCAGCTACTATTCATGAGAGTTTTGGGAGCACTGAGAGATTTAAAAAGTGGCTGAGTTTTTTTTTTTTTTATGGTGCTATCTGCTGCAGGCTAGCATGTTATCTTTTGCCTACATTTAACAGTTGGTCCTATTGGGGTTGGCTATCAAGCTGCACTGCAAGAAGATTTTTTTTGGTCATACAAAAGTGCCTTGTGAAGAAAAATTGCATTACACTGAAAATGTGAGTTTGTCCCTTGAAATTCATTAAGTGGTTGTCTGATGAAAATGCAGTTTCTTTTTTCGGTTGTAGCACAATATTCGCATCTTATTTGTTTAATCATGTTGGAGAAACAATCTTAAAACATTTAATTAAATACCTGCTTTAAAATTTAATCTCCCATATGTAGTACTGGGAAAAAAAATGTATAAACTCTCTCTTTACATGTTCAGTCAACCAAGTAGTTCTTAAAATTGACAGCCACAGAGTCGAGCCTGTTTAAACGAGAAAAGTCAAAGAACATCTATGTTTCTTATTTGCTGCTTATAGAATAATTCTTAAATAAAAAGTGCAAAGGAGATATTCAAGATTTTAAGGGAAATAAAGGGTGGAACATGCAGCTTAAACTCTCGTGGATAATTAGAACAAATTTCCTTTTGACCAAATCTTTTAATGTTTGGGTGGAGCAAATATGGCAATATTTAATGTTTTTTGTTGATTATTTTAATGTTTAACTGCACAGAGGCACTTCTCTTGGAGTTAATGAAGCCTCAGTAATGAATGCTCTTGGGATACTAGACTTTTTCTTATTTGGCAGGAGGCTGATTTGCCTTTAACACTAAAAAGTTAGACTTGAGAAAATGCTGGAGCTAAATGCTAACAGTAAAACAGCTGGTCCCCATGACAGCTTCTATCAAAGGCTGACTGCACCCGAACTCCCAATGGAGGTGCTTAAAAGTAAAAACACTCTTTTCCAAGCCTGGCTTTGCAAAAAGATAGAAAAGCTTTTGTAAGAAAAAGCCTTTATTCACTAAAACTTGTTTCTTTTTTTGTATGAATAACATGTTTTTGGCACTGTATGTCTGCATGTTGCTAATATTATTAGTGCAGGGAAATGAGCGCTAAGTGGCACATATACAATTTTGAATGTGTTGTTATTAATGAGCAGCTACAGTATTTTTATGACTTAATACTGATTATTAAAATACTTTTGTATGTGTGTGTTTTTTTCTGATGTATGTGTGATCAAAAAATACTGACTGAGAGTGTGTTGTGAGATTTTATTACCCTGTTGCTCCACTCGTAGTATTGTTGGTGTAGAGGAAAAAGTGAGTGGTTTAAAAACATTTGAATAACAAATAAAGCTCCAGTGAAATAAGTTTGTCAAATTTTGAATTGTCTAATCTAAAAAACTTTTTCAGTTTTTGCACAGTTTGTATCTGTTGCACTGAACTCTACTTCTCTGTTACACCATCAAGTGAAACCCTCTCTATGCGAAGCCTGTCCCACGGTGTTTAATCTCTAATGATATTCTTAAATTGCCTCCCTTTCAGTCCCTTGGGTTACCTGTATGTTCCCCTCTGACACAGATACACCTGTGTATTTGCTGTGTTTTCTTCCTGCCTGAGCTCACAGTATAATGACAGCTGGGAGGAAAGAAGAAAATGGGACAAAGATGATAACAGGCAGCAACAAAATCTATTTAAGTCGCTGCAGTGCTACACTATGTTTTGATTGATGTCTTTAAAGAGAACATAGTGCTCTTAAACTGTTATTTTTTTCATTTAATTGTCTGTACAAAAATACAAGTGGATTTGTGGAAGAACATGATGAATAAGAGTAGGTAAAAGTGATTTAAAACCTAATGTGTATATACAGAAGTCAAACCAACAGACTGTTTGACATAGTGACATATTCTATCAGTGTCTCCCTGCGCAACGTCTGTAAGTTCATTGTTTTTCTGAAGTTTGAGCAGGCAGACACAAAGCAAAGCTAATTTCATTTCTGTTAGATTCTTGTTCTTTACTAAATAGGCTGTATCTCCTTCCTGCTTGATGTATTCATGAAAGGATAGTTTGTTCACTGTTAGCGACTATAAAAAGCAAATTCATGCTCTTGCTTTTATGTCTCATAACAAGCTGCCTGCATTCAGTTTACTTCTACTACATCATCTCAGCAAAGGGTGTATCCATGTTGCTATAGCAGCTACAGCAAATGTGGCGATAACACAATAATCATGTTATTAAAATGCCTAAAAGCCATTCTGCCTCTAATACTATTAAGCAAATTATTTATAATGTTTTTTTATGGAGAAGCCCACACTTAACACTTCTCCAATACCTCACAAAAATGCACTTTCTACACATGCAAAATGTGTTAAGGATAAATTTAATTTATATTAAACCAAATTTCATGCAGGATCATGCAAAATGTATGGGGAAAGTATACACTAGGCCACATGAATACAAGTTGATAAAAGCTTAAACGATGCAGATAAAATCAAACCAAAACATAACATGACACAAAAACTACCTTTTTTAAATCAATTTTTTATTGTTTTTTTCATATATATTATATTCCTCTTGAGGGATCATTTTTATTTGTTGCTGTTTTTTTTTTACATATGTACAGATCATAAACTGAATGTATATATGCATATAAAAAGATAACATATAAGCATAGCACAAGTATGTTATGCGCCATGAAATATGACAAAATAAGAGTGATCCATAATGTCCCACAGACTTAATAGAAACCTGTTGAAAAGTCACTAGGAGATGGAGGATTTAAAATTTTTTCATTGCTTTTAAATTGATTTACCCTCATTGCTAAAGGTAGAGAAATTACTTAAAAAGAGAATAAACTGAATCCGTGTCTTGAAGTTATGTAAAAATTTGTTTAAATTTGTGAACTGTTAGTGGTTATTATGTTCTAATTTTAGTTTGATGGATTACTCAGACACCTGTGCCTCTTGAAGACTTTTTCACTACTCCAAAAAAGAGGGCCAGTTCCCATGATAGCTGCAGCTGTTGAGAAACCAAGGCTGTATTTCTTTGTTCCTGGAGAGTTAACGCCTTCAGTGCAAGTTTCTCGATAAGCAGATGCAGCTCATGCCACACTAGAAAGTTGTGCTGGAGGAAGTCCCCAAAGAAATCAGAAGTCATTGGGAACTATGAATGCCCCAAATTAGAAAAAATACAGGCTGTTAAATCAGATGGGCTTCATGATCTACAAATATTAGACCATGTCCTTCAAGCTGTAGGTCAGTAACACCTGTACTGTGTAGTTACATACCTCTGGCTGATGACTTCTGCCTGTTCAAATCTCCAACTAAAAAAGCTTTTTGAATTCTCTGAAACTACACATTTTCTTTTAAACATCAAGGAGAAGAGAAAACCCGTGAAGAACAATTTAATATGCTTTGTTTTTGCTTTGTTATCTTTGATTTAACATAACACCATGTTTTTGAACACAAATTTTAAGATTATGTATCATCTCCAAGTCTAACCTCCAAAAACAAATAAGTTCAGTAATGCAATGCATTATGATTCTCAGAAAAAAATAATACCCTCTAAATTACAGTATTTTGACACTGAGATAGTAATTTCTTACCATGACTGACTATGCACTAAAGTACTGTCATGCAGTTTAATGATCCAACGAAAGGAGCCAAATTGCTACTATTACAGTGGACTATTACCATCATCACATTTTGCCTACCGAGTAGTTTTCACATCTCAGTTTTTTCTAATAGTTCACATCTCAGCAGAAGGCTCTGCTACTGAAGACTGCACCAAAACACACAATCCTGTTTGCAATTATCCATATCCATCTTTGGCTGTCTAGAAATGGAAACACACAATATTTCCTGTGCTTTGTTACAGTTTAGACAGTCGTAAAATATTTATATATCTATTTATCACAATTATCAAAAATCAGATCTCTTGCATGTTAAACCAGCCTCTTAATCAGAGTCCTGAGTTCACCTCCAGGGATTTGTATCCTGCTGCAATACATATAGTTTTAGAACATACCTGTTTTATTATTTTTACAAAGTCAACATGTACAGTAGAGTTTTTTTTGTAAGCAGTGCATGCAAGGTGGAAATCAAGCAATCAGATCAAAAAATCCTAGCTACATTAATATGTTAAATTGTTTGTACATTTTCTTTATTATATCACTGCTTAGGATTACTGTTACCAACATAATAAATGACTTAAACTATCTTTTACACATGATAAGTCTTCAGAGCATCTTTGTAGGTGTAGTTATTGACTTTAACAGAAAGCATTGTGTTATAGAGTCCTTCCTGCTGACAAATGCTATTAAAAAATTTTGTTTTTGTGCTGATATTCTCAACATTGACCTTTGAAATAAATACGGTATACAATGGGAGCATACATATATACAAGTCTAACAAAAATAAATACATTTTCTGTGAAGAAAACCCTTCCATCCTTTCTCATTAACAGATTCGACGTCATAAACAAACAGTCTTCAGCTCTGCAGGTGACATGCAGAGCTCTAATAAAGAAACTAGGAAATCAGTAACAGCTAAATTAAAGCCTGTAAATAAATTCTTTCTCTTTGTCTTCACTGTTGGTAGATAGTGCATGTGACCTACTTTTCTTTTCAAAATATGAACAATGAGTGAAAACAATGATAACAAAGTGATAAATTACAGTCAGAGAAGCTCAGCAGGTGAACATTTGGGAGTTTAAACAAGCAAAAAAAACAAGTTAGTTATAATTTATGACTACAAGTGTGACCGTCTGAGGTGTAAACTGTGCTAAACCTACAATTTTCTCAAAAAATCAACCAGCAGAGGGCAACAGAGTAGAGACAATCTCAAGCTGATCTATGAGTATATGAGGAAAAAATGTAGCTGCAGTTGTCTTAGTGTTAAAAAGCAGCTACAGATTTTTCAGAAAAAGTGTAACAAACAGCGTTACACTCATCTCATTTCCTGTGATCTCCTGAGCTGTCACTGTGTGGCTCCATAGGAAACTGGACTAGAGGCCTTGTAGTGCAGCTGCAGCTGGTTTGATGCAGTTTCGGTAAAGATTATTCATATGAAACTGGAGCCAGAGGTTTGGTGCTAATTGGTATTTCAGTGTTGGTATTTCATAGCTTACATCCCTCTGTGTTTGTCTCCTTTCTCATCAACTCCTAAGAGGAAAATAAACTTGTTCTTAAAAAAGGTCATATCCTGATGAAATGCACATATTTGGGTACAAGCAGCATACACGGGAAATATTTTGTGCATGTTACTGCTTTGGTTGATTATCCCAGTATATCATATAAATTTATCAGCAACAAAAAGCATAAAAAATCACAAGAAGCAACAGATGTCTTTCATATATAACCAACTATATTGTCACCATTGAATGACAACCATGGTTGTCATGGAGTGTGAGTGAGGAAGGCCAGCATCTTTTATTGAGACTTTATCATCAAAAGGCAGACATGCATGTGAAATTAAGGAATAATGTACTTGATGTGGGGGAGTGCATCTTTAAGTGCAAAACTGATGCTCTTTAGTTGACTTATCACCATCAAGAAATGATGAGGAAACACAGGAAGTTCTTCAAAAGATGTTTTTTAACACTGCTAAATCAAGACACTTGCATGCCTTTTCTGAGAATATTTATCACATTGTCATTGTCAAAATGCAAAGTGAGATACTTTGAATGCTTTCTTTTTTTAATTGAACTACTAAATAGTTTTTTTTTGTTGCATTGGTTCCAAAGTGTTTTGTGGTATGTTAGTGAGCCCTAAAACTGTCAATTCACTTTGCTTGCCATCAGACAGAGATATATATCTAACAGACTTAGAACAGAGAGAAGGAGGTCGCTGCCTTTCGATTACTGGTAACTTACAACTAAATGAGTTTCAGCCAGTGTCAGTCGGTCAAAACAAGACATTGAAGTAGCAGCAGTTAAATTAATGAAACCGTCTCTTGACAACAGGTCATGTTCCTGTGCTTGAGTTCAAAGTCTATAATCAAACAAAATCTAAAATCCTCTTCAGAATATATTTGATAGTTTGTTCAGGTCTTGCCAAGTGATTAGACTGTATGGGGCTTTATGACACCTTCACAAACTCCAGTCCACCAGTCGCAGCCAATCAGCCCCAGTTCTAATAGTTCTTCTAATAGATAGTCCTAATGGTGATTCCAGCGAGTTGACAGTTTCAGTTTTTGCTGCTCTCTGGTGGAGCAGGTGGTGGTTGTGTTTTCTCCTTCGCCTCCGTCTGGCCCTCATTCTTCTTCTCATCGTCGTCCTTGAAGAACAAAAGGGGGAACATGCCGAGGATACAGCCGATGCCGACACCGATGGCTTTACCCTGCACAGAGGAGAGTGGAGGTAAGGAACAATACTGACAAATACACTTCAAGAGAACAGGGTTTAAATGATTCACATAAAAAAGGCATATGTTTTAGTTTTTTTAATTTAAATGCTTTATTTTATTGTACTTCGGTTAGTTTTGCCTGAGTATTAGGAACAGTATTGAGAAATTCACCTACACACAAGCTTCAGCCTCATTTGTTTTACAAAATCTTTTCATGCAGTGCCTAGCCTCCTTACTGCAAGATTGAGCAGGCGATAACTGCAAGGGAAGATTGACTTTAGACACTAAGCTCCTATCACACGTTGACATCTGTTCTTTATATGTACATGTTTGCAAGAAAATAAAACAGACAATCCCCAATCTGTCAAAACCATTGAGGTGACTTTTTGCAATCAGCTAAGAGCCTTTGAGTGTAATCACTCGACCTAATTAAGTTAATTACATTACACACTTCAGCAGTCACAGCATATTAAAAATCATCAGGTCTAATTTCCTTGCACACAATGAATAAGTGACAGAAAGGGCACATCACAGAGGCTTGTGTCTCTGTTGTCTGCTCTGATGAGAGCAATGCATTACACGACAAATGTCATCGTCCAAATGCTTTTTGCAAGAGTTTAATTAATACCCTCTCTAATTTTTTAATTTATGTGTCTACACTTTTGTTTTGTCTTTCACAGGTGGCAACCTGTATGGCTGACAAATAGAGCCAACATGACGTGTAAAAAAGCTGCTGTTTCTGGAACACTTGAGGCTAGCCTCTGAAGTGAGTCAATCCCCTGTTGAGCCACATACTAAAATGCCCAGACTTACAGCAGAAATAAATACAGCACAAAAGAACTCTAAGCTAAATTCCTCTTTAAAACAATGGTACAGGTTGAATTTTTGTAGAACTTACTCATTTTGATTATATGAAGGTTAAAGTGTTGCATAATTAGGCATGTGGCCTTTAGTGGCGGCCAGCTGTCTGCTAGGCGTCAGCTCAGCCAATCAGTCACTGAACTTGATCTCATGGCTGTATTTGTGTTTTTGTGTGTATCAGAGCCTTTTAAAGAACTTTTCATTGCAAATATACAAGAAATAATGTGACTCTCTGTGAGGTTAATTATACTAAAAGAACATAAAATAAGCCTGTGCTCCAGCTTTAACCATGAGTGACATTTTAGAATTATTTCATTTGCATGTCAGCAGAAATTAGCCTGATCTACACTTATGATAACTTTGGATGGGTCTAAATATTTTAATCCACCCACTTCACACAGTTTAGGTTATTGGAATGTACAGATTATGGAAACAGTGTATCTACTTGACAATTCTGTCTGTCTGACATCAGGCTAATGACACCAAACTTGTTCGCTTAGCTCTTTAACTGGTTTTATTAGCCATCAACCAAAAAATAAAGGTTACCCTTGAGCAAGATGCCCAGCAGTGGTAAATGAATTGCTAGCAAAAATCGTTAAACATAGGCAGTAATGTCAAACTCTGGTAAGGAGGTGTTATAAAATTAGAGGGATGACTCTTTTGAATAAAGGTAAATAATGGTCCGCTATGGTTGTTAGCTAAAATTATGAAAAGTAAACGTTGAACTAAACATCGCATAAAGGCATATGCTTGTTAGCCTAGCTGGTTTGGTAGTGTTAGATTTGACCGTTTTAGGCTTTATTTGACTGGCCTGGGCTCCAAACATCCTCCATTTCTTTGTTCAAATATAGCTATGAATTAACTGTAGTCTGGCACTGCAAACATAATAATAGACAAGGCCACCATACTGAGCTTCACCAGGGCTCTGGGTTAGGTTATGCAGAGTGTGTCCATGTTTAACACATTTTACTAACTTTAAGAAAGACAACTGAAATGAGAGACATGCATTGATATTTAAAGTGGCAGATACAGAGAGCAGAATTAGGGTTAAGGATTGTGGCTTTTGTAATCAAACCAACCGAGTGAGAGCTGACTCTGGTCTGCCACATGTCCGCTTGTTTTGGGCTCAAGTCAGGAATCTGCATTCCCAGCCGAGATGCCAAGGCCTCCACGTAACCTGCCAGTCTGAGGAAAGAACCAGACAGAGGGAAGAAGCAGAGAAAGAACTAATTTTAAAAAAAAAATGCTATAAAAGTGAGTTGTAACAATGAATTACTTTAAGCAGTGACCCATTAAAGGTGCTTTGAGAAATGGAATAACTGAGAATGATCAGTTTTTCTTTCACATATCAAATGAGTAATTTAATCCTCATTTCATGTTGATGTTTCTCGAGATGGAAAGTCTGTGAAAGCACAGCAGAGGGATGTGGGAGACATAAATCTTGGTAATAGAGACATTTGAATCAGTAATAGTAAGAAAAGACTCAATATGTGTATTCAAGCATGAGCGCAATGTGAAGACAGAACACAGTTCAGTCCTTTGCTCTAAGCTTCAGGTTTTAATATGTAATGAAAAACAAAAACAAAGAGTGTTATTAAGATCCTATAAACAAAATGTTCATTACTTATGAAAATAACATGCTCAAATCAGTTATGTAACTGTTTTTTTTATTTAGTTTCACATATTCAGCCTCTTTAGATGATTTTTTTCTTTCACAATCTATCAAACCGTCTATGGGAAAATATTCAGCATAGCAAAGGAAATGTCTTGAGCAATTGATAGTAATGAAAAACAAAATAAATCAACAGATGAAAGTTCTGAGCTGCCCCTTGTTGCTGCCATCTGTAATGAACCCGACGGGATGTCAAATACCAGCTTTACTGAGAAGAAAAAGAGACTCCAGTGTGCGTTTGAGCGAAATCATTTCCAGCTCTTCAGTGTCTCACACAGATGACAGAAGGAAGACAGATTACAGCTGATAAAGGCAAGTTTTCACTGAGTAATAATGTAACATTGAGAATTCATCACCTATTCTTTTTTGTTCACTTCACTTATGGACCTTTGCCTGATGTGACACACTGAATAACACTGCATGCAGGTGGCTCCATGAGCTCTGTGAAACTGAATAAAAGTCACTGACACTTAATTCTCTAAACCTTATATAGTATGTACAAAACCATTGCATACAATTACATAGATAAGATTCAATCAGATGTTTATTTTTATTAAAGTTTTAACTTTAGGAATGAATCATCCTGATAGCTAGAGCAGAGAGGGTGATGAAATAGCTGAAACTGTCCAGAGCTGAGAATAAGGTCACATATTTTGTGCCAACATAAACAACAGGGCATCAAGGAAAGAAAACCTAAGAAATGAAGAAATACTGTTATTGTTGGCCATATTTGGTCAAATATGAGATAAGATAATAACTAAAATAAACTTTAATGATATCTATAAATCAAATTGGGAATTTGTAGCAGCAACATAGCAACATAGAAGAGTTCAGCATAAAGGGATGAACATAAATCACACACTGTACTGACATGATGGTAGGTGTCTGTTAGTTCC
>JAQNCA010000030.1:20549216-20566062 GCA_029783725.1 Acanthurus tractus
CATTGCTGACTTGTTTAAGTGTAAATGGAGAAAGCTGACTGACTGCTATGCCTTGATCTAAAATACAAAGAAATCAACCCTTCCATCCTGCAGTTTTATTTATGGTATAGAAAGTGAATCATGACACCAGCAAACAGAAAGATAATGCAACTCTTCTTTGTGTTTGCAAAAACAAACTTTAGGAATTTGCCTCCTTGGTAAGAAAGTATTTTTTCTCTTTCAGTTTTGGGAAGCTGAAATCTTACACTGCAAACCAAACAAGTTCAAAAATTTTACAAGCCACAGTGTCAGAGATTTGCTTCTGTTAAAAATGACTGTCTGTAATTTATGCTGAAAGCAAATAGTGCAGATATGAAACTACTTAAAGCAAAACCATTCAGCTGTCTATCACTGCATGATTTAAAGGAGTCTGGTGTGCAGCACACTGAGTCCAGATGTTGATGGTTTAGTAAACTAGTTATAGTAAAGATATATGCTACAAAATGCTGGTGCGGAGGAACTGAGAGATTTGGGGGATTATTTGATATTTATAGCTACACTGCAGGGAATCATTTATCAAGAGACAGTGGAGTAAATAAGGCTCGACTGAAAATGCAACAGTGCTTTATCTTTTCTCCACATTTCTACAGCTCACTGATCTGGATCTCATATTATATCGATATTTTCACTGACAAAGGGGAAAGCTTTGATTAAGATTCCACAATATCCTTATTTTTCAATTGTAGCGTTCTTTAAAATCCAATATCAGTGAATGTGGCAGTGATGAAACAAAATGATGAGCATCTATTTTTAAGTACACTCTCTGTATTTTATTACTAGAAAGAATAAAAGAGCAGCTCACTCGTAGAGATAACCTCGTACACTGTAGAGAGTCTGTATCATCGCTCATGCCTCTCCTTGTTTCCTCCCTCTGTTCCCTTCCAGCTCGATATTGATTGACCCATTGCCTTCTTTCTTTTTCTCTCCATCTGTGGGATATCCACCATACTCTCATAATCTCATTCTTATGGTTAATGAAGCCCATCTAATGCCTCAACCCTGCGCTCATGCAGCAGACTGAAAAGCCTTCCACTGTAACTGCATTTTGTGCAGGATAAACTACTGCAGACAAAATGCAAACCAAATGCGTTTGATATGAACTGAGCAGGACAGATTGATCTCAAATGAATTTGACCCGCTCTGCAGCTAACATCAGACAGAGACAACATTAAAGTTCAGTGGTACATCTGATGTAGTGCAATGTTATTGTGAGTTTGGATTATGAATACATTTTGGAAAAAAATGTGAAGAGTTTTGCTCAAAAGTGGAAAAGCAGATAAGATAACAGATTACCTGGTGTTTACCTCGAGTTTTTCTAGTATTTAATATTTTATTTTTTGTGAGAAGTATTGGCCCTGCAGGATTTACACACTGCCAGTCAGTGATGGGTCTAAATCAACATGTCATTACTTATATATATACACAGCCACAAGCAAGTTGGAGATTTCGGTACACCTGACTTGTAAGTCTTTGGAAGCAATGGGTGAAATAACAAAAAGAGTCTTAAGTGATCTTCTCTCATCCTTTGATGTGAGGACACCAAACCGGCATCATGGTCCAACACATAAACATGCACTTGAAAATGATCTGATATTGTATTTAAATGTCGGTGTGTCAGGTGACTCTTCCCCCAACTGAAATCCTGTGTGAGTAATATGTGTGTGTGCGAAGTAACTGTGAAGTCGGATGCCAGTGAGAGTTACAGTAATGACTTTTGTCAATTGATTCTAGCTGCTCACAGGGAGGTCAAAGTTCAGAGATCGGGGTCAGCTGCAGAAAAGCACTCTGGGAATTAGCTGTCGTCCTCCATAGAGTGGTGTAATGTTTTGGAAAAAAAAATACATGTCTAATTGCAACATTTAAATTGTTAGGATATTCATTGATGATATGAAGGAAGATTTAAAATAAAGCCTCGATCACATTACCAACACATGGGCCACTCTATAGGTTACCTCATCCAGTAACAGCCCGATGCAGCAGACTTAAACTTTAGCTTATGTCAAGGTCAATGAACTGATGGGTAAATATTAAGAGAATACAAAGCACTTCTTTCTAAACATACATAAATAATAATAATCAAATAAGATATTTCAAGAATGTCTGCCCAAAAAGCCCATGATTAACAGACAGAAATGTTATAGTTCATATTGGACAGTACTCATTACTTATATGGCTTTAAAAGAATGGCTGCATTTCAGCAGATTTCCCTGCTGCATATCACTATATGTCTGTACTGTAGTACATCACCTACCTTGGGCAATGGCTATGGACTCGAACTTGTGCAGCTCCCGCAGTAGACAGGTGCGCTCAGACGGATGTAGGCTATAAATAAACTCCTTAGCCCCGCGGGGCGAGTTGAGGGGCTCCACGGGCTCCTTCAGCGGATGTGTGCCCAGGTTACACCGCTGCACCAGCGTGGACAGGGGGGGCTCCGAGCCGAACCGTGTCTGTGATGCTGTGACCGGGGCTTGGTTGTTGCTGGATCCGGTTGTGGCCAACCCACTCCCGGCTCTCAGAGAGAGGGCGGGCCGCAGAAGGCCTACTCTCCTCAGACAGGGCAGCATCTCTGGGATGGGGGAAGAGCAATGAGCCGGGAATCTGATGGAGAACAGTGGAGGACAATAAAACAGGCCTGGTTACCACTCTGAGTCTACACTCAAACACACGGGGCATGTCGCTTTACATGGTACATTTACTGTAATTTGACTTAATCGTTGCAACGATCGCATAATTACACCCCACACATCCTCCATCTGGACGGAGCGAGGGTTATTTAAGGGCAAAACACGGGCCTGACAATAACAGTAGGAACAGAGGAACAGGCTGATTCAAGCCGAGTTTTGAAATAACAGTTGGAAAAGATGACAGTTGCACATAAATGAAACTGTAAGTTGACTTATCGGACGCACCTCAGTCGATGCTCCGCTGTCCCGTCCGACAACCTCCGCGAGAAAACCTTGACGTTACCGGAGCTGCTCGATCGGCGATGTTCCTTTATCTACCGGCTGCGCGATATTTCACACGACTTCAAAACCCCTAACTGGCCGTGGTATTACTACAGAATCACATTTCTGCGAGCTTCATCCGGGCTGCTGTAACCTCTGGCTGACAGGATGGTTGAGGCGGATGGGAGGGCTCCAGCAGCCCCGAAAATATTTCCCAATGACAGCGCTGCTCCGCTCCGTGCGTAACTGTGACGGCAGCGCCACGCGTACGCACATCCAGCACACAGCCACAATGGACACTCAGTTGTATTCCTATTATACTACTACGTCTTTCCTAACCAAAACGTATGCATTTCCCTGCATATTGAATTAATCGTATGTGAAATAAGCTGTAATAAGATGTAAGTCAAATACGTATTGGCGTCTATATCAATATATTATAAAGCATCCAGTTAACCGACTGTGGTCCCATTTTACTATGAACAGATCAGATCGTTAAGTCATTCATTTAATTGAATCAATTTTAGCCTACCTCATTATGATATTTTTCTGAGTTTTATGAAACTATAAGCCTACTTTTATTAATAATGGACCAATGTCTTGTGCTATTCATGGGGATAAAAAATAAAGAGCATCACAGCTACATTTATCACACAGTACTATGCTGGTTATTACAGACAGTCTCTTGCAGGATTTGTAAAAGGAGTGTATGTGTCTAATGTTTAAAAGGTGTGTGCCCATCCCTCCCTCTACAGCTATGCACGTGGGGCATTTGAGCTATTCAACCGGACTATAATCCACACCCCAGGAAAATATGACACCATGTGGAAGTTATTTGTTTCAAAGAGGAAGCCCGCACTTGAGGAACAAGAGAGGAATATTTGTTTTACTCCCAATCCGCCGCCTCGTTGACTTCTTGCCTTATCTATTTCATGACTCTGTGTGTGAGAGTGGCGGATTTATTGTTTTGGTTGTTTTACTTTCATTGATTAGACAAGTGTTTCTAGGTCTCTAAGGATGGGAGGAGTGATGTATTATAACCTGCACCTAAAAAGCTGTAAACCAGGTTTGGGTTTTAAAAAGCTAAAACAAGAGCGCCCCCTGGTGGCCGAAATCAGACACTTCATCTTGATCAAAAAGTGAAAGATTTGTGAGATACTTTAACTTTTCAGCTCTGTTTTAACCTGCATACGTCAACATATCATATGATGAATGAATGAATACACTCTCCTTATTGTGCAGTTACAATATGAGAGGGAAATATGAAAAAAAAATCTGACATGAGTTTCAGTTGCTGTTTTCAAGGTCAAGAATGAAGATATCACCAAAAAAAATTATCTGATGGACATTAAAGTGAGTTCTTTTGGTTGATTTACCTAGAGGTTCAGTCATAAATGTGGGACAAGAGCTGAGTTTAGGATGTTTTGGGACTGAAAGAAGTGAATGATGTGTTTATAGTCTTGATGCACAGAGGAGCACACATGCACATTCTAGAAGTCAGTGAGCCGAAGCAAAATTTATATTTTTATTATATGCTAAAGCTGTCATTGAACAAAAAGTAACAATCTTTACTTTCTGAAACAAACCGCAGCATAGCCTGTTGGACTGTACAGGGACAGACAGAGAGGTCAACTCTCCTTGGAAGGAAAAATAAGCTAAAAACTAAACTAGAGACCAGTTTTATTTGTTCTTTCAAACCCTCACAAACTATAAACTTCTTATTCATAGGATATACTGACATTTTGCAACTCTGATATAATATATATTTTATGCTAGCAATTTAAATATGGAAATTACTGTTTTATAATACAAGCTTAAGACAGGTGGACGGCCACAAAACAAAACAAAACATGAACATCATCAAACAATTTAAATACTAGGTTTCCCAAACCATCGAGGCAGTAAAATTGTCTTTGCTCTGTTGAAATCAAACAGTACAGAGTAATTTTGAATGCAAGTGGTTTGTGATGCATTCTTCACACTAACAGTTTAATTTAGCAAAAAGGTGATATCTTTATTTCTGTCATCCCTTTTTATTGTTCTTTTCTTTTCAATTAAATACAGAAAAGTCTGTTAAAAAACAAACAGACTGGATTTTATTGCGAAGATGTGTTGGGGAAACTCAGGTCCCATTAGACAGACATTGTGGGCAGCAAGCCATTTTGTTCAAATTTAAGAAGATATCAGACAAACTGTTCATCGACATTTTACCTGAAATCAGTTTTAAATAAATGTGGAATAGACATCTAAATTTAAATCATTCTGAGGGAACAGTAAGGAGTTTGCATGTTGCCATCAGCTCTGCATTATGCAAGTATCCATTCATCCCCAAATCTGAACCCATAATACTGATGCAAGCCCCTCAGTTATAAAACTAAACTTTTAAAACTTTTTTCAACATGTCTTTGACTTCAGTTGGCTGCTGGAAGTCAGAGAAAAACACTTTGTTATAATAATAACTACAAAAAATAATAAAAACTAAATAATTAAAATTAAATCAATGCATGTGTGTGTGAGTGAAATAGGGGACGTAATGAATGGTAGCAGGACAGTCATAAACAAGTCACTGACAAAATAATACATCATCTGACAGCACATGCACAGATAGAGGAAAAAAAACTATTAGTCAGATATTTTATACATATATATATAAGTATAAAAATAGGTTAAGAAAAAAAAATTAAGAATGAAAGAAAATAAATTAATATGCGTGAGTTACTGGACTAACTTGTACAGCTAAATAACATTTACAGTTTCATACATCTTGTAGTAGCCATGGTCTCACAGTGCTTGAACTGAAATTAAAATACAAATTACAGGCTGTAACTCAGGAATATGAAACATTTTTTGCCTATAGTCTGACAATGCTGCAGAGGAAAAGCCTCATATCTTCAAAACATCTTATTGTCCACATAAAAACTGAATATTTTAAAATGTACCTATGGTGACATGCTGTATTTCTTAATTAATTAATTCATAGAAAAATCTGAATGTGCTTGACTTGTCACATTTGATGCTATAAAAAAAGCATGGTCGTGAAAAAGGACATGAGCATGCACTTTTTATGGGTTTGAAAGCCAACAAAGAGTTAACTATAACAGCCACCAGACATAACAATTAAAACAGTTTGGTATTACCAACTTTGTCTCTCTACTCATTACTTTCAAAACCTCAAAATGTTTTTCCTCATTAACCTCTGTAAAATGTTTACTAATGTATATATAAATTTGATTTAATGCAGAGTTTTGCCCTGACACAGCTGTACTTGACATTTATTAGTAATGTTATTTGATGCACAGCAGTGTATAATATGGCTATTAAATGCTACAAAAAAGAGGGGGCTAATATATAAGGACTAATATATAAACACGAATCACTGAGAAGATTTACAAAGCTCAGCATAGAAATATTGTGGATTAAATGAGATTCATACTGGGAGAAAATATGAAAAATTATACCTATTTCCACCCAAAGGCTCAGGGGTATGATATTAATTATACAAAATCCTGTTCAAAGATGTGAAATTTGGGATAATTCAGGTTTTTCGAAATGGGGCTTTATGAGTTACTTATTTATTGTCAGTGTATTACCTCCAGTCATTGGTTGTCAGCATGTCCCCAGTTTTTTAGGAACAGCTGTTGTAGTATGCTAAGCAATAATGCTGGAGTCGTATGCTAAGCAATGAACCAGTGTTGATAGGGACAGCAGAAAAATGCACACACCTTATTCACCAAAGTCATACGACCAAGGCAGGGACTGACCTGCCATGTCTGTCATCTGCAAGGTAAAATTAGTGCTTTTGTCAAAGTAGTCTGGTGACTTTAAAGTGTGATAAAATAACTCTGGTATCCCATTGGAAAGGGCTGTTCTGAAAACAAGGTTGAATTTGAAAATATTCAAAATTTTGCACTTAAACTGTCTTTTAGATTTTTTTAAAAGGTTAAATGTGTTGTGTTGCTTCCCTCATCCACAACAATGCATTGCACTGCTTCTCAAACAGATACTCTCGCTACTTCTTCAAGCAGGGGGCGAGCCGACCACCATCTACTGACGGTAATAACACTCATACACTCATAGTGCCTCATACAACCTCACCTTAAAAACCCCTTGATTGTCCCTTTAATGATTATGGCACTGTAGAGGAACATAAGGAAATATAGCAAAACTACGGAGAGAGAAGTGTCAACACAGTCCGCAGAGACTGAATCGTGCAATAATTATTTACACATCATGTAAATGCTAAATCAACAAAAACAAACCAGGACGTAACTTCTTGAGTCTCTCAAAGTCACAGCATCATCCATGTGACGCTTTAGTCACACTGTAGTCCCCTTTAACTTTGACTTTAACTCAAAGTCAGGTCATTTGCTTTAGGTTGGTCTCACTTCTGCCCCTTGCCCATTCTGTGAACATCTCATTTTGTCAGATGTCTTAACTGTGAGTTGAAGACAGCTTTTACAGCACAGCACCCTCCTACAGCCATCAGGGCGTCCATCCAAAGAAGCAGTCAATGCAATTCAGGGGACGCCAAAATGGGGCCATCGAAAGCTGACCAGCTGAACTCCCAGTGCACCTGAACATTGTTCTCTTGTTGCTGTGATGTACTTGCATTGGTTCTTGCACCCCTTCTGCCAAATCGTTTGGCAGCTGGAGTGCTTATTCATCCCATGATGGTCTGATGCAATCCCTAAACAATGAGTGTTTACATATAATACACAGTGTTTTTTACACTAAAAAAAGCGAACACATTGTTCTGGTCCAACCCTCCGCTTAAAGGAGAATACTGGATGCATGACTAATCTTTACTGTCCTCTTAAAGAAATTAACATATTGCGGTGTAATGCTACATAAAACACCCTCATGTTTTTCAATACACAGCTGTGGGCTCAGATTTACAAAATAAACATGTCAGTTTTCAGGCCAAAAACCTTTAGCTGAGGACTTATGTAAGAAATTAGGTTTTGTCCTTGTTCTAGTACAGTACAGGCTCATAAAGTACTCAGCCTATTCAAGGATGTACCACCAGGCAACCAGTTATTATGTAAACAAATGTTTACAAACCTGGTCTTACATATTGTCTATGTATTTTAATCTCTGAATCATTACAGATGGTTTCTTCAGTAAGGGATTCTAACAAGAGGGTTTTTACAGGATACGAAACAGAACAGAAAACAGGTGAAAATGATTTCTCATGCTAACGAAATATATCTTTTGGTTCCGTCCCTCACCTCCCTTTTGGCAAAGCCTTCAACCTCATTTACAAATACAATGGAGGGCGAGCCTCACTTCTAAGACATAAGCTCATATGTTTCTTGTGACATGTCTTCATGCGATGCGTGGTGCAGAGCGGTCGTTGGTGAGGGTTCTCTTGAGCTTGACCCCCTTGCGAATGGCCACCAGCATGTTGCCTTCTCCCCCTTCTCCTGCCTCCTCTCCCTCTCCTTCCAATCCTTTCTCGTTCTGAAGATGCTGCTGGTTGGGCAGGGGTACGGTGGGAGGATTTGTTGTAGCCTGACCACTCCAGGATGCCATGGCCAGCGTGCCAGCATCTCCTCCTCCAGCAAATGTCGGGGAATCTGGGTTCTCTTCTGCCCCTCCTCCCATCTCCTCTGCACTCCTGCTCCCATTAACTGCTCCTGAAATATCGGGCACTGTAGGGATTTTTACTGGGATGACAGGTGTACGAATAGGGATGGGGCCTGTGCCAGTAACTGAGCTTGAACGGCGGGCAGAGGGCTTTGAGGACGGGGTGCGGCGGATTGTGGCAACCCCAGGGGTGATGATAACTGGACCGTGGCCTGTAGAATATGATCCAGAATAAAGAGCCTGACCTGAGCCTGCAATGACAGAACACAAGTGATTTAAGCCACTAAGAAACTCATTTTTTTTACCTCTAGAAAAGTACATTTCATGGCTCTGACAAAAACCAACATTACACCTTCAAAAATATATCAAAAAGAAAAGAAAACTGGAGAGACTGAAGTGTACATTTCTGACTGTGTCACTGCCAGAGCAGTCTGTACCTGTAGGGGTCGAAGGATAAGCCCCAGAGTGGAGAGGTGTAGAAGGATAGGGCCCTGCAGGGTAGGCCCCCTGTCCAGGGTAAGGAGGCTGTGTGCTGGGCAGGCCAGCTGTTGAAGCTGGCCGTTTGCTCTGGAACATGAGTCGGTAGGACTGACCTATGTCACTGTTTCTGGGGATGGTGGAGGACTTGTCAAAGTCCAACTGCTGCTGCTCAGGCTCCTGATCTCCAGCCATTGAGAAGTAGTCATAGTCTGATACTACAGAGAACAAAGAGAGAGGTTGAAATTGCAATACCACAAGGAGTTATTGCATGTTATAATACTGAAGGATAGAGGAGAAAGAGCTTGGTAGCCAACTCTAGTAGAGAGAATGTGTTACCTTGTGAAGGTATTGTGTCTTCAGAGCAACAGGGCGTGTTGGTCTGTGTGCTGTAGCCACTGGAACATTGGATGGAGTCTCTACTGGACCTCTGGGTGTCCAACTCCAGACCTCTGGATAAGGCCAAAGCCAGTTCCTCATGGGCCTCAATATCACCAGCCTGAAGCAATCACCCAGTGTCAAAAACATTTGGTAAACGGCTCTGAAAGTCTGACTGTCTGAATACAACCAGGTACAGTACATTACAGTCATTAAAAGCATTAGGTACAACTCATTAAAGTTATTAGATTGTAGCATTAGTGGCGGGAGGCTCATTCATGTAGTTTGAATGCCATGACTGCAAAAACATCTGCTTGCTCAAAGTTCAACGTGAGGTCGCCTGAGACTTTAACAACACAGCTGGCATTAAATATAGACTAAAATATGTTAATGGGTTTTGTTCAAAATTGTAAGAATTAAAAGGTAATTAAAACAATGGGCAACTTGTTTTGAGGTAATTTTAAAACAGCTGCAGCGAAGAACTAATGTTTGTAAGTACAAAGTTGAAAGTGTAGAAGCACAAAGGTCTACAGAAAACATATGGAGCTGCTTTGCATCCCATAACATAAACCAGCAAAAATTATAAACAGATGAATCAACAATTAAAGAGACCCTGGAGAAGCGTTAAGGCTAACGGCAAACCTCTTGCAAGTTACTCTTCTTTAAAGTGATTTATTAATCCTACCAAAGGATTTAAGGGTAATAATACGGACTCAATATGAGCGTAATAGAAGAAGGAAAACAAAAAGTATTTTTTTGCTGTAAATAACAAAAAAGACTAATCGACTGACTGAGTACACAACCAAACAAAAAAATTAATGTCTGCCTGAAAGCCAAACTGACTGCATTAAAACTAGCTGTGTTCATTACATTGAACAAAGTCATAGAAAACACAAACAGTGTGAGAAATAAAGTGACCTTGAGAGGTGCAGCCACAGTCCTGTTTTTCTCGTCCACTGATGCTGATGTTTGTAGTGTGGCTGGAGCTGGTGCCACCGTCGTCGAGGTCAAGGCCAGGCTGTTGTCATTACTCACACTACCATTAGCATCCACTACAGCTGGGGTCTCCTTATCTTTCTTCCTCCTCAGTGTGTTAACCATTGGCTGGTCATAAGGGCCTGGCTTAGCCCAGTCCTATAAAGAAAGACATTTTGCTACTTCACATTTCCAGGAGGTCTATTAACATAATTAAACAATCAGCAGCAGAGAGAGGCAGACAGGGAAGATGGGACAAAGTTGATCATCATGACCGAGGTGATGAACAAACCTTCCAGCTGGGGACTCGTGATGAAGGCACCATGGGGCCCAAGGTGCAGTAGTGAGGGAAGTCTGGCAGCAAGGCTGAGGCAGGACGGGACCATGAACGGGTGGGACAAGAGGAGGAGGTGGAGGATGATGATGAGGAAGCGGGGAAGAAGGGGAAGGCAGTGCCTGACCCTGATCCCAAACTCTCCCCGTTGCTATGAAGGTAAGGGGAATTGGCAGGACTGTAGTGGTCAAAACCATTGGGCATCTGGATGTGTGTGTCGGTGGGAGCAGGGATGATAACAGAAAGAGACAAAAAGAAAATAAAACATGCCATGGGATAAATAACTGAAACAATGGAAAACATAAACAAAACAGACCACATCACAGAGGAGAAATCATTCAAAGGAACAAAAAAAACAGAGAATACATATCACCTCAACACAGGATAACAAGAACTAAATGAAAAATGGAGAAATGGATGCACAAGCTGGGGAGTTTGGATGTTCCTTAAACATTTCTGTGATAAACTCAGGTACTCAATACCATGTAAAGCCAAGTTTGAAGTTTAGTATGAATAAGCCATAGCGCACAGGCGGCTGGTGCAACACAGACATTAATGAGAAAGGGGGGATGGGTTCAGGGTGGATGAGGATGAGTGTGTTTCACCTTGTCAGTAGCATGCTGAGGTGCAGTAGCAGCAGCTAAAGAAGAGGGGGAACTGCAGTCACTGTGAATCTGCCCTGTCTCTGACACCTCAGAGGACCTGGAACTGGCACAAGGCTGGGACAGCTAGGGCAGCAGTAAGCGGGCAGTAAAAGGAGAGCAGAAGGAGAGGGGAGGAGGGGTTAGGGGAAATTGAGACAGATGGACGGACATGTACAGAGGGAAAGAATTGCAAAGACAAACATGTCAGCAAGTAGACAGAGAGAAGCAGTTTGTTAGAGAGCAGAGGCAACTTTTCCACAATTCTCAGCAGTTAGTGAGTGAGTCCAGCCAAGTGACCATAGAGGCTGCAGAGATGGTGCACTGGGAGTCATATCAGTAAATAACTGCATGGACATCGGCAGTGTTAAAGCCTTGTTAAGGGGAATTTTTTCTTTAGGATGTTGAAAGTATCCTCACACACTCAACATGTTTGTTTCCTGATATTTCAAAAGGAATCTATTGGCAGTTACAGCCCTGGTTTACCATTATAATATAATACTTAATCCATGCTTACAGAGAAATAATCTTTCTGCATGCCTCCCTTCAAAAAGAGATTAAGGACTGAGGTTGGCTATAGAACATCCCCCTACATAGAAGTGGGTACTGAAAATGAATTGAAATTTAAAGCATCCATGTTAAGTGTAAGCTAAGGCTCTGTCTTATTGGCACTTGGTTAAGAAATAAACCCCTGTGAGCCTTATTTAGCCATGAGACTGTTCTCTTTCTCCAACTACGGTAACGACACCAAGAATGAGGCAATGACAAGGGCTGATTCCTGGACTGCACAGTAAATGGGTCGACTCAGGACTTGCCAAACCACCCTCACTGCTTCATAAAAACTTGGAGCCTAACTGTACCAATGTGTTCTGGACTGGGGAGCCTTGGTTGCTGGCATGCTGACAAAATGTCATCCAGTGCAGCCGCTCTCATGGTTGATCTCTCCGCAAAAATCATGCTGACAATCCTCTGGACTTATCACATAGGTAATTATCTGAAACCCTGTGTCAGATGGTTAGATAAAACTGACAGAGTGAGACCTGATGATAAAGCCTTGCGCTTAGAGCCATAAAATATACTGTTGACACTGTAACATGTCATTTTCCTGTGATACATTTAATGAAAATACAACATGCTGTGTGCTCAAGCCTCTGCAAGTTTAACCAAACCACAGTCTGTCACAGCGGTCGGATCTATAATAGCATGATAGAGCTGACCTGTTTTGCCCCGAGCTAGAATGGAGGCAGACTAATTTCCTGTGCATTTATGGTATAATAATAGCAGTGGAATGACTTCACTATGATCACATACACGTACTGCTGCCAGCTAACTGCCTCTCTTAGTGGTTAGAGAGATGTGTGAGAAAATAGTTGTGTGGATCGTTGATTTGGGGTTTTCTCTCTGTCTGTGACAACAATGACTTGTAAATCATAGAGCATATGTGGTTTTATAGTCTCGTCTCAACCATGTGTACATACTAAGAGCCAAAATTATGGTTAAGTGTGGGTAGCTGAGGGTTTTTTCTTACCTTTGTTTCAGCTGGCATGGGAGAGGACGATTTGGACGATGTGTATTGGTCGTGTGATGAGGAAATGAAGCCCGAGTCGTGGGAGGAGATGCTAGAGAGTCGAGCTGGGGCCTGCTGGGGTAGCGTGGAGCTGCGGTACCGATGGCGGGGGTGATGGTGGTGAAAGAGGTGATGTGAGGAAGAGGAGGAAGAAGAGGAGGAAGGAGAATGAGAGTGAGAGCCACTGGATCCCCTGGAGTCACTACTGTTAACGCTGTTCAGACTACTGTGAAAGGGGAAAGGGTAAGGGATGATGGGAGGACCAGAGGAAGAAGTTTTGCAATGACAGGCGGGGGTAAAGAGAATTCAAGTGCACCCAAAGACATAGAAGAAAGGTTGGATAAGAACGACATATAAGGAATAATAAGGGAGTGAAGGCAGAGGATTGGGGTAATGTGGAGGAGACAGGATGGAAAACAATTAACACAGCACACCACGATGCAGCAGGCAGTGACTGAAGCCAATCCAGTCAAAACAACACAAAAAAACCCCAACATTAGGAGGTGTGATATCATAATGACAACAATTACAAGCATAGAATCACAAGATTTTCCCCTTTGAGGCAGCTTTTTAAACTATTCACACAAAACAATAATAAAAAGCAAAAACAGTATCAAAACTTTGTCTTATTACTGAGTGAATTGACTTGAAATCAACAATTTGAACACCTGAAGCAGATAATTGAAATAGTATGTTGCAAATGCTACACAATGAAAAATTCAACTCTGGTATAAAGGTAACAATTAAAGAGCAAGGCAAAGTCATTTACGATAAAGCTGCCATTGCTTATAACACTCTGTGACAGTTATAAATTGCAAGCCATTAAATTCCTAAAAGCGGCTGCCTCACATGACTAGTGAATTTATAGGTGATTCTTTAAAAACATAATAAAACAGTTTTAACAATCACTACTGTAAGAATCAAGACAAAAACTTGCTTCGGAATTGAAATTGCTCCATTATGGCAGGCTTAAATGTTATAACAGCCTGGAAGACCTTTAAACATTCTCATGATGACATAACAGGTAATTTGAGGTTTTGATTTAATCACAAAAACCCACAATCCCAAAATTGATATTACCAGATTTTTGCATAGCAAATGCAAAGCAATACACAACCCAGGCAAAAAAATTACTTTAAACCAGAACAGTGCAGGAAAAATCATTGAGAGACACACAAAAAGCAGGGAGGACAGAAGGTGGAAGACATCGTCTGAACAGCAAATGCAAAAAGTGCATTTTTTGTCAATTCTTTTAAGGTTCTCCAATTTCAAAACTTAAGTTTTTTTTAATTTTCATTATTATTTTTTTTAAATAGACATTGATATTAAGAGATAACCTAGCACTTTCTTGGAGACAATCTAGGTCCACTTAGGCTGTATTTCTCAGTGAGGTGAATTGATGGAACAACAACTTTCAGTTGCAAAGAGAAGGCTAATCTACTCCAGCTCATATCGACCACTGGGTGGCAGAAATAGATTAGGCAGCACAAAGAATTTCTTTGTGTCCTTGTTGCTCAATTCATTACGTAAAAGTTGTCTGAATCCCAAAAACCTTTATATTTATTCATAAGGTCTTCAGGACAGAGCTGCCAATAAAGCAGATCATGCTTGTATACTTGTCATACTATGATATAATCTCTAATTCACTCAAATATTGATGTTGTGCGCATTTTCATATCAACTCATCTGGTAGATCATTTTAAATCAGATCTCAGAAAGGATTTATGGATACAGTACATTAGTGTGTACTCTCTTTGACATGTTTGCGGCCACCAGTCTTGTGACTGACTGTGAGAGCCTACCTGCACATGCTAGACTTCCTAGACATAGTGGTGCTGGGGGAAGAAGGTGGCGTTTGATAAGACCAACCATAGTCTGAGCCCTTTAGGTCCATGATCACCTAAGAAGGAGGAAAACATTAGCCACACTTAGTCATACCTATTATACTTATGACAGACAAGAAAACAAAGCTGTTTTTTTATATAAGGACTGCAACACTTACAATAATAACTACTTAAATAAAGTCCTTCATGACCAAAAAGGGATGCAATGTGAGATCGGGGTTAGTTGTTTCACAGGACGTCTATCTTGGATAATTTTCCTCACCTGTTCACTAGCAGCGGGAAGCTTGTGTGGATCAGAGGTCAGGGCTTTGAGGTCATCAGAGATAGTCTGCAGATGGGTGACTTCTCCCAACATAGAAATCTCTTCATCCTAAAGAAAACATTTTAAAGAGGGCAATGGCATTGAACATGTAAAGGTGTCTGGTCTCGGAGATTAAAACAAAAGCAAAGACACTATAAAGTGAGGTGACTCTGTTGTTCTCTGAGGACTTTCTGACAGCTCTCTTTTCTCCCACACTGAACTTACCACCACAGGCCGCAGCATAGCAACAAAACAGCAGAATCTCTGCCTGTCCTCTATAAGAGCCTTCCTCAGGGCCTGCTTCTCTGTCTCCTCCAGCAGAATGTATTTATCACTGACATCCTGCATGGCGCTGTCCAACTGGGGTTGAATATCACCACGACCTTGGAAACAAAATGGACAAATGCACACACATAAAAGAATAAATACATAATTCCATTACATTATAATTAAAGGGATAACTCACAGGGAAACATAACGGTTGTGTTTACTATTTCACAATGTTTTAAAAATAAGGCACTGTGATAGTATTCACCACTTCGCCTCCCTTCACGACACATTGTTGGAGTTATGCTAATGTACATAAATAATCACAATGTGATAACACAGTGATGACAGAACATTTGGTGTTTTACGTTTTTATCACCTCTCCTTGGTGTTGGCTCGGACTGTTACCACCGCTCTACATGTTATCTTTCTTTTAACTGCAGACATGGCTATCTTCAGTGCTAGCATTTGACTGTCTCCAATCTTTTTGGTTATTATCTCCACATGAAGGGCCACTAGTGTTATGAAGTGCTTCATGTCTCTTGATCAGAGGTGGCAAGAAGGTTATTAATACTACTCCCACTGGTGCTTGTTAGAGGAAACATCAATTTACTGTTTCAAGAGAGCTGAAAGTGAGTTTTGATGATCACTCTATCAAACACTTAAACAAACAAGACCATTTGGTGGCTAGAAATTCTAGGTTTCAAGGTGTGCATGGCTGCATGCATATCTGTGTCTGTAATTGTGAGAGAGGACATCCTGAGCCAAATTAGGCCCTCTTGAGTTCTCTACAGAGGCAGGACGGCTGGCGACTAACCTAGATGACATACAGTGGGCCCCAAAGGCATTATCTAGCCACTCAAACTAGACTTATACACAAAGATACACACAACACACACACAAACACACACTCAAACACACACACACACAAACACACACACACACACCACACAACACACACACAAACACACACACACACACACAATCTTGACCTTGATACATCAAGGTTAAACCCACAATGAACAGCTCTGTGGTCTGTTGGCCTGCTCTTGTGTCTGGAAAAAGATAACAAACTGGCGTCTTTCCTTGACATTTGATGTGAGGCCCTGTATCATGCAATTCAGAAGTATAGGGACACAGATAGAGTTACACAGGCAAATCATCCTCGCCTCAAATGTGAAACATAAGGATGTGTGTCTTATGTTGAGTAAAAAGCATTAGCCCTTTCAACTTCAACATGCCAGTACACTCTACACATTATACAGTTCATGATACAGCATGTGGGAAGCACTGTTTCTACTGCTTTCTCTCTCTCTTTGTCAGTTGAGTAAACCACAATTAAAACGACAGTTGACAATTGCTTTAAACACACACATGAATACTTACTTGATGGAAAAGCATTCAAATGAGACTCTTACTGTCATTACGTGCCTACGTTCATCATAGTAGCTGTGATTAATAGAAATGGCAAAATGAGTTGATCACTGAGGAG
>JAQNCA010000030.1:20566204-20578808 GCA_029783725.1 Acanthurus tractus
ACTACTTATTACACTACTCACAGCTTGTTAGCTGATGACTAAAGGCAAGCTGAATTTTAGCTTATTACCAAGCTTGGTTTTGTGTCTGTAATGAGAGAATTGTGACTAATGTATACATTTCTACTATATTTCCCTGCTGAGAATTTGACAGAATACAATTCCAAACTGCAGTCCCATATGGATCCAAGGGCCACCTTGTGAGCAGACAAGTATACAATTACACTGTAGAAAGTTTTGTGTAGAACTGGCAGTGTGGCTGTGCATGAAAGGGCTAGACAGGCCTCATTCATTTGTCTGGTTTCCACTGCAAGACAAAACTCATTATCATTTAACTCTGGGAAAAATAAGTCTCTTTCAGTCTTGTTGCCAAGGAAATGACTTGTAAGCTGCGCTGACATTTTATATAATGTTTTAATCAGAAGTTACAAGCAGCTGGTCAATCATTATTTAAAGGTAAAGCTAAATATCATGCATAAAGTGCACAAATAAAATAAAATGCTTGCTGTTTGAAGCAACAGAATTTTAACTACTCACTGAAAAATGCTCAATACCTGCCAAGACAACAAAAGATGCTTTTATAAATAAACAGACCCTGATGTAATAGTCAAGTGAAACATTTTTGTCACACCACAGCTGTGTTTTCTTTAACTCTGTTTCAAGTTGAACAAAAAACATTTTGAACTTGAAGCCTTAGTTGGCCTCAGTGTAGAAAAGCAGCTTTTCACGTCCTGAGCCAGAGATACTGTGGTGTCTCCTTGGCATGCAGGGAAACCAGGGAGCATACTGCATTCTGGTTGTCTCCCACTAGTTCAAGACTTGGCAGACTGTATTATAAACATAACCGCAGCGGTTTTGGAAAGATGTTTCTGTTAAGTTGAGGTACTTTGTCTGAGACAGTTGGAAAGCCAAATATTTTCTCTGCTCCTGTTTTGGTAGTGCATAAGTATCTTGAGGAGTTCTTGCTATTATCACAATCAGTGTCACATTACCTCTAATCTACCTCTGTTCAAGGTTTATCCATCACAAGCACCTTATCCCTCAATTTATTTTATTACATGCAAACGTTTTAATCATTTCAATCATTTCATTTCCAGATGTAAGCAAATAGAATTCCAAATATATACTATGTTAAGCCCCTTACAAGCCAAGAGGTCATGGATTCCAAACAAGCATTTACTTATGATCCTCCTAACACTACTGTGGAAACTGACCATAAACAGTAAATGCTACAAACTACTTTCAAAAGACCAAAAACAGACTAAGAACTATTTCTAGTTTTAAACAAAAAGTCTTGTCATTAGTTTGTAGTGTTGATGCAAAAGATGGAATTGCAGGGATGGGGAGGGTTGCTCCAACACTTGCAGGGACAGTTTGATGAGACAATGTAGGCACATCCTGGCATAAGATGTGAACGAGTGGGAAGCAGAAGGATTGGTACTGCTGAACTTATGATTCTGCTACAAGTGTTTTCCTTGGTTTATCCACATTCCCACTATCTATGCCAAAACTTGTTCATCTATGCATGTGCAACTATGTGAATGACATGGTCCAGATTGCTACTTCCTCCTTCTCCTTAACCACAGACAAACACTGAGGTTCAGTGAAGGTCAGTGGGCACGAACTTCACTGCAAATAAAGCTACATCAATACACTCTGTACAATCTGTTTCAGAGTTAAATTGTACTTACACTTGCTTGTGATACAATATTTTACTGTCAAGCTGTTTTACACCCCCAGGGTGACTGAGTGATGATCCATACCGATTAGTCACAACATTAAAATCACCTGCTTATTGTTGTTTGGGTTCCTCTTGTGTGAGGTAGGGCTTCCATTGAACAGACGTGTTCCAGCCCATCCCATAGATGATGAGATTGTAATGTGGGGAGTGTGGGGGTCAGGTTCTGTGGAGTTCTATGTCATGTGCCTCAGGCAATCCCTGAACAGTTTTTGGGGTGTGGCGAAGCGTATTGTCCTGCGGGGGAGGCCAATGCCATAAGGTAATGCTGTTACCACGAGGGGGTGTACTTGGCCTGCTGTGGTGTTTTGGTTGACTGTAACATCAGTGTGTGTTTTTTCCCTTGTGTGGGTGTTTCCATGTTGTACAGTATAATAGTTATAGATTTGTTTGTCTAGTTTGGGGTTAAAAACTTAAAATCCACCCTTCCTCACTGTTTTCTTTTTTTTTTAGTAAACTCAACCAAACCATGATACAGAGGGGGTCTGCACAGTCTGACACATGTGGATACATGTGCACACACAGAGAAATGAGATTAGCTGCTCCAGCTTTCACATGACCAATGATTGCATTAGGTTGCAGTCACAGGTTGTTTCTTAGCAAGGCGGGGGTCTCAGGTCAGAAAAACACGCTCACAAGACCCATATAAAACACAAGCAGACAGATGGAGTGTTATTTCTGTGTGTGGATGCAGTGTTGTGCTTGTAAGTGGCATGACTTTTTGATACAGAGGTCAACAGGTTTATAGACATTTTAGGTGAACCATTATGGGTGCAGTTATGTAAGGCTGTCCTTTACTTATGCCATGGGAGGAATCCCCATATTATTGAAAGGCACTTCCAAGCAAAATTAATTTCCAATTACAATAAACCAAGACAAGAATATTTTTTTATTTGTTCCCTGTCAGCCACAGAGTAAGTGTTTCCATCCCACAATTTACAATGACCTGATGTTACAATGATTGTGATAGGTGCACACAACATTAAAAGACATATAGCTGTACACATAACTGTACTTATATGCTGATGAAAAAAGTTTTTGAATTACCTGCTCTTATTTTATTTTTTAAATTTTATATATAGACTCAACAAAACACTAATCAATAGGCATTCAGAAATTTAGTAAGAAATTTTCATAGCAATCCTTTCTTCAATTTATTTCTTTTAGTATGACTAAAGACAAAAACAAGGTGTCTGTGTGTGTGAGCACAGCAAAGAAACAGAAACTTGTCAGCATGGACCAACGTAAGCAACAATGTGGACAGAGTGTCTATTCCACAGACTGACTTACCTAGATTATCAGCTGCAGTGCAGCGTTTGGAGGAGGATGGTATCGGAATCACATGGAAACAGGGAGAGGAAAAAGATCCAAGTCAACTGAAAGAGTGCCAGTGCTTACTACTAATTCACCACCAAAAGGTGCAGTGGTGTGTATCTAGATGCCTGTAGCACTGTTAGAAAAATGTAAGGCCAAAAGATGCACCCATAAGTTTTCTTACAGCAATACTATTACCATGTGTTTCCCACAGTCCCAGACAGTATTGACACACATATGTAGTTTTTTGTATGCCTGAATCTTAGCACAAATGCAAGTGTTACAGAGTAAATGCCTCTGTAAATGAAATGAAATCCTAGGGAAAACAGTGACCAAAATACTTATATACTGATATTTGCACTAATTGGCAAGTATATGTATTGCTACGTTTTCAAACAAATGCAAAAATCCCTTTCTAGCTAATAACATCTCATACCAACAGTATGATGTTATGTTTCTGCATCTACACTACAAACAGATCAAGCATCTGGAAAATGGCTTGATGGTTACAGCTTCCTTTCTCATTAGGATGCTGGTTCAGTGGATAGTGAGTTTAAATTCATCAAGACAATCTCTTTAAATGAATAACTTCTTTGCTTGACATGTTTTGTAAATTAAAAAAGAACAGCAACAGTACAAGTTAAAGTCTGGTCTGTCTTAAAATTATACAACCAGTCTTTTAATGATTTTGAAAATTTTGCAAGTAGTTGAAGGAAAGTATCAAATATATTTTTGTATCAGTACTGATAATGATCACCATGAGCAGCATAAGTTAAATTCATGTCATAGCAGGAGGAACCATTGACCCTTTTCTCCTGTACATTTTTCGAAACATCTGTAGGCATAAGGAATGTAGTCTGATTGAAACCTGCAACTATCAATATCCCAAAACGTATTATGCAAAAGCATATTCCTCTAATTCCTTTTTTGTGTATGGTATTTTTTCTCTAGGTAGGTAACTGTGTATGTAGAACCTGAGCCAAGAGAACTGCAGATGGAAAAAGCTTCTGCCCTCTCAGAGAGTGTTTACCAAGTAAGGTAATGTTTAGCCTTACTAGATCTGCACAAGATTAATCAGGGAGGACAAATTTCTTCTGTACACATCACTGCTGTCTGATGAAAACATAATGTGTACAAGATAGACAATTTTCCATTTTTCTATTTCAAATAAAGCTTACATGTTCTTTCACGTATGATTTCAATAATCTGGTTTTTCTTTAGTCATAAATATTGACCTCTTGCGGAGAGTGGTGTTTTATATTTAAACTGAAATACTGACAAAGCTTTGGTACAAATTCCTTAAGAAAAACAAATTATAGCATTTGGAAAAATTAAGGATCATTACTATAATCAAAGTATTATTAAAACACATCCACCAGTGGATGTTGCTTTTTTTTCTCCAGCTCTGACACATAATATCTGACACAGCAGGCAGACCACAGCTTTCTATTTTTAGCTGAATTGGCATCCAAGAGAAAATGATGGAGATAAAGATTCCCACAGAGGTCAATAAAACCACATCTGTTTTTAGGTCTGGCTGGTACTAGCAGAAACATAGCAACTATGGGAAAAGCACTCACTGAAATTCAAAAGCCAAGCTTTTGTTTACTTGGCTTGAGAGACATATAAATAGTTAATCTTTTAGTATGCAAGGTGTAAAAGTTTTTAGCTTCGCACAATAAAGATAATGTTAGGACATTCTTTTTGTTGTCATGCTCTGTGCCAAAACTTTTAAAAGGTACAAGATTGTTAGTACAAGATTTGTCTACACTATGATAAGATTACCTGCACTTAGCAATTAATCTAGCAGTGTTTTTTGTCCATTTACCTAAGCTTTGGTGGTAAAAAAAAATTGAATGTGTATTTTACCTTTCTTTGCTTTCTTCTGAAGTTTCAGTGTGTCTGAGGACTTCTTCTTTATTTCCTGCCGGGCTCTTTTATACTCTAAAATAAACCGAATAGTTTAAAACAGTCAACCAAATGTATGGAAACTTAGCTTTCAGGTACTGATTTAATGCACTTCGTAATTAATGCAATATTAACGGAGCTGATTAAATGGCAACATCATTAAAATATGGCAATTAACATTGCTCTAAAATGCTAAGGATGTCAAAGCACTTTCTGGATTGGCATGTCTGTTACAATCTTATGTGTGACACATTTGTTTGTCCTACCTTTGGAGTGGTCTTTGTCCAAAGTGTTGACTCCTCTTTTCCACTCCTCCATCTGCTCTTGTAAAGGGTTGATTAGACTCTCCAAGAAGGCCCTGTGAAAACAACAAGATTCTTAATTCTAATGTGAGGTCAGCTCAATTTGATAAAATCTTCATCATCTTCATTCAAGAGAAACTTGTTAAAATTGAATGTCCATTTCAAAGATTAACTGCATTGTCTTGTATTTTTCATTGATAATGTGTGTCCTAATTGAGTTTTACTGACACACCATATGTCTGAAAATCTGTTTCCAAGCACATAATACAATAAAGAAATAAAATTTACCAGTCACTGACTTGTGAATGTTTCGTTTTATGTTTCCCAAACCTGTTCTGCAGGATTTGTCAGTATATCTGTCACTTTGTTATACAGCAGCAGACAGACCATCAGACATTAAAATCATTACATCTTGTTTTTCTTTCTGTCTCCACACTGCATAGTCTTGACTGTGAATCATTAACAGACAGAAGAAAAGAAAGAAAAACAGGGGCTGAGAGAAGAAAAGTCTGCTTATGTCTGATTGGTGTGTCACAGGAGGAAGTAAGACGCTTATGCAGTCATGTCTGTCAATCATTCACCAACTGGGCCTGTCTTGCATTTGTGATGTATTTGTGAGGGTGTTTAAGAGGCTGAGGGTATGAGAGGTAGGCAGCTGCAGACTCAGTGCATGAAACTAAAATTAGACTTCTCCCTATTGGAGACATTTCTCTTCAGTGTGTGTGTGTGTCTGTCCGTGTGTGTGTGTGTGTGTGTGAGAGAGAGTCTCAGTGGGTGGGTGGTGACCAAAGCCCCCCCTGTGAACTGCCCCTGCTTTGGAGATCCATGTGGAATCTCTACTGAAATGCCACATGAAATTAGAGAGAGCCCCTTGTCTTCATAGTGTGTGAGAGTGTGTGTGTGTGTATAAGTGTGTGTTGTAATGAGAGAGAGAGAAGTGTGTGAAAGAGAGAGATGTGGTGTGTATATGTGACTACACAAAAATGCTACAGATGCTTGTGTTGCCTGACAATTCTTCTCTTTCCTTGCATTTCAGGATAAAAAGGGTGTTCTCACCCACACAATAAAAATATCAAGACATGGAGTATATGGTGTGATAACAACTTAATTACAGGTCATTTTATGGAAGTTTCCCTCTTAGGGAAACACTTTGGTTCAAAGTACACTAACTGGGAGTTACTGATATAGGAAACACTGCCAAAGGAAATAAACTCAATCAGATGTTTATCTTTAAAAGTTTGAAATGTGAAAAGGTTGACATTTTTTGTCAGAGCCTTAAATTATAAGCAAATGCTGCATTAGTTGAAATTGGCAGGGTTGTAGTGTGTGTCGATGGGAGGTTTTGTTGGACATATGAACCTCTGTTTATTAATCATTTTAAACAAAACCAAACCACCGTGGTGGGGCTTGACATCTGAACCCCAATTGCATCCCCACTATTACCCAAACCCTCTTACATCCCAGTAAACTTGCACAAGGCGTGTGTCAGGTCCTGTACATTTGTAAATGTCAATAGTACTGTGGTCCGGGTGAGGGGAAGAAAGGGTAAAAAATCACACCAATGTGTAGTGTTACCTACATAGAGAACTGTTTGAGTTTAGACTCTATGCTGCGATGTCTCATACACATCCTGGTCAATGCTGATCCAATGTCCCTGGTCCCACCTGAAAGATATGAAAAGAAAAATAATGGTTGACAAAAGTACATGTGGTAATTGCAAAAATCATCCATTCATCTAAACTACCAAAGTCCAGATATGAATCACTATGACCACAACTTACTGGCAAATAAAACACATAAAACAGTCTCTGAAAGAACAATTTTGGCAATTATAGGAGGGCAAGAGACAAATTGGGCTGGAGAGGAAGGCTAGAGAGCAAGTTTCCATTGGAATTATATGGTGACAAACATTTTTAACCTTATATTGAGTGATGTCCATGAAAACTGAAAATAAACAGAAATCTGATCATATCATATTTGTTTTAGCCATTGACTGTTTTTGCAATTAATTGCCTGTAGTGATATGCCATTAAAACATTTGACATCAGCAACAAATTTGATTTCAAATTCAAACTGAAAATGCAATAATTTCCTTTGTAAGAACTGAACTATTTTGACCACAATTTATGCTAATGCTTGTAGGTTACTGTACATCTTTAATAGTGCATGAGAAACAATGACAGTTCATGTAATTAATCAATTTACTTTATATTTAACTGAAAGTCATTTTGCTGCTTGAAAAATGTGACCTGACTTTTAGAATTAAATAACTTAAACAAGCACTCACTGACCCAACTCTTTACACTGTGGCTGAAAACTGTGGGAATCAGCAGGAAACACTGAGTTAAGAATTGCCCACGTATTCCGGTCGAGAGAAGTAATTGGAAGTTAGAGCTTAAGCCTTGTAAATGTGCTTGAGGCTACTGTCAGCTTCCTTCACACAGACTAACTAGCTGTCCACTGGAAGACCTCAGGCTGGACAGCTAAGCAGGGACTTGACGTTGATTGACACAAGTATTGTCTGGCTTCTCAGTATGACTAGCTGGCTCTCTGTGGGGCTGAAGCACTACTTTGTGTCTGTGTGTGTCTGCGTGACTGCATATGTGTGTCTGTGTGTGAGGAAGAGAGAGTGGAGGCTGGGAGATCTTGTATGAAACTATGTTGAGTTCTTGTGACATTCTGTTCTCTGTATCAGAACCAGAATGATACTCTCTCAGTTTGTACATGCATGGCTGTCTATGTATTTGTGTGTGTGAATGTGTGTGGGTGTTTGCGTGTGCATGTGAGTGTCAGAGACAGCTTGGTTGTGGTGATCTGATATGAAGTGTGAATCCCCTCCAACAGAGCAAGCCATTCTGCTGTCATCGCTGTCCTTGCTGCATGCAGAGTCAAACACACAGAGCTGTCACTCACTCAAACCCACTCAAACTCGGATTTTATTCCATTAGTAGAATGCAAGAGGCTGCTGGTTTGGCATAAAACACTCACCCATGGGGTGTTGGGCAGAAGAAAAAAAGGAAATCCCAAAGAAAATTAGAAGAAAAAGTGCTCAACTGACACAAATGTCCGAAATGTGGTTTTCAAATGGTCTGAGTGGCAATTCAACTCAAAACATTATAGAAAAGCAATGTGCATCAGGCCAAAGCAAATCACAGTAATAATATCTCACATCTGTATAGCAAAAGCACAAATTTTGTGCTGAAGCACCTCTGCTTCTTCTTCCTTTTACTTAGCTGTGCATGTTTACCAGAATAAACAATCATATATCCAAATTAAAACATATCTACCCTTGACTCTTAACCATGAAAAAGCATAATTTACTTCCACTTGCTGTGTGTATTTTTGAACAAGGGTTTGTCTAAGAGCAGGTTTTCAGACAATCTACATACATCCCACTTTTCTAAAAGACATGTATTAGCTTACTGTGCTTTTGACTCCCCAGTATAAGGCTGGGGGATTCAGAGACAAACTGTTACACAAAAAAATAAAGGGTGACAGACAATCATATAATGCTTAACTGTAAATTTCAACTTTTCATATCTTTCAACAATATATAATATAAAGTCAGCAACACTCAGACCATTATGACCTCAAATTTTTTCCCCTGTCCATTCATTCATCCATTCCTCTTTTCCTGCGTGTGTGCTTGTTTTTGCACAGGGTGTGGCTACTACATGCCTTGAAAGGCCTTTCTGTTATACAACACTATAATTCTCATTCATTCCTGCATTTACTTGTTTAGTCATCGTATCCATCTATCTGCCCACATCTCCCTTACTACGACTGCTGGTTTTTATAAAGGGTGTGGCTGATAGATGCCACAGGGAGGTCACATGGACGACAAACGTTTTTATTTCATTAGGATAATACTGTAGTGTTGTAACCCATGCTGTCAAGGGAAGAGTTTGGTTACAGATTATTATTAATTTGCCACTACCCCACCCACACTCCTGGATTTGATATGAGGCATATAAGAAAACTTATATACTGCTCCTGGCTGTATAAACAGGTGCTCCACTGTGAGTGTTTTAAAACGACTAAATGTTGCTCAAATTAAAGCCAGATTTTGTGAGATTATTGTAATTCCCTTATTCCTATGGCACATTTTCTTAAGAGAGGTTATATTTTAAAGAGGATGCTGCCAACTTATAATAAAAATTTGCAGATTTTAGTATTGCTCAAGACATGTTCATGTTGAAATAACACCTCCCATGCCATGAGCATAAACAGGCAAATTCCAAGTAACAGAGCCTCACAACTCAAACTGTTTGCCCCACAGCAACATGACAATCATGATCATATTAAAAACTTTTTTATTCTGCAATATTTACTGTGACTGACTGCCTCTGGTATCACACAGTTAGACAACACATATTATTATAATTATGTTGTGAAAATTATGTTATAAACCATGATATCTTTTTTTTAACCATATCCACCATTACAAGGTCACACATTTGCAGTCATTGGAGGTTATTAGGGTTGGGATGCTGGTAGATATCAGGCCAATCTGCCCTGTTGGTGGAAAGTAGTTTTGTTGCTCTCAGGATAAAGTGGCTGCTAACACACATCGTCTACTCTGTCTAGCACTAAGTGACCTCTGGATAGAAATAGCTGCATTGGCAGCTCCAGCTGTCTACCACACACACACACAATCTTCAATTGCTTTACTGCCAGGCCAGACCACTGCTTTGTGTGCGTACAGCTGCATAGCTGGCTGTCAGTAGAAATAGCTGCTGTGTGACATGATTGTTTCAAAAGCTTGTAATTATCCCCGCACCACTAACACTTAACCAGTCCAAAACACACACATACATTTATGGACACTACTGTATAAGCTCTCCTCATTGGTCTGTCTGTATATAAGTGATGGTAAACAGAATAAGTTTTTTTAAAACCCACTGAACAAGTAGGAAGTAGTAGCAACGCCAACAAGAAAGCAAACTTGGTCAAACCATGTTTGAATTTTTTTGCAGTATTTCAACAAGTGCATAATTTAGTTTTTTAAACACCAAAAGCATCAAATGTGTCCCACAGTACTGTAACTGCATTGTCTTTCAAATGTATATCATTCTCTTACTACCCTCAAGCAATTTAAATCAACTGTTAAATGAAAGTTGTTTAAACAAAAAAAATATGTCACAATAGTGTCAATAACAACAAATCTTTGTGTTTTGGTCTCTGATTTTTAAGTGACCAAGGAAACTAGGGATATTTGTGATGGAGTGATAGCTTTCTGTGAGTGTCTGTGTGTGTATGACAGTGAGAGATAGTAATGCATTTTATGTCAAGTTGCCAAGTCTGTCTCTGTCCTCAACCCCCTTTCAGACTGTTCCTTGGAATGTCACACTCTGCTGACACTGAGTGTATCTTACTTTGACTGTGTGTAAGTGTTGTGTTCATACATTTTCTACTCAAAAATGAGAAAGACAGGTCTTTGAAAGGACAGTACACTAAAAAGGCTGATTCATTGGCATTTTGAAAACAAAACAAGACAACAACTGTCAATTTTCAGTGCCAAAACTTTTTGTGTGAGAGACCATTAATTAACTTTTTTTGCCTTATCTTATGATAAACTCATATGTTAAATGAGTTTGCAAGACAATGTTCTCAAGAGGCAGCAAGCTATGCGAACCATTCTCTTCTTAGAATAAACAGCAGTAAAATTTGAGTGTACCAGTTTTTGCAGATTGACATACCTACTTATACCTTGTAGTTTTTTGACAAGAGGCTTTATAACAGGAACACCAGTACATTACAACATCTGACTTAACATAGACAACCAATGTGAAAACACAAATAAGCAGTAACCCTTACCATTAGTTTAAAGAGGAAAATTTTGATATAACTAAAAGGATGCGGCCTATGACCTGAAAATAACAGTGACTCATCCAGAAAATATTAAGCCATTTTTTGTTTATAAGTTCCTACTTAACTTCAGTAATAAAGAGTTTTTAATTTACAAGCAGCAGTAATAGTTGTTCACTTAAATAACTGTTATACTATAATCAGTATTAAAAGTTTTGATGGTAAAGGCTTACTGACTCTCCTTTTTATCCCTTTTTACGTGTTCAAAAACTGCCCACCATCCTGACCAAAATTGTTACTTCACTGCAATTCTTTAAACCTCTCTTTAAACCTGCTGTATTTGAATTCCACATTCATGTATTGAGATGATAAATGCATCTTAAGGTGCTCATGCAGATGGACTGTAGATCCTTTGGTTTGCCCTTTTTTAAAATCAGATCCATGGTTTATTTCCAGAAACCCACAAAAGAAAATGTGGTAAACACTAAGTCAGTCTGCATCTTCACACACATCTCAGCTTGTCATTAAGGGATAGTGGGAAGGCTGATATAAAGATGTGAATTAGAGAAGACAAAAAAGATAGGTAGGGGGGGAATGATCCGATCAGTAAATGCCACAAAGCTTATCATAAAGAAAGTAGCTGTAGGCAAAAAAAAAGACGGAAGGAGGAGAAACACTTATGACCAAGAAGGGCCAAGAGGATGGAGAAAAAGAGCAATTTGGCCCGTGTGCTTTTGACATGAGGATCAGAGAGGCTTGCTTGCTAAAACCAAATCTGCATGGGCACCAGATGGTGCCTATTGACTACAGGCCAGTGGTTACACTGATAAGAGACTAAAGACTATACAGCTGGATACACACACATGCTCTAAACCAGCTGGACAGAGGTTAGGCGATCTGTTCACTAGCTAATTACAGAGCTGGATAAATCACTAGGGTTATCCCTGTACTACGGCGGCTAAATTTAAAACTTAAAACTCTTCTTTTTTGCTTCATGTGGCCTTCAGTCAAACAAAGCTATTTTTACAACATAAAATGAGCTCTAGTGTTGTGAAAATGTTGATGCACTTTTACATATTGCTAATAACTTTTTTTGTTGCCTCTGGCTTAAATAGCTGATTACACCATTAAGTTGTCAGTAACGTGTGTTTGTGTTTATCTTTCCTTGTAATCATTAACTTGTAATTACCCATAATATAGTATTACTGTCAGTAATAGTCTTAGGTGCAGGAATTGCAGTTGTAATACTCTTGTGATACTCTTAAGGTGTCTGAAAACAGAGTCAGAAAAATACATATACACTCAAATACACAAATATACTTTATGCGTTAAAGATCATTTTTATGATAATCATTATTTTGAATACACACCAAAACAAATTTAACAATGTTTGGATCTATATAAATGTAAATGCATATAAGATATAGATTTTTTTAATGTCAGAAATGCTTGAATCCTGATTTTTTTTTGCAGACATTTATGATGTCTTTCTCACACACACACACACACACACACACACACACACACACACACACAC
>JAQNCA010000030.1:20578908-20595624 GCA_029783725.1 Acanthurus tractus
TTTTTTTTTGCAGACATTTATGATGTCTTTCTCACACACACACACACACACACACACACACACACACACACACACACTCACAAACACATACACATTCTGAGCTGAACAGTTGGCATGCCCAGATGGAGCCACCCACATAGCACAGATACAGGCTAGTGTTTCATTCATTGATTTATATTTCTGCTGTCAGTCTGGTAGCCCACTGTAAGTCTATAATAATATTTTCTACAAAAAATAAAGCAAGTGGCAGATTGTGAAAAGTTTTATTTAAAGTGGATTCTGAGGGAGCTGGAAAAGGTGAAAGAATATAGAAATGAATCCATTAAAAAAGTATCTCAAAATATATAAACATATAACTACAATATAGCACACTGTTATACTTTTTCAAAGCAGATACACTATAAAATATCATACTTGGTATGGAGGTTGAGTAAGGAGAAGTGTGGGCAGCAGTTTGCATGGTCTCCAAGGTCAAGGGCTTATAATAGCCTGCTCTAATAGCTAGCCTGGCCTCCTTGGGAACCAAGCCCACCTCTTAATTCATCAATAGCTGCTGACAGAAAGTTAGCTTGTCCATCTTACCCTTTCTTCCCACCCATGCATGCACTCACACACGCGTACACACGCATACACATACAACCGCGCACACACGCACGCACGCACACACGCACGCACACACACACACACACACACAACCAGTCAGAAAGTCTAGCCGCAACAGGCACTACCACATGCAAATCTGTCGGTGAGCAAAACTCAAACACACAGACTAACACCTGCTGCAGCGCTGACACACAAAAGCTCTGGACTCTCTGACTAAACTCCCAACCATAGATTTTATAATAAATAGGGGATGAAGCCACTGCAATGTCTGGAATTTTAGCCATTGCTATCTTATTTGTTTTTTTGGAACTTAAGTGACCATACTTGCATGAAAGGTTGGAGCTCAGGATGACAGCATTACTGTCAATGACTGTATGATGCCCAGCAGACAGCTTGCAGCTGCTGTCACTCATGCATCCACACCCTTATTAATGCATAGATTAAAATATACTTTTAAAGAGTGATATTAATTAAATTCAATCCCTGCACAGTGGATAAGAACAATGAAACCAGAGACTAAAAACATTTTTTTCCCTGGCTGTATAGATGTTTATTTCTGCTGTAAAGTTGAACCTTTTTAATATAAGGCACTATGCAAATTGACTTGCTTTTGGAGTCTTAAGTGGCTCCCTCAAAGAACTCCAGATTGTACTTTCACATTGGCTTGAGTTCTATGCCTTAAAGGTAGAAGAACTTAAAAAAGAAATGAACAGTACAGCTGGTTACTGGCAATAACAGATATGAACATACCAATGGTAATGACACTAGTACTACTGTCTATCAACTATTTTTTTTCTTTTTAGTTCTTTGTATCTTAAAATGCAAGACCTTTATGGTAAAATCTGACTTTACTGTTCTAGCCTCTAGTCTAAGGTTCAAGGTTTACCCTCCAGGAATAAAAGTGCATTGAAAGAGTTTTGATTTGATTACTGATACAAGCAACAAGCCAGTTCATCAAGTTAGGCTAAAAATCTTTATTTACTTCTTTGCAGCTGCTGTATCATGTGTTCTCTGCTGCATTATGCTTCTCTGTAATGGACAGCCGGCATTAGTTCTGGGCATGACTGTTTAAGCAATGCTATTTACAATTGAGGCCTGTCGTAAATTTATTTTTCAGTAGTAGTTTGTGTTTTTGTGTGAGTGTAAGGGTGTGTCTTATTGCATGTATCAGAAGCATCACAAAGCAAAGGGAGTCCAAATGGTGTCTTTCTCAGTGTGGGTCAGACTCAGGTTAAAGTTTTGCAGACTTTGTGGGGTTGGGACCTGGCTAGGGCTTTAACACCACGGGGAAAGGGTTGCAACTTTTAACCAGAGCTATAGAGTACAATATACAAGGGCATTTGCAATACTAAGGACAGCATACTAGTAACTATTGTACATTTTAACTGCTCTTTGTCTTACTTTGTAGTTAAGTATTCACTGAGTTCTGACAGACTGGGTGGTGGATCAGGTTTATGTCAGGGGTTTGCATCATAGTCAAATGAGGTCCTGAAACGACTGAAGGCTGACATCTGAGCGTCTTTATGATAGATGTGGCCTAGTAACAGTATTCATTAACATGGGTTAGAGTTGTAATGGGTTGTAATACCGATCGCATTTCCACAAAGATATTCGAAATCTGTAAGAAAAACAAATGACAATCACTGTTAACTGCAACTGTAGCTGTAAATGTGTGTCATTGTGCCAGTGCAATGCAGTGAAGTGTATCCCAAATAGTAATGCTTAAAACTTCAATTACCCTATCTCCTCTGCATTGCTCTCTTCTCTTAAAGGATGCATCTCCCCTAATCTCCTCTCCTCCTTCTTTAGTGCTTCTATTTTTCCATTCCTTTGAGCCCTGATCTTGTTTGTCCTTCTCTCTAACCCCTACTGTTCTCATTTCATACAATCCTAAATCTGTCTTTAAATCAATTTTCCTTTTTTTACCCTTTCTGTCTCCTCTGATCTATACAATCATCTCAGTTGCTTTGTAATGTACACACAGCACAGATCCATGACAGCTACCAATGATTTAGAGATGTTGTGCTTTCAAACGAATTTTGGACAGATATACACAAAACAGAGCTGTAGTTTATAGCAGTATGACAGTGTGCTACAGTTGCAATTAGGCTTGAATGCAAATGAATGCTGTAGAGTGCTAACGTGACACTAATTAGAGTTTGCAAAAACACTAATGTGTCATGAAAAGTGGGAAAGAATAACTGCAAGTAAAAAGGGAACACAGGAAGGGAGATACAAGTTGAACTTTTGTTATTTGGGACGTAGATAGAGGTGAGAAGAGAAAAAGTTTAAGGGGAGAGGAAAGAGTATGGAAAACAAGGTGGAGTCTTTTTTCTACCATGCCACCTTGGTGCAGTTCTGCGGTGTGAATGCTAATGAGGGGTTGAGGCCGCAGGTAAACAAGAAAACATATCTGACAAATGCACTCATTGCTCTTTGAGTCTCTCTGTTTCCTATTTGGATGCTTGCCAAGTAAGTGTTTCTCTACCTTCCTCCTCTGTTATTCTTCCTATTCTTTACAATGGTTGAAGCACTGTGGCAAAAATGGATGCTTAAGCAATGGATGGGAACCAATTAAGATAACAATAAAGCATGACTCTTGTCTAAAAATGCCACCATCCTTTTTTTGTCGCACTCTGAAGTGTGCTGCGTGAGTTATTTTTCACTGTAGACATATGCTGCACATCCCATCCTCATCTGCAGAGAAAAAGTGATTTTCATAAGTTTACTCCATTGTCATTACAACTGTGCTCAACATCTGTCACCTGAACAAAACAGCCATGTATTAAATGTATTAAGGTGTCCAAATCAAAATAAATTCAGAAATTCCTATGTCTGTATCAGTATTCTCAAGGCAAAAGAAAAACATTTTAAGGGTTTTCGGAGGATGTTCACATACACACTGTAAGAACAAAAGCTGTTGCATAAAAAGTTCAAGAGTTTAAGGCCAATTCAGCAGAATAATCATCCTGATACCGCTAACACAAAGAATGAGTGCTTTATGTTACAACATAGGGTGTGAAGTAGAACCAAAAATCTTCTCTCTTCTCTTCTTTTTGCTTTCATTTTCTAGAAGAAAACAATAATATCAACTTACTTTGGCAGGTGGGAAACCAGCTTAGAAATTCATCACCACCACCAGATGAGAACAAGGTACAGCAATCATGGTGACTGAATAAGGTTGACTTGCAGCTGTGATTGCAAGATCACAAGAAACATGAGAATTGCCTTGTTTTATGATAATCTTGAAACAATAGGAACCAATCTATACTGAGTCACATTTCTATCGTCACCTGTGACATACTGTCACAGTGCTCAAGCACAGGTTATCATTGGAAAGCTCTTGACTGGTCAAGTCAGTCCCCCAAACAAGAACTAAATGAGGATGGCAACATTACTACACAGAAGATGCTTCATGTCTACTGATATCTACAGTATGGGTTACAGTCACATTCCTGTCAGAGATATCAAGCAGCATGACATGTTTGCCTGGAGACAAACTAACTTTTGCCTGGAGACAAACTGTTGAGAAGAGGAGTAAAGTATGGTGGCATGAGCTTGATAATTTATGTGCTTTACAAGAGGAGTAAAAGAGAAAAGTATGAGGGTGGTCTCTAGACAGAAATCCTAAGCTAGCAAACAGTCTCCAGGCAGACATGATATGCTAATTTATGCTAACTGGCTTACTGCACTCATACAGTGCAATGTTACAACTGCAGATGTTGGCTTTGGCTGCATACTGCAATGCAAATGTAGGTCATGGAAATCCCCCCTCCCCGTCCCCTTTATTCTACTGTATTCCTTTGATTTCTTCTTTTGAGCTGTTCTCTCTCTCTGATCTAGTTCTCTATCATACACTCTAATCTTTCTGTGTTCAGTATAGTTCTCTCTCTTTCTTGTCTCTTTCTGGACCGACTTAGCCCTCTACTCCCCTCATTTCTTATGTCTCTGTGAATGTAGTACCACGGTGCCTGAGTTAATCCAGTCAATAAGTAGTTAGCTGGTTCAATGAACGGTCAGAGTCAAGACAAAATACATGTTCAAAGAGAAATGTAGAATGTCCCAAGGGAAATTACGTGATGGACATACAGCATTTAGACAGATGTCTACTGATGCAATGGTGGGAAATGAGTTACAGTGTTGTCTAAAAAGAAATCGATTCTCCAACAATGACAGAAAACAGAATATATCAAATGGCAAAAATCACTCATTTCAGTAAGACAAAGCCTGTATGGTCTTGTTATCATGTTATCTTAATATTTCCCACACACTGTTCCAGGTAGCAAACATCTATTCATCACTTGGTCTTGATAACTGCTTGTTTAGAGACACAGCCAGTTCTTCGAGCTTGGCTAGAATGAAGGAAATGTATGATTAGGCTGGAATGCCCCATCTCTTGTGACTGTCAAAATACAGGGAATTTTAAAAAAAAAAATCCATGGTTGTTGGACTGTAAAACAAATCAAAAGTGTCATTACATTTCTGCCTGATCAGCACTAAAGGTACCAAGCGTTGTGTCAACAAATAACCTTTAAGCTTATGTACAAAACATCCGCAATTCAAGGCTTTACTTCACTAATAGTCTTTGCTTGCATATTGTTTTACATAGCATGTAACAAACTACATAACAGATGAGTCTACAAAATCTCACCAATTGAAGCCACCAAGGAGGGGATTTAAGCGTATCATGAGATGACCAGAGAGAGGGAAAAAGAGTGAAAGACAACGAGAGAGGGAGACAGAGAGAGACACAGAAAGAGAGACACAGATAGCGGGAGAGAGGGAGATGGAGAGAGACACAGATAGAGAGAGGGAGATGGAGAGAGAGAGAGAAAGAGAGAGAGAGGATGGATTACCCCAGAGCCCACACTCTTGCTCTTTTTCAGGCTCTGGTGCCCCACTTTTCTTTAATCTCCCTGTCTGGTCTGACACACATTTCAGAGACAGATAGACAGAAAGGATTTACTGGGACCTCTACCAGTGAATTAAATTCATTGCCTATTTTGTTTGAGTATTGCCATTATTATTTGAGGTATACAGTACTGAGAACCAGCATCAATGGTCACTGCTACTTAATACAATTAATACAATTAACCAATACAATTAATACAATTAACCAATAAAGAAACACAATCACCATAAAGCCCAATGTTAAAGCAATTTTTTTTTTTACTGTATTGCACAACTGGAACCAGTTTGGTGCGTAGACCAATGTCACGTCAGCATACTGCCAGAACGTGCAAAAAGTCAGATGTCGCAGTTAATCATTCACAGACAAGAGGACAGAGGTTCATATTCTCACTGCAATAACTGAATGCAACAACAACTCAATAAACAAAGGTCTGAGTCATGTTTGCCATGCTACATTTAAGTCACAGACCCATGTTACAACATGCATTTGTAAATCATACAGAAAAAAACAGGTAATTCAAGTAAGGAGGAGGGTGGAGAAGGCATATTCCTTACATACAGAGAATTTAGATCTCTTTGACACGTACTCTTAGAAAGCCTAAAGCAGAGTGTAAGGGTTCAATACCATCAATACCCCATTTCGAGGCTTTTGCAAGAGGTTACCTGGAAGCAACATTTTGAAGATTTTTGACAAAAACCATAAGTGGCTTTCAACTGAGTATTTAAAAGGAATAGCCTTATATTATTCTTGCTTGTGTATGAGTCAAAGGGAAATTAGGTAAAGCTCATTTTAAATATATTTATTCAGATGTACATCATTTGATCAGCAAAAATATTATTGTTTAGAAATGACTATGAATACTTGTAATACCGTATAAGGAAACATTATCTGGTAGCTAAATTGGGAGGCACACACACATATAAAATGCATCTATACATAATGCACACCAAATACACACTGCATGCAAGGTCCTCTTTACTATTACCAAAATACAGATAGCCTGACTAAGAATCACATATGATCCTCTCTGCCAAGGCAAAATACAATAGAGATAGAACATATGTTACTCAGCCATGACAAATGATACTTTTTGTTGTTTGATTATTTTTTTTGTTTTGTTTTTTTGCAAAGGGGAGGAAATTATGTAAGACAACAGTACAGTTCACACAATGCTCTTCATCAATATACAAAATAATCTTAATGGAAAAGACAACAGCACAGAACAGAAACAACTAAAACAAGACAGCTGTCTGTATTATAATTAACAGACACATAAAAGCAATGACGATCAGTTTTTAGTCTAACTTGACACTTTCTTGAAATCATACAGACCATCAAAAATATTTGCAATGTTTGGCTTCTTTCTTTCTGCACTTAGTATATGAATATGCTAGGACTACCCCAAGAGGGTGATTTAAATTATCATTTGAAAAGACGAGTCAATTCGTGTTTTGTCAGTCAAAATAATCACATTTTAGTTTTTTGGCTGGGTCATTGTACGCAGAGCAATGCAGAAGCACAAAATGGCAGGCTGTAACTTTTACGAACTGAGTCTAAAATGACCACAAACTGTAGCATGATAGTTTTGTGTGACATCCTGCGTCATACTGTGACTAACTCTGGGGCTCAAAGCACTGTTAGTAACCTGTCTGGAGAGACATTCCATGGAATGCTTGGTTTCTTAGTTAACCAGGAGCATGACGCCCACTTATTTTCTAAATTTGTGGAAATCTTATGTTTTCTCATCACAAATAACAGAGAAAGGCACTAAAGTTAAGCTTTAAGGGTAAAACATTAGACTAATGCTCACTGATAAAAGAGTTAAGTGAATGAACTGAGCAGGAAGACAAATTCAGATCTTTACATTGAACAGGCAAATCCAATTCGACAGACTGAATTCTGCTCTAAAATGTGACTGTGACCTTTTCTTTCCCTGTGGGGAGAAAGACTGAGAGGCCTCTAGTCTGTGAGATACTGGTGATAATTTAAACCAGACACACACAAGAGAGACTGAACTATTAGTCAGTACAACACAACACTGCCTTGTTTGCAATAATGACCACCAGATTACATCTACTTTGTGTGTGTGTCGGAGCCTTTGCATGCATATATATGTGTTCATGTGTGCTTGTGTATGTAAGAGCCCCTTATACTATCTAAGAGTTAGTTAGGGGGAATTCTCTACCCAAGTGTCACCCCACATCCATCCAGCCACCCGCCCACGCACACACACATATTCTGGCTCTTCACACAAACACATCATTCATTCAGAGTGTTTTACCAAGTGTCTATGGGATGATAGGGGACAATTCAGACACTAAAAGCTCACAGAGTCAACCCGCTGACTGAGTAAGTTGAATGGACTGAACCCAACCATTATTTAACCATCTATCAAACAGTACAATTGCTGCATTATACCTAACACTGGTTGATTAACTGATACCTATTAAAACTGGTTCAAGAACGGCATTTCACATGCTTGTTAATCAAATTTTACAACACATTCAATGACATCATAATTTTACAAAACTCAGAAAACTTTGAGTTTAAAATGATTACATGCAGACATATGTGGCAACTTAATTCACAGTATGGTGTGGCCTCACCCAATTTCAAAAGATAATTTTTTTTTTTCCAGTGATTGGGGAGGAATGCATGAGGTAACACTTCCTCAAGGTTCACCTTCAATGGTCAGACTGCAACAGATGGCTCACCTGCCCAGTTACACAGCAGCTAGCTGATGATGGTATCCCACTGTGCATCCGCAGCTAACTTTAAGTACTTATGCAAATGTGTTTCTGTTACATTCTATTCTCAAGTATGACACAACAAATTCTAGACAATTTGAGGACACGAACAACTTTAATCTCTAGTACCTCCTAAAAAAATTGCTCTTTATCTCCTCTGTCTCTACCCTCCATCTGCCCATCTTTCTCTCTGTCCTTGAGAGGAGTTTCAGCTACGCAGAAAGTTCCTGATGGTAAACAGAACATGGTTCGGTGTTGCTGTCACAGACCGGCTGTGTATACACCTGGCCTCAACAGCCTGGACATACACAGGAGGTGAGAGTGTAGTTGCGGAGGAGAAAAGGACATGAAGAAATAGAGCAAATTAATAAAGATAAAATGAAGGTGAGGAAGTGAGACAATTATGTAAAAGAAAGGAACACAGTCAAATGACTTTGCCTCTTTTGAAAGTAATGAAATACTTATCGAAAAGAAAATGAAAACAAAGCTAACAAACCCACTTCTCCTGGCGTCTGTGGTGGCTGTGTGATACTGAAAATCCCACGCTACACTTCTTTCTACTACAGTGTAGAGACTTTGTCAAATTCAATAATAAGTGGTTTTAGAGCCTTAGATTTTAGGCACAAAGCTCTCATTAGGGAAAAATTAAGTACATCTCAATCACACAGTATTAGGGCTTTAACCTGGGCCTTAGAGGGCTGTGTTCTGAGTGTACGCTTCAACATCTCTATGAAATCTCTATGTGAGTCTATAAGTGTGTGCATGCCAGTATTACAAAAAGGAGACTGTGTAGGGGCAAAACCTGGCTACTGAAATGAGGGTCAAGTGTTTAACGTTAACTTTTAAAAAGGGAGAAGTGTAAAATTAGCTTACATAGCCACAACACATACACTTGTCAGCTAGAAGCAAATGGACCAGTGCTTTAAGGGTAAACAAATTAGTTAATACTCACACATCAACATACACACACCAGACAGATGCAATTACATGCATGCACACAATAACATTTGTGTGTTTGAAGGAAACTCTTGTCAAGACATGGAGCAGATTGGCTTGGTTGCCGTTGGTTTCTCAGGAACACACATGAAGACAGAAGAGATGTTATCAGCAAAGGGATTTATTTTCACTTTATATTAAGTGGTTAACATCCAAATGAAGCATTACTGTAACAGCATAGAAGATATTCTGAGTTTCTTAGCCACTAACACAGTCATGCACTGTCAGTTACAAGCTAACAAACAGCATAAAGAAGTGAAATATTTTACCAGCACATACCATTCTGATACACATGCTACTTGTTCCTTGCACAACAGACTTCTACTCTGAGGCCCTCATATGTACGGCTCAGTTGCACCAATGTTTCCGCTAATGCTAGCACTAGCCATCTTGATATGCACTGCTTTCACCAGTCATCCAAGCCTAAGAAGCTATCGTGGACAGAGCACATGGCCTGTGATTTATAGTCCAGAATTTCTCAAAGAGTTGATGTGCTTTTTAACACTTTTACAGAGTTTTTTAAACTGAGGACATGGAATAAAAAAGACATGTTTAATAAAATATAAATCATGGTAAAATACTCTAAAGCATGTCTGGAGGTGAACTTCAAATGCTCAGACAGATATAGGCATGAAGCTCATTTGCTAACCAAATGTGTTTTGAATTAGGCTGACCATGCACGTCAGATGTTCCTAATACAAAGTTCACTGGTCCAACCGGGTTTGTGTTTAAACAAAAACAGAGAGCAAACACTACTAACCCACAAACACTTTTGTGGACACACACTGAATGTGCGCATAGTCAAGCGCACAAAGAATTCTCTGCTTCTTTTTTTGGCTCAGAAACACTCAAAGGTGTTTGGCCTATTCTCCTCTGGGTTTGGCCTCCTCCCCTCCTAAGAAACATACACATTCTGCCTCTCACTTGGAAAGAGAGTCTACTCTGTTCCACACAGATATATACAAATATAAATACACACACAGACACAGATACACACACACACACACACACGTAAACACTTGTCCTTAACCCCACAAGGGCATTCTGGATCCTGAGATTGATTTTGCCAATTTTTTTATTATATTAATAATTTTATTGTGCATACTAAATTGCAAAGCAAGTGATTCTACAACTGCACTAAATAACCCTGCACAATCTGTTGTCTGAAAAGACAGAGGTTAATTCCTGCATTTAGTTAATATGACTGAATCATTACATATGCTGTGCATATGCAAACAAAGGTGTGCCAACTTCAATTAGTCTGTGAGTCATTGCATGAGTCTGTGTATTTAACCCATTAACTGAGTTAATTGCTGGGTCCAGCGACTGGTGAGCCTTCTAGGATGGGTCAGGGTTAAAAGAGAACAGAGGGTATATTGAGAGGCATAGAGATCATTCAGGGGATTTGTTCTGGGTCTGAGCAGGACAGCGGACAGGAAATGTATACGCCCCTGCTGGTTTTGGCCTGAAACTGAAAAAAAAGAGGACAGAGCCTTTTCAGAGAGGGCATTGAGACAGTGGGTTGGTTCAGGATCTAGGGCTGCCCTGTAACAAAGGCCAAGCCATGGACTGAGATCGGCAAAAAGGGAAGGGCCAGATTTTTTTTCACAGGGCTGTATGGGGGTGAGTCCATGCCAGAGTACACAAAGTAGACTGAAACAGAATTAGACCAAATTTTACCCTCTCAAGTCCCTCAAGTTCAGTGCAGTTAGGTTAGGTTTAGAGAGCCATCATGTCTCTGATTATTCAACAGAAAATGTCACTTTTATCTTGGAGCTTGTAGAATAAAGTAAATCTGCTTCATATTACAACTAGATCAGTAATCATTATCTTTAAAAGCAAAATGGTCTGTTAAAATCTCAATTGTATACTTCATTCACATTCAAAACACACAGATCATTTGTCAACATTCTGTTTGATAATACTAATGAGCAGTGTTTTGGCTCCTCTCACTCACTCAGACTAAAAGACTACATAGATCTATAGCATCAAGTGCACACACCTATTAATAATCTTTTATCTCCCATTCAAATTTATGAACCACACTGATTCCAAGTACCTCTTAGCTTTCATGAACATATTAATTAACCACAACTTTTTTGAGGCATTTTGCAACAGTAACATGGGTAAGTAAGACTGAACATTTTAAAAAGAGTGGTAAAATGCTAATATGTCCTCTATGCCAGTTATAGTGACAGGCATAGATAACAAAGAACAGTTTTAAAAGCTTCTGCTTTGCATTAGCAGTGGCACCAAGTGCATTAACAGATGACTAGAAATAGCAGAAGGTAAGCCTTTAGAGACATCTGGGGTTTACGGCCCCACTTACCCCGAATATTTGCTTAGCACAGCAACAAAGCAGGAGCAAGAATGCATGCAATCTAACTGCAATATGCTGTTGTGTAGTTTATCAATTGTTGTTTGTCTGAGACATTATATACAAAAATGCATTTGAAAAACACTGCAGATAGTTCAAAAGGCAGAGCGTGCACCTCTCTAGAGTGAAACCTATTTTCAGTTGCTGAACTCATTGTGGGCACACAAGGGCCTCAGTGGAACTAAGTTATTCCATAAGGAGGTACAGCAATGATGTTAATGGAAGAGGTTAGACAATAGGCTGACGCTACTGCTAGGAAGCGCTAAGAGGTCATAAAGATGTAGAACAGCTACTTTGTCACAACTAGAACCAAGCTGGCAAATATAGAGGAATCAGAGCCCTTCGCAAGGGAATATCAACTAGTATACAAGCACAGTGAAATCAGCACTGGTTTATTTTGTATAGTTACTTATTTGAATTAAAATGCATCGCCAATTTTAGTTATGACTACAACATTCCTGGTAGACATATTCATTCTGGTTAAAGAAATTGACTGCATTTTTATAGCATTTTTCTACCAATCTGATCCAGGTCTAAATTCACCCCCTCTAACGTAAATCCATACAGGACTGACAAACAATGTACCAACTCAATCTTCAGGGTAGGATACATATTCTATACATATGTACACACTCAGCACTCAACTGCAACAGCCCCTTGTAAGCAATTTGAAATTCTGTAACATGCTTACAGGCAGCTCAACATGTGAGGATGAAGGGGCCAGGATCAAAGCAACAACCTTTCCTTTTTGGCTCACTTTGCACTAAGGACCCAGTCCTTCAAAACATCTTAAGCATCTCAATCCAATCTTCAGTGAGACCAAAAATCCAAGTACTGCTACTTATTCAGATATACTGGGCTGCTTCGCATAAACAGTAAAAGTAAACATCATGTTTGAGTGATGCTATGTTTATTACTGCTGGTCCAAATCAAAAGGAGGCTGCCACTGTCCCTCTGTAACTCATGTAAAGTGAAACCACTGCAGGAACGTCTGATACAGTGGTATGGAGGAGAAATACAACTTGATAACAGCAATTATGTAATCATAACAAAAGGAATGGAATCATGACAACAATAGCCGGCATTGTTTCAAACAGATGGGAAGTGTGTAAGGACTGGTTTATTGTAGTTTTACAGGCTTAGCAACAGCAACTAGATGTCTGACATGTGAGCAAAGGGCAACATAGATTAATGTGAAAATGTATTTCAAAAGAGAATTACTGTGGACCATACAGCTGTGATGGAAGAAATATCTAACAGTACATATGTTTAATTCTACTAATGTGGGCTGCTGAATAATTGTTTGTGCTTGCTCAAAACAATTTGAATAACTGGCTAGGTGAGAGGAGCATTTAAGTAGTAAATGACTCTAAAAACATGTTTGTACAACATCATAATTATTTTAGATCCAAACAGATCTGACAAGCTTCTACATGCAAACTTTTTGGCAGGTGTCTATTTCATCCCCATAGAGTCAGACGTGTCCAAACAGACTCAACACTAGAGCTGCAAACAGAGCCAGTGGGATTAATACACACACATGCACAAATAGACACACTGTGACATAATGACATACAGCATATGTACACACAAATACTCACTCTACATGTACAAACAGAATACTGACAGCTGCCAACAACATGTGACGCAGGCTTGGTTATTTATAAACCTTGAAAAAACTATTATGCCATGGTGGTTTGAAAAATCCTGTATTGCCTGTGTGTGAAGCTGCTGTAGTTGAACATGAAGAAAGTGACAGATATGTAATTTACCAATTATCATAATGTGTCACTAACATTTTCTAAAGGTCACTAATGTTAATTGTGTACTACATACTGCATGAGTACAAGCTGTCGACTTAACAAGGACTTAACTCAAATTTAAGTTTTTTTTTACAAGTGGTTTTCAATGTCAGACTCTTGCATTTCAAGACGAGTCACAAGAAGACTCAAACAAACCATCTAATTATGTCTTAAAACTGGTAAAACTTGCTCTCTGTAAACCTAATGAGGCTGTTAGGATGGTTAGCAGTTTTTCAACTAGTGTGCAAACATAACTGACTGCATACCAGTTACATGCAAATCTTAAAGGTAGGACATAAATGCCACTGACTTTACCAAAATTGGACTACAAAATAGTTTCAAATAACTTATTTATTTCTTTAGAACCACGGTATGTAGTCCTTGGTAAGATTCAAAACTGTCTTGCTGTGTTATTTTTAACATCTTCTTGTCTTCTCTTCTTGTCTGGTCTGTTGTACAGCATGACATCATCTCCCCATGCAGTGTGGTTGCTATCAGCTGTTTCAATGTGGCAGACTGAAGAAATCCCACTACTCACCCACTCTGTCTCTATTGCGCTCACTTGGTCAATGAAATATCACAAAGTAGCACTGGTATACAGTATGAAAAGAAACATACTCACACACATGCACACAAGCTAAAAAAGACAACCAAACAGAAACATTTGCCCCATTACCCAGAGAAGGAAACTATGATGAAACTATAATTTGGTACAAAACAGAGGGGAATATGGAATATGCATGGAAAATGAACTGGTGCTCAATAAAACAAGAGAAAGGATTGTTCCTTTGCCATCTCTCTTCTTCTGCCTGATCTCTCTTAATCTCTCTCTCTATTCATGAACAGAGCTTTGTCTCATTCTTCACCAATGACCAGCGTAGTAGATCACATGGTTTTATCAGCAAACAGTCAAAAAAGAGTTAAAATGAAAATGAAAAAATATTGAGAACATTTTCAATGACAGTATTCAATAAAAATTTCTCATATCAATAATACTGCCACTATAATAACTTGTAGGAAAGATGGATTACTTTAGAATGGCAATTATACATGACAATACTTGCATCTGCCTGTACTCAGACTGCATCTTCATATGTTTTTAAACTGCTCAGTCACCTAGTAGGGTTGTAGAAAAATAACTGTACTTTAAACACATCATGACTCTATCACAAATAGCTAAACACTACTCAAAAAAAAACTTAATTGGAATGCCACAGTAAAGTCACATAACTGGTGAGGTGATAACAAGATAAGGAGATTATTAACAGAATGCAATGTGATCAATACAATCCTTGTGTGTGTGCACTCTGCTGAAAACATCTTTATTTCGTATGATTAAAGCTCTTATCTGTGCACCAAGACCACAGCTACTGTTATACTTTGCTCAGATTCAGCCTGTTAAATGTACAAAATGAAGGTAAATGCATAATTTTGAAATGTCTTCTTTCTATTTGAGAATCAAACCAAACCTACCCATGATAGTAATGCTCACCCGGAGCAGGCATGATTTTGTCATAGCATTGTAAATTGAAAGCTGATTGAATTGTGAAAAAAACTTAAGATTCCTTGCCCTGTTCCTGGTGTATCACATATTTCTTTTAGCAGATTCATGCATCTCTTGGTTATACCATGTTTGTCAGTCACCTAAAGATTTCTCTGTAAGGTGTGATGTGTGAGCGCTTTTATCCAGTTTGACCCAAAACATGTTTAATCAGTGGTGTTTATGGATCACATGAGTTTAAATCAAATAGAACAATTAGAGCTACTAAAGCAAACAGTCACATTGCTTCAGAATGAGAGGAAAGGAGTGACAAGGGGTACAGAGTATGACAGACTTAGGAGGGAAAAAAAATGAGATGGACAAAAATTTCTCATTCCCTTATGTTTCTCAATATATGAGTGATCCACACTATTCAGGATGTGGATGTGTAATCTTCTGTCACCAGGATTACTACAGGCAAGACAGCTTCAAACACCATAAGTCTAAAATTTACTAGAACATCAAAATAGAAATAGAATAGAAAACACATTGCTAATAACCAAGCCTGTCGACAAGAGTTTTAGACCGAGAGGAAGGAAATTTCTGTTCCATTTTGAAAATACATGCCAAAGCTGAGCTGTCCATAGTCAGCACCTACTGCTAAGATAAACAAAGACAAAAGAAAAAGAAAGTGATCAAACAGCTGGATGAAAATGTACACAAGGAGAAGACTGAGAAATTAAATAAAAGCACAATTTTGTTTTGAGAAAAATTTAATATACATGAAAATATACAGTGCTCAATGTAGCTAGAAAACAAGCAAAAATGGGAGCAGCAGGGAGATGCCAAAGCACACTTCAGTGTACTTTATCAGACTAGGACAACAAAGGAAAGTGAGCTTTTTGTGCTTAAAGAAAGTCCAAATCTGAACAGAACAAAGCACAGTACAGAGAAACAGCTGGCTTCAGCTAATCCTCTGTCTTAGCTTGTGGTTGTGAATATACACATTTAAAAGTCTGTCAGCTTAGTAGCATCTTCAGTGTGAGTAGCTCTCTGCTATGTGGCAATTACATGTCACACACTGTACTTTTACATTTATGTGTGTTCTATTAATGCAATCTGATCTGCTCTTTCTTGTGTGTCTGCGTCTGCTATCAGCTCCAATAGACTCTGAATAATAGAGCACAACAGAGAGAAAGAAAGGCTTTGTCTGAAGACTTAAGTCGGTCTTTCATTCTTTTATTCAAACTTTCTCCACTTGGCATTCCAGTTATTTTATTTCACTCAACTGTACACTGGTAAGCTGGACTTTACTATTCTTTTATATGCAGGTCTCTCATTTTGAGTTTACTTTGGCAGTACTCATTAATCCTTGAATCTTAATCTTTCTTTTCTGTTTTCTGCATGTTTTCCTCCTCTTTCCATCTTTATGAAGACATCTGGCTCTCATAAATCAGTTTAAATAAGTAACTCAAACAAATGCAGAAACGCAAACACCATGCAGCAGCTGATAATTATAAAAAGCTTCAGTCTTTCACTGAACCATTTCCAAAACTTAGTTAAAGAGTTTTACTTCACCGCAGTGATTATGTCATGCAAAGAGCATTTACTGGTGTTAACACTTGAAGGTAGTGTCTTAACCATATAGCAGTCCTTCTCAAATCGTGGGGCGCGCCCCCCTGGGGGGGCGCAGTGCGATGCCAGGGGGGGCGCGTGTGACCTCGGGAACATACTTTTTTTGCCGTACAAGAATAAAGTGTAAGTGCACGTCCACTACAGTAGCTGGCAGTGGCGTTCTC
>JAQNCA010000030.1:20596032-20612128 GCA_029783725.1 Acanthurus tractus
ATGTTTTCTTCTTCCTAGGGGGGGCGTAACAGAAAATAATTGAGAAGCACTGCCATATAGTGTTTAACATAAAAAAAAAATACAGTTCTATTGATGAGACATGTTTTTCAACAGAAGTCAACAGATATTTTCTTGTCAAAAACCACTGCCAATAATACTAAGATTGTTGTGGTTATGTTTGGTTAACTATCTATTATATAGAATGAATTAAGACAAAGTAAAATGGACCAAAGCACACAGAGCACTGCATTTTTCATAAAGGATCAACATCTGTGCATGAGGTGTTTTCCTGTTATTTTAGTGTCTCTTAATAGCCCAAACTTAATAAAATCCTTGAGGTTTTTTGGAAAGGGTAATTTTGTTAAATGCACCTTTTACCATTTAAAGATTTCTTCCAGATATATATTAAAGATGCATATACAAACAGTATGCATAAAACAATAATGTATATCTGTGGGTTTCTTTGGCTAAAACCCCTTATTTTCCAGAAGTCATCTATAGGGTACTGAGGACTGGAAACGTATTGCGGCACTGAAATTGAAACATCTTATGTGTGTGTTCATCTTTGAGCTTACCTGTATCATAATTGTAAAAAAAGTTCAATCAGTTCAGAGTCCCAATCTGTATTGGGTACACAGTGAACTGGGAATTGTCAGGTCTTTTGTTATTTAAAAAAAGCCTTGAAGCATGTTTGATGTGCGCATTTTACATAAAAGTATTTTTAAAAAATGCATGAACAAAAGAGTTGTGCTCCAAAGTTCAAGTTTTGAAAAATGCTCCCCTCTGTTAATGTGTTTTTCAATCTTTGGAGCACACTGCTTTAGTGATAACACAGCAATAAAAGAATCCCAGAGAAACTTTCATCTACACCTATAAACATAACTACTGTCAAATATCCAAGTGTGCTGAGTCTACTAATCAGCCCTTGAATTTTTATGTGCTGCTGTTATTGCCAGTATTTGCACCACTATACAACAGTGTAACCCTTTACAAAGGTAGCCGAAAGCTTGTGTGGAAGATTTAATGTCCTTCACTATGTGTGCTGTCAAATCTTTGACAAAGTTTACGTCTGTGCCTTTATGGTTAATATCATTATTATATTAAAGAGGTTTAAGTATTATTAAATGAACAGCTGGCTGGTTCTACTGTGTAGTGTGGTTTTAAGGACATAAAAATACACACAAACACACCTTTGATCTGTAAACATGCGAGTTCCATAAACCATATTACCATGGGGATAGTTATAACGAGCATGTTAGGACCAAGGGACACATGGGGAGAAGAAAACAGTGGGAGATACAGAGAAAAAATAAGAGAAAACCTCATCTTTTTATGAAGGGGCCTCAGCAATCAATGGGTATATATTTTGGTGAACAATAAGTCTGCTCTTAATCCAATTTAGACACAAACTAATACAGGCTCTTTCACATCAAAACTACTGTAACAAGCACACACACTCACAACAAGCATCAAGCAACAGCACTACCACCCACAGCACTTTTAAAGATCCATTACATATACATGACAGTAGATTCAGTGGATTTAAACAGAGCAGTCCAGTTGGTGACAAATGAGTCCTCAGCAAATTATACCCAAGAGATCCAGTTTTTGAAAAGACGTTCCCCCAAACAGATATTACGCCCTCAAACAGATATTATGGGCTGTTGTTAGGGCTGACCCTAAAAATCTATCCAATTCCTTATGCCTGTAGGCTTCCAAAAAAACATTAACCACAAAGATCGTATGGTTAACATCCTTAAAATAAGTTGACTTCCAAGATAATGAGAAAAACTTACATTTAGACTCACTCTAGGCTCTCTTGCAACTTTTTAAAACAAAATGAGAGGCTAACTGGCATAAGTGATAACAAAACTGGTGGTGTAGTTATCGAATATACATGTTTTCATAGAAATCTTTAAGAATGAGCACACATAAAACTGCAACTTTGATAGTAAGTTTGGTCTCTAATCTTGGTAATCAAGTCTCCTTAGAATACTGTTGTACATTATCATATGGTTATCTACCTCTGATACAGACAGCAGAGAGGTAGGCAGTGTTGGTGCATTATAACTCATTATTAATGCTTGCCTCTTTACTGAAGAGCTCAAGCATGAAGTGAAGCCTGAGCAACAAAGCACAAAAAAATCAGGGTGTAATGTGATACTGCTAACACAAGACACAACATATAGAGAAAGGGGAGAAAAAGTGATGAAAGAGCAGATGAAAGATGACACAACATTCTTTAGCTGACTAAAAGTAACTTCTTAAGGGCAAATATTTATACTTTTTGTGTGTTAGAGAAAGAAAGAGAAAGAGTAGGAGAGACAGACACAGTGAGAACAAGTATGATGACTCCCTGTACTCCCCCACCTCCATCCAGCTCTAAACCCTCCCTCTCTCTTGCTCTCTGCAGTGAGGGAGGTGATGAATGTGTGTGTCTGTCTCCGTTCCTATTAATAGTATGGAGCAGGGCTGTAGGTGTCATAGCTAAGGAGGGATGAGATCTCTCACTCTTTCCTTCTCATACACATACAGAGTTGAGCAGATTCTACCACAGTCCAGATGTAACAGGGGTGGAGTGTAGTGGGGGCTGGGGGGCAGGAAATGGGGGAAAGGGGGTAGAGGTCGAAGACAAAGCTAGCTGCAGAGCTTCAAACAGCATACTGACGGATTTACTACCTATACGATAAAGCAAACAACCCACCGAACTCCTCTGCACAGTAGAGTGAAAGACTGGCCTTGCACAGTAGGGCTACTCAGACAAACACACTGACACATAGGTGCCCAGACCCACATACTGTTTAACAGTTAAGCAATTTAACCCTGTCGGTACTGTGCTAAAGCCAACCTGCACTGTACTGAAGTGACACTGACTCCTTAAAGAGAGTAATAAGTAATAAGTAAAGTAATACGTAATAAGTTTGCAATTAAAGTACACAGTTAATACACAAACCCCTGAATTTGTGTGCATATTCCTACCTCTCGAGTTGGTAGCCAGGTCGGCCACTTTCTGAAAGGCATCAAGGAAAGCAGACACAGCAACCACTGTCGCCCTAGGAGAAAAGGGCAGCGAAATTTAGTAAAACAAATCAAAACAAAACAAAACAATTATAATCACACTCAACTTAGACAACATAATAAGTTTAGCAAAAAGGTAGAGAATTGTTTTTGCATGTTTAATGTTCCTATGTGCATACATGTGTGCTATGCTTTAAACTATGAAGCTTTTATTAACCCTGATAATTTGAAAATAAAATCATGCCTGATGGTGACTGTCTGAACTGTGTGTAAGTTAAAACTTAAAGGTGCCCTGCTGTGTGAGGAATGTGTATGTGATTACTTAGAGAGCGCTGGAATCTGTCCAGCTCAGTGGAGCAGGCCTAGAGCTGAGTGTGCCACACTTACAGGTCAATGAGAGGATCAATGTGGGACCACCTTTTGCAGCAATATAACGGAAAAGGAGCTGTTGGCAAGTTCACAACTCAAACTGCTTCTTTGTCAATTTGCACAGTTTACCAAGTATTTTCAAATTATATAATTAAATACTGCTGATGCATAAAGGGCTGAAGAAAGAATAGAATCGTATCTGACATAGAAAATAGTGGAAGCTTGGTGTAAGATTACTCTCTGTTTTACTCATAACAGACACCATCTTGCTGGTATTCCTATTTATGTATTGCTTGTCTGGCTGCCTGACTGACTTAGCTAGCTGGCAACAACCTGCCTTATTGGCGGGCCAGCTGACTGGTGAACTGGCAAATACTGACTCATCTACTTCAGAAACAACAAACCTCCCATGATTAAAGTCACATGCATGGAGGCAAAAGGCTCTCAGTGCACATACACGTATGGGATATTTGATCTACTCAATAGAGACAAGTGTACTTATCTGTTGCCCATGACAAAGAAAACATAAACACAATTGAGTGGAAAATTTTCAAGGGATGCTTGGTATAAAAGCATGTTTGTTCAAACCCTAAGTACCTTAATATGTAAGCACTCGTTATCTTTCACTGGTCAAAAATAAGCCATAACAACAAGACCTTCAGGTTTTCATAAACAGTTCAAACAGGCAGCTTTCAAAGCCGAGCAAAACAATACCAGAAAACAGGTTGGTGGTGACTCAAATTTGACTTGCAAATGGAACAAAAGTGTTTTTAATCTTTTGTTTTCCAACATACTAATCTATTTTTTACAGTGAGGTTTCCTCTATCCATATTAGCCATTGTTGGTGATTAGTTGATAACAATGCATCACATGTTTTTTTCTGTAACAAACACCTTAGTAACATGTCCACAAATGCAAGTTGGACAGCACTGTGTATGGATGATTAAATAAGACACAAATAAGTCAGAAGTTTTAATAAACAGTCCATTCCTAGTGCTTTCACTACTGTTAATGCACTTTTTGCATGTTTTTTTGACATCTTGATTGGTGAGGTCCTTCCAACTTTGTGATCCTGAAATCCGAATTCAGGGGGTTCCAGTTGAAATTTCCAAACCAAATGTAACAAGTAACAGGCATCATCGCTGAGTGGGAGTAAACAGGAGAACCCTGGGGTTCTGACCCAGGACCAGTGCAAACCACAGAGCCAATGTGTTGTGCATTCTAAGCTAACTCACAGGAGTGAGAGATAAAAATAGATCTAAGAGTAAACTAAAACTAACTAAAAGTTACCAGTGTTTACAATATATTCCTGATGCTTTCACTGTAACTAGACACAGTCTTATCTTGCTGGTCCACACACCGTTTGCATTAACTGTTTAATTAAGCAACAGCTGACATCTAAGAGGGGTCTCCAACTTGTTTGACAGAAAAGGTGAACAAACCAATTGATAGACAACTCTCATTCATACTATAGATTTCAATATTCTTTACATTTTAAGCTACAGACAAGTCTTGGCATTGAGTCAGTGATCAAACAATCATATCCTTTATCACTTAAAAAACTCCATGTTACTTTGGCTAATAAATGTTGTAGAGCTGACCAGAATATCTGAGGGTGTGTCCTGCTCATGGAAAAAGAAACATATGTGCAGGCACACACAGATTCCTTTCTATTTAAAGCTTAGTGCGGGTAAAGGAGCAACCTACGAATGATGACTGCCTACTCTAATTTATACCATGTACACATTGGTCTAAAGACCATATTTAACATTAAATGGAGCAAAGACATGTCAAGTTTATAATTATTAATCCAAAACAGGTTTGTGAGAAAGAGAAAGAGAAAGTGGTCTTAATCCAAAATCTGTGCAATGTCCAGTAGTTTACTATTACTACCAATGGTCATCCATGGTAATCTTTGCAATGCTTTTACAAGAAAAATGTCAAACAACTTAGTACTACTGGTTTATCCATTTATTGAATTTGCTAGTTTAACTGCCTTCCAACTACCAGTGGAAAAGTTTGTCATTTTGTTTTTTTTTGCCAGTGTTAAGTTCAACATCAGGACTGTGATTGAGAGAACAGAGAACATTGGAAAGCGGTCTTAAAGCCAGTGATAATGTTTGTTATATACATACTGTATATAAAGTAAAGTGTACAATGACCTGCCTGCTACCACTGGCCTTAAAATCTGCAAACGCCACTGTCTTGGAGTCAAGACAAACGACTATAACATATCTGTACCGCAAAGCCTTGCCCAAGCCAATCTAAACTCCCCCTAGACCCTATCACAGTTCAGCAGCCTGCTCTTTCTGACAATGATACATTCAGTACTGCTGCCCCCATCTATTCTTAGTTTAAATGAAACTAGAATAACACTGTGGTAAATCTGAATCATATAAATTTTTAGGGCTGTAACTTCACTAGTTTAAAGCATAACATAACAATAATTGTGACAGATATAGTACAATGAATGTGCTTTAAGCAGTTTTTAATGTATATAAATATATGTTTGTACTGTATTTACCTGTCTTTTGATCTATCGATTCATTTTTATTTTCTTTGTCCATATTCTTCCTAAATATACAGCTACTTTTACACAAAAATTAGCCTGTGTATGCAGGTTCTTTAAATACAAGTAAACTTGCTAGTTTAACTGCCTCCCAACTACCAGTGGACAAGTTTGTCATTTTGGGTTTTTTTTGCCAGTGTATTAAGTTCAACATCAGGACTGTGATAGAGAGAACAGGGAACATCGGAAAGCAGCTTCAAAGCCAGTGATAATGTTTTGACAGTAACTTTTATATATTTCACATCAGTCTCTTTTTCAAGCTTAATGCCAACTGAACCCTATTCCAGCACTGCTTCAACAAAGATGAATGAACAACTAAATGAAGTTTTGCATTACAGTCTCCGTCACAGTGCCAAAAACATGTTTCCCTATGTCCTCTCTCCCTCAAACAAGTAGCTCAATGGTTGTTAGTAAGTGTTGTCATTGAGTGTGACAGTGGAATTTGAGGGTTTCTTTTATGAACTCAAATAAGTAACAACAAATTTTTCAAAGTTTCATATACAGTTCATGAACTGCATTTAAATTTTTTAGGTTGACTGTTTCTTCACAAAAAGAACCAGGGAAAAGGAGGCCCGCATGTAAGCCTAGCTCTGACACAGCTGCATCAACCACGATCCACCAAATAAACCGAACACTGACATGTTAAAAGACAACTGTGATTAGAAATCAGCCATCCGATATCCCAATCTACCTTCTTTCCTTGAAGCTCTGCTCTGTGTGCATGCATGTATATGTGTGTGCGTATATTTGATGACTACTTAAAACCAGAAAGGGCAGGAAAAAAACCCATATTTGGACCAGAAATATGACAGAACAACCTCAACACTGTAATTGGTTGATTTCCTAGTTGCTTTGTGAGAGGGGAGCAGAGGGTCTAAATTACAGAGTAGTCTGCTTTAGGACGTCATTATGCACACAGACATATGCTGCTGCCACTGCTGGCTAGTCACTTATCCAAGTCAAAGAGAGGGTGGGTGTGTTTGTATTTTACTCAGTTCCTGCGTGTGTGTGTGTGTCCTTCTATGTAGCCCAGCTCCTGAACAGATTACAGAGGTCCTTGGGTGGGGGGTTATACTTTAGTCAAAAAGGGCTAGTTTTGTCAAATTTCTAGGGGCCGGAGACAGTCTTTAAAGCAGGCGGAAAAAGCCTTATTTGTAGACTGCAATGAGCAAATCCAGATAGTACACTCTTATTAGCTCTCCATCAATAAGTGCATCGATGCAGCCAACAATATTCCAAAACCACTGCAGCCTAGAGTAGGGCTTAGGCCCATCTCAATTGGCAACAGCTAGTCTAAAACACCGAAATGTGGCTGTCTTTCTATAAATGATATTCAACTTATTCTGTTAAGAAGAAAATCTACATTAGCATTAGTCAATTAATCTTTTCTGTAAGCATTAGTTGGCTAACTGCATAACAGTAAGTGGGTCTAGGAAATGCTTTAAAATAATATGTCAAAGCACAATCAAATTTTAATACTTTCTGAAATATTGGTCTAAGTGCAAACTCTATAATTGGCTATGGCTACCTTTTTTTACCTTCATAATAAGTGGTAGTTTTTTTCTTTTATTTATCATGGACCTGATATCCATAGTAACATGCACGCAAGCAACCAAGCAAGCACACACATATTCTATCACCCTAAAAAACTGTCTTTGGCAACAAGGGTACAAATACTCTCCTGAGTGTAAACATTGCAGGGTCACATATTTAACCCCTGAATGATGGAGACACTTGAATAACATATCACTCATAATCAGCCTCAATACTGAGAAAATAGAGGAATGGGACACTGTGTGGCCCCTGTTAAGTATTGTTAAATCCCTAAGCCTTTGTACAAATGTCAGTATTAGTCTGTCTCAGGACACGTGGACACTTAAATGTTCAGAGAACTGCCATGCATTGTAAATCAAAGAATAATTACAACCACAGGACATCCATATTGACAGTGCTTGCTGAACAATGATCTTTTATTTCAGCTGTCATAAGCTGTTTGTCTCCTGACACGTGGCTACTTAAAACCAACTAAGAGAGGTGGCAGGAATTGGCATCCATTGTTCGCAGAGGATTAAACAATTTTGGCAGTAGGTGTCTAAATTTACAATATAAGAAATATAAAATAAATCAGGCTTAAAGTAGCCTACAAGGGAAGGTGAGGACACATAATGCCCCATTGTTGAGACATTGTTGGGATATTCAGCTTTATGTAAACTGTAATTATTGGTTAGTTTCAGGAGATGTGACCTCTAAAACTTTTTCTGAAAGAACCAACACTGACATGTAATGTAAAAGCCCAAGTGAAGTCTAAAATCAGTCCTGACTTTTGTGTATTACTATAATAACTGGAGGAACTAAATGACAAAAGTGAAAATATTGAGTCCTCCTCTTTTAATTTTTTTTCAATTGAAACTGTTTGTTTTTCTTTAAAAATAAAACACCACAAACACACAGCTCTCACCTAAGTTGCGACTGCAGTTTGCCGGCCTTGGTGATAAAGTCCTCCCAAATAGGGTAGCTGCTCTGTGGGAAAAAAACAGACACAAGCAAAAATGACACAATCATCTGAACAGATTTGACTATTCCCATAGTTACATAAAAGTTCAACCAACTTAAGACCACAGTGATGCCTCGCCTCACCTGCAGGCAAATCAGGGCTAACCAACTTAGATTTTCTGTATGTGGTAGTTTAAAAAATTCAAAAATGATTTTCCATCTAATTTGATCTAAGAGTAGGGTCAATAAATTGCTATGAAGCATTGTATTTCTCTGAGGAGCTTGAGATTTGGTCTTGACACAGAATAAATTGTCACTATAAATTACCTCCACATTTCTAAACAACTGCATTTTAATTTCACTCCTATTTTGTTTAATTATTAATAATTATTTGATTCTACATTTCTTAATGAGAGAACAGACTCACTGACATATCCTGTTAGGTTGCAAAATGGGTCACAGGCCTCTTTTGGAAAGATACTTACACAACAAGAGCTCTAATACTATCATGTAATGAGTATAGTTCCCGATGGGACTCTAAATTTACCTAATTCGGGTCCTGGGCTGAAAATAGTTGAAGTGTCTTTCATCAAAACCATTACAGCCAGAACAAGTGGCCCAGTGCAATGAAAAAGAAGAGGCTAACATAGTAGTAACACAGCACAAGATAGAGTAGTGATTATAGCACAAGGTCATGTTTATCACTAATGTGCTACTACTGTCGAGAGCCTGAGGAATGTCATGTTATGATGTCAAACATTACACCAAACAACCAACTCAACACTTACGTAACTTATTGTTCCTTTCAATAACTGCCCTCTTTTCATCAGTATAAACAACAAATATCTAATTGATCCCCAAGGTGGAATTGTGCTATATTGCAGTTGCACCAGGAGTGATAAGAAGAAAACGAAAAATTTTATGTGAAAATATGTATATCATACTACAATGTGACAATATATATGGGTATGTCTTCAATCGACATGCCTCCTATTCTTTCTCTCTGCTTGCTAAGTCCATCCTTTACTGATGATGAAACCAAGCTCTGCCTGTCTCAGTGCAGATATCTCACACTCCAACGCCATGGCAAATGTCCTTTCTTTTCCTAGTCTTCTTGTTGACAGCCTGGATTAAATATCAAAGTGAGCTGTCACTTTTTTTTCACAAACCCATCTGTAGCTGAGAAAAGATAAGGCATCACCATGAATTTGAATGTCTAATAAAAAGACAAAACACTTTAAGTATTTACATATTCTCCCAGGTGATATCTAGTGGCATAGATACCTGACAGTTCAGAGACAGGGCAACCATGAACTACCTACTCAAGTGGGTCATGGGATGCTGAGAAGTGCTGAAAGTCTGGACAGTATTCATAACAAACTTTCTGACTCCAGATGACCAGATGACTGGCCATTTGACCTACACATTTCAAAGCCTTCAAGACCCTGCGGGTAATTTTCTGCCCTGACAGCTAAATTCTCGGCATTCCTTCAGGCAAGTACAACAGCTGGGAAATCAGCTAATTGTCTCATCGGCCAACATGTAAAAAATATCATCAACATAAGATGCCCTAGTTTGGAGACTGGTGATTGCCCTATTTAGCTTTTATCCAATTTTGGCTGCTGCCCCACTTCAAACTAGAACAAATGAATATCAATTTTTTTATTAAACATAAATGTATTTGTTTTTCCAATGGAGTAAAATGGAGGAGAAAGCAGCAGAGCGCAGTCCAATACAATAATGGGACTTTGCTACCGCAAAACCAGAACTAACATAGGTTAATATAATATTATAGTAAGGCTAGAAACATAGTAGCTATCAAAAACAATTGGAGTTAACACCGTGGGCTATTATACATTTACTAAACCTTAAGTTGTCGATTTAATGAATCTCTAAATAAACATGAATTTAGGGTTCGTTTGATGTGGGTTTTAGTTGACTTTGCCTGAGGTTAACTGATGTCATATTACCGTCGGTTAGCTTAACGAAACCTCAACTTGTTTATGTGTTGAAGGACATATGAATTAAGGTGAACAACTGACGTTAGCTAACATTTAAACTGATGCCTGGGATGTTAACTAGCTGGGAAAGCGAGTATAGGGGCCTCGCTTGGTGGCCCCGATGTGTGATATATGTGTTGAAAAGTGTATTTTGCTTACTTTCATGTCTCCGATAACAGTTTGGAAGAGTCCTCCAAGCGCGCTGCATTCCTTTTCGATAACAGCCTCCATTTTCAGGACCAACTCCAGTGGTCAGTCCCGACTCCGTGAGTCGCTATCAGTTCGCCACCTCGGCTCTCGAGGAAAAAAAAACTGAAAACTCCAAGAAAAATAAACAAAAAACGAACAAACCCGTGTGCGAAGAAACAACACTGTCTGAAACCGACGAAGACAAACTCTTCTCTCGGTCTTACGTGTTTCGTTGAAGAAACACAGCTGGGCTCTACTCCGGTGCACCGTTCACTTCAAATCAAAAGCTGAGGAGACTAAAGAGAAATTTAAATCCCCCTCTCCCCTCCAGGCCGCCCCGCTCATACCCATGGCTGGACCGTAAGGAAATCTTTTGCAGTTTGCTTGTCGAAACCAAAAACTAGTTAACAGTACTTAGTTCGTGCCGTCTTTCCTTATCTTTACAGGTAACGTTCACGTTGGATACCGACGCTCGGTTTACTCACTACCCTTCCAACTGAGTGCGAGGGAAAAAAACGAGACAAGAAACCAGCGTCAAGCCCGCCATAGTAAGGAAGAACGTGTTTCCGGTTAATTATTTTTCACCAAAATAAAATAACTTATTATTGAAAGCTCTTAAAAAGTGCAAATTCCCGTGAATCCATGTTCTCCTACACATGGATTCTACACATGAATCTATGTGTAATAGAATGATGAAAAAAGATTTCATTAAAAAAAAGAAAGAAAGACAGAAAGGAAGAGAGGGTGAAAAAAAAGAAAGTATACACGCTGCAGGGATCTCCAGTGTTGTTTTGAAAGATAATTTTACTTCCACATCTTAAAACAACAACCAGGAGTGATAGTGATGACTGAGGGCGCAGTGAAGTGAAACAATTGATTGTCATATTAGATTTGACTCTGAAGAAATCAAAAAATGTGCCTCCATCACGTATCAAAAATGGACATTTTTGAGCATATATATGTCTAAGACGACAGGAACAGACAAGGATTAGAAATATAATGAAACATAACTATTCTCCATGATTTGAAAAGGTGAAATATGAGGTATAACTAACAGAATAAACCAAGACTCAACAAAATAGCAGCCCTTCAGACTGACCTGAGACTCAAACTAGAGTCAAGGACTCCAGCACTCCATATTGTAAAAAAGAGCCTCTAGCACTGCACAAAACATTCACTTTTTGCAATAAATTTGTCCTCGAATGTCTTGTTTAACATAAAAAAAAATCCTTCACCAACTCTTCAAATTGAAGTTTTCAGTGAAGTTTACATTTGGCCTACATTTGGCAAAAAATTTAACCTGTAGGTTGAACCTTATGCAAAGCATGCTGAGGACATGTAGACACATTTGACACATGAGCAAAGAAGAATGAGCAATAGAATAAGGACAAGCCCACTTGTTAACATATCAGCCATTCAGTCTTCATTTAAGTTTTCAAACTAATTTAGTTCCTTCATTAACTTATTTAAATTATAATTCAGGGGTGCTTCGACACAGCCGTTTCACCACCGCTGTCAGCACTCATTGGTGCCTCCCAGCCCCTGCATCACTGCTTCCCAGCTGCTTCCCAGCTGCTTTTCTTCTTTGGCTTTCAGAGGCACTGCTCAGAACAGCCTCTTATATCCCTGACTTTGTCCCCGGATTCTTGTTTAACATAAAAAAAAAATATTACATTTCCAATGGAATATTTTTCAGACAACACATGAAAATGAGGGATACTTGAACCATTTTTTCCCCTTGGAGCCTGATGTTTTTATTGTGAAGGAAACCCGCGTTTTTTTTCCGGTTTTATTCTGTTTTATTTGACTGCATAGTGATGGGAGATGCAGAGTTTGCAGAGGTGAGTGGTGAGGCGCGGCAGAGGTAAACATTTGTGCTTGAGTTGGTCGACGTCCTCGTTTGGCAGCACTTTACCTTATAAAAACCTCGCTTGTCTGCTGAATAGATAGACTAGTATAAATGATCAAAAATGACTTTGACAAGGATAACACCCCCTCCTCCCCAGAGTTAGTTGGACTTTATAAGCGTTAAGGATACTTGATAGAAGGATCATATTTTAAAGCGTCACCAACTCCTTTTAATCATGCCTACGCTTTTATGCTTATGTACAGATACTGGATAATATTGAAAATAAGCACATATGGATGGCGGGAGACATCTAGTGTTGAAAGTATAGATTGCAACATAAAAACTGCAGGGAGTCTTAATGGAATATTTATAACTATAACAGTTATCGTATTATGGTCACTGTTTCGATAAAATCATATCTATACAGCTCAAGGCCATTGATAAACTCAGTGTTGTATTTACGCTGACCTTTTCTGTGTAATGTAGCTGTAGCAGTCTTGAAGACCCTTAAGTCAATTTATTAGCCTATGCCCTGTAACTTTTATAAGATATATACTTAAAAAATTAAGTTCTAAAATTTTCTGTTCAGTAAAATTAATGGAATCGACAGAAAAGCAAAGAAATAAATCAGTCAAAACTGATTTTCATTTGTATGCTACACGCATAAGGGGATACAGTGAAAAGCACTATCAATTTAACACTCCACTCTTCAATTGTTCAAGCAGCATTTTTTTGTGTAGAAAGTCTGTAGACCCAGTAAAATACTTAAATCCTAAGTAGATGCATAGCTAGTGAAGTCGTGACTGATTGGGTGGTTGAGCCATTCCTTTTGCATATGTCAAGTATGTGAATGTATGGCCATATGAATAAGAATGTTGATTCATCTAATTAGCATGTTCCATACAGAAACAGTGGACACTTTCTGCACTGAAGCGCAATGGAAAAAACAAACAGATCAGGACCTCTGTTACAGAAACAGTTGAATGAAGTTATGCTAGAGTGTGTTCAGTCCCTGTCAGAGAAAATTATTTGACAACATTTGGACTGAAAGACTTTTGGCTGGGGATATTGTCAGCAAAGTTAAAAGTTTGAGAGGCAGGGCTCTTATAAATCAAAGCCAGACGAACCACTAAGGTTTAAGCAGCAAGACACAAGGGGTTGGTTGATTTTAGTATTAACACATTACCTAAGGGGCATTGTTTACTTATATTATGACTATTTTTGTCCTGTGCTCTTACCTTTGCTTGCTCTCATAAAGCCACTATGTGTAAGACTTGACATTTTCTGCCTTTGGCGTCTCTCAGTGGTAGCATCAAAGAAGACACTTTGGCAGACAACAATGGACCCTATAACAGAGTAATGATAGAGACTCAAGAGTTTTTTCATCAAAAACGTATTTTTCTAAATCTAAAATTTATTTAACTATTTCAAGACAGCAGGTGTCACAAACAAACAAAGCTTTCTTAAAAAACAATTTTAAATTAATACCACTTTGGTAGCTTGATGCCATTATGAAGTAAGTGAGACAAATCACAATTTTACAAAGCATCAGCAACAGTACAATAAGGGTAGAATGCTTAAAACATACTACTATATAAACTGTAATGATCCATCAGTAGAAAAAGGGCACTGTTTGAAAGATAGCAGCTGACAACAGCAATGTTTAATAGTGGTCAGATTTTTTTCATTTAAATTTCACTTCTCAATTCATGATGTACTGAGAATATTTCATACAAAATGGGAAAAATCAGAAATCAAAACTTTGAAATTCAAATATCAGATTAAGTAAAAGGGACAATGTAAAAGTGCAACAGCTGTGATAAATCTATAGTTTGTTTACAGTAACTGGAGGACAGTGAAAATCATCATGTTGCCTGGGAGTCTGTCAAACAAATTTTACCACAAAATGCTTTGTTACGCAAGACCCATTAACAATACAGATTTTTGTGGCAATGGAAATGGGAAATATGCCTTTCGATGAGGATGTGACTCAGGAAATGGGGCAATAGTTCTATGAATTACAAAGACAGTGAAAAAAGCCAAACCATAACTGTCAAAAACAGTAACGGCAGAACTGTTACAAGCATCAGCATCTGGCAAAAGGACACAGTGTAGTCCCAAAAGTTGTGTCACATCATTTGCTTGGTCTCCTCATAACTGTCTCTAACGTCCCACAAAGTTTTTGCCACAGTCTGAAATCTTAAAGGTGCTATGTCTAACATTTTAGCATTAACTACATTTTAGCACCAACTACATTACACTTTTAACAATCTCTAGAAATTGTGATCCGAGCCTCTACAAATTATTTGAACAAATCCTAATTGATGTTTAATAACATGAAGTAGTGTTTATGATGTAGGGTCCCATATGGTCATGTGGTCGGGATTCATAGTCATCCAGATGGCCTGAGTTCAAACTCGCTATGAAAAATTTTGCATGTCTTAAAGTCAAAATTCATTTTGCTGTTGCACACTGTTGCACCTTCATAGCGCAGTTTAAACCAGACATCAGTACTTTATATGACAAAATTATCCGTTAGGCACATCTCAAGAGGTCTTTGTCATTCTAGAAAACAGCTAAAAAACAACACATATACAAGGAAAGGCAAAGTGGATGAATAATTTTCATATCTTAAAAACATATTTAATATTTTTGCATGAAAATTGGTAAAAAGTAAAATTTTAATTTAACCACTTCAAAATCTTTGGACTGTTGAACATAAGGTTTCTTGTTTTGTTTTGTTATTTTTTGGGGGTTGGGGGATGACACCTTCAGGAAATCACTGCACACTTTCTGTGCTTGCCATGACATTTACTGACTTCAGTGCCTCCTAGAGGTCACTTCAAAATAGTCACTATGGCAGACAACAACACCCTGTAATGATAAAGACACAAGAGACTTCTTTTTTCATCAAAATATTTAATTCTTAGTTCTAATATGCATTAAATTGTTGAAAAAGCATGTGCCAAAAAATAAATCTTCATCGAAAATTTTTAATTACAATAACATTTAACATACTACTGCAAACAAAATATACAGTAAATGTAGCTAACAAATTGTGTAGAAAATATGAATGTTATTGATTTGAAATAATCAACACAATTACTAAAATGATCAAACACTAAAACTCTACATACTTAAATAATCCATGAGTAAAAATCACTGTTTGTAAGATAAATTAGTTATAAAAAGCCTATTTATTGATGGTTAGATTATATGATTAGTTTGTAGTAGAACTCATCAGAATGACAGGTTCATTTAACCCAGGCATTAATCAAATGATATTATCAATACAGTAAGTCATTTGAGTTAGTCACATGGGACAGCACTTACAAAGTTATAATACTAATATATCAAATGTTAATGTTTCTGAGAATGTGCTCTATCTACAATTTTGTGATAAGCAGTTATACTGGATGTACTGAGAAATTTGACAAAAAGTGCTCACAACAAGAAACCTTAACACTCAGATTCAAACATCAGATCAACTTACGTTTAAATAGTGGCCATATGAAAACGTTACAATAGTTGTGTTAAATCTATGGTGAGTTTACAGCTACTTAGCACCACCGTAAATGAACAGTGAAAGTGATCACACTGCATGTTAAG
>JAQNCA010000030.1:20612228-20639641 GCA_029783725.1 Acanthurus tractus
AAGCAAATCGCTCCATCACTTCAATGCTCTGCTGGAAAGCATGCAAACGCATGCTTTTGTGGTGTCAGAAATGGAAACACATCCTTCAGTTGAGGATGTCACTAAGGAAATGGGGCAATATTCGTAGGAATAACAAAGTAAGAGAAAACAAAACTGTCACAAATGTCATTCACATCTTGCAAAATGACCGTGTAAAACCTCAAAATGTTGTGTGATATTTGGGCAGCAAAGGAGTCAGATTCAGATGCTGCTAACTGGACATAAACCTAAACTGCTATTCTTTAACCTTGTTCTCAAACCACCCTCAAGCCCAGATTGAACCACCTGGAACCATCATGTTGGTATCTCAAAAAAATCATTTCTGGGAAATATTACTGTCCAGAATTTTTGACAAAATTGTTTTCACTGAAATGAACAGCAGTGCACTGCGTGAAGAGGACTTTTTTAAAAACATGCTGAGGTGGTGGAGCAGTTACAAAACTAGTTTGCGCTGGTTTTCTTGGTTAATTCCTCCACCTCTTGAAGCCCATCACCATACTGAGGCCGTAGCATAGCGTCACCATAAATGCAAATATCTGCAACAAAAAAAAGAAAGCAAAGTCAAGTTGTCAGAACAACATTAACAGCTAAATTCTACAGCATGGGGTTACTACAACCAAGTTCAACCATAATCTTTTATAATAGTAAACTTTTTTAATTTAATACTGAGTCTATGTCCATTATAGTTACAAGTGGCATTATTATTCTAAATCACAGCTAAAAAACACAAGATAAAGCACAAGAAAAACACGATGAGTGAGGCACTTCTATTCCTAATTAGCAAATATTTGGTATTTTGCAAGGCAATTTACCAAAATAATAACTTTCTGAAAGTAAAATCTCTTCTAATATTTCAGGTATGCACAAATCAGGGGTAAGGCCGAACCAATACTAAATTTTTAAGCCCAATACCGATTTTGAAGCAAAAAAAATATCAGATTTCCGATATGTGCACCTGATACAAGGAGTTTTTGTGCTGGACTGAAAATAGACCTTTTCTATGATCATTTTGTCAAATTTGTACCAATGTGACATATATATATATGTATATATACATATGTGACACAATGATATATCAGTCTTGCACTAATAAAGGGTTTGTGAACCTTTCACACATATATTATGAGCTGACATGTGAGATAACCTTCTGTATTTCTGTCAAAGAGTTAGCTGGCACTTGCTATTTTATTGTATTGTTTTATGACCCAATAGTACTAGCTGATAGCAGGACACCACACACACATACAAAAATACGTTCATTTATGGTGACATGGAACTCTTTCTGTGTTATCAAAAGGTGCATGCAAAACTTTTGATCCAAAGAGACCAGAACTGACCTTTAGTCAGCGGGGGGGGGGGGGTTAAAATCATTTTGTGTAAGCTTTGTAAAATGATACACGCACTGTGCACATTATTACTAACTTAAATTAAAAAACATTGACATTACTCACCGTGGCTGCCACATTAATACTGTATTGCCTCTCAGTCATGACTGCAAATATATTTCCACGAGGATAGGTTATGCACAGGACTGTGTCAGTGCTGTTTTGCAGTTGTATGACATTGGCTCCTCCATTCGCTGCTGTAGCAGCTGCCTCCAACACAAAAGCACCAAAGTAGAAAAGCAAAGCTATGAAATGGTAAAACACGTCCTGGGAAAAAGAAGAGAGAATGCATTCGAAATTAAAATAAGTTCAGAAGTTTCAGGTTTCAAGTCTAAACGACAACAGACACAAGGCGACAATTTGTTATTGTTGTAAACTTGCTGAACAACAGTAGAATTCCACTGTAAAAGAGTTGGGAGCAAACACTGAAAGCCACATGAGTTTTATCCTATGGTGTAGTTATCAGGCAGCTGCACTGCTCACTGCAGTTTCCTGTACTTCAGCATTCATGCAACAAAGCAGGCTGTCTGTCAAAAAACAAACCTTTCACATTAATCGCCACCTAGAGTGTTAAGAGGATGTCCTTGTTAAGTCAATGAAAACAATTTGGCTTAACATTGTAAACTGTATTTAATGGCTACAATTTCATTATAGTAGACAAATAGCAAGTAAGATTAATTTACCTCTGTTAATCATTATTGTATTGATTCTAATAAATATTGTGCATTCCTACAAAATATTCAAATGAAAAAATGAACAAGAATGAAAACATGAAAGAGAAAGAAAGACACATGGTGAGGGATCAAAGAAATGGGGGAAGAATGACAGAAAGAAGATGGAGTAGGCGTGTCAGAGAGTAGAGAAGGTTAAACGAGAGTTTGTGTTGCCGACTCTGTGAGGCTGGAGTGACTACAGGCAGGCCATTGTGGTGTTTCAGTGTGAGCTCATCATCCATGTCACTCATTGTTCGGCCGAAAACAAACAACCCCACACGCCCAGCCACTCCTGGGAGCGGGGCCTGGAGCCTGAGGCAAGGCTGGCTCTGTCTGAGAGCCCAGACTGACCCCAAGTGAAACATGGCACAGGGTCTAACTCTTTTATTACAATATAGATACTAAATATTTTTTCTCATACTTTGGCACTAATAGAACACGCTCTCCAAGGTGAAAAGACTGTTTTTTAATAGCGATTTCATGTTTTTGTTTTTTTTTTATCATTTTATATGTTATACTCCACGGAAACATAGAGATGATGGGGTACTGAAAATGCATGAAGCGCAGTAACTGGACTTATTATAACCTAAACTCACTGTTATATCAAACATTTCAGGAAACTAGGAAGGAAACCAGATTTCCACTGAAGCACAAAGTGCCTACTGTGCTGGACTGATATATGTCATCTTCAGCCATACCTCCTGTTCACATACAACAAGAAGCCAAATCTTAGACACACTGCGCTTTAAACAAACCAAAAGTGTGAAACCATCAATCAAACAATCACCATTCCATTACTACGTGAAAATGTAATGGAAATGTTTGACATTTGACACATTTAGAATAACAATTGAACTCCGAATTGTAAATGATAAGAGGAGAAAATTGATATGATGTAATTTCTGTTTCATAATCAACTCGAACCAGGTCACAAATTACCCTGTAATTGTGTCAGATGCTAAAGGGCATTAACACGCTTACAGCTAGCCTACATATGCAATAGCTCTTACCAATGCAATTTCACTGAAACTAACCATGATAAGTTGTTAAAAAAATTATTACAATTAATTTCTTTATTGGCTGAACTGAAAAGTATCAATTAACCAGTTGGACAATGAAGCACCAGCTTACCAAATCATAATAAAGCCAAAGGTGATGTATTCAAAATTCTAGCTTTGACCAACAGTACAAAACCCAAAGAGAACTTGTTTTTCTGTAATGCAAGACAAGGTGAAGAACCTCAGTGAGAAACTGGAATGTTTAACATATGTGCCCTGAAAAACCATTACTAAATAATCAAGATAGTTGCTGATTAATTTTCTGCTTTTTATGTTATCACTCAATCTCCTAATTGTCGCAACTCTATTTTACTTAGTGCTGACCTAACTAGCTCTAATAACAAACAAACCACAAAAGAAGTGGTGCTTTTCTAGTAGATCTTGTTTTTTAGTTCTGAATCAGCCCATTAACTTTATGCCCAAATGGCACATGTTACACTACAATAGCTGCTTTCAAAACAGTGATTTATGTGAATTGAAGCAACTTTGTGGTCCGTTAGCAGGCTGTTACGAAATGTTTGAATCATTAAAGATAAGGAAGTGTAACTGCTTATTCTAACATAAAGCTTTTCTTTGCTCTCACACAAGAGAGCAAACAAATAAATGATTCACCTTGCTCTGTACATAGAGAATTATAACAAAGAAGCTGTTAAGTTAAATATAGTTAGCATCTGCAATAAACTACTACTGAAACAAAGGTTGTGCTAGATGGTAAAAATGCAAATACTGTGGGCTTGTCATTGGGATTTATTGTCTTTTTCAGAGACATAGCACAAACAGACGCTGTTCTGATGTGTAACAGACATAACTATTCACTCTAAGATTTTCCAAATGATGTTGTGAGTAATCTAATAATATGAACATGCATCTTTTCAAGTTTTCACTTAGCCTGCACTTGTATAAATGTCATGTACTGGTGGTTAAAATCACAAGAGGGCTTTCTTTTTGTTCCTCATTGTGGTTACATAATAACAAGTCAAGAATCTCACTTAACATGCAATCTATCAGCTATCCTGCTGACTAAAATGGATTTACTTTTCATTTTCATTTACATAAAAAGGAATAATATGAAAGTGATGCAGTAATGTGTTTTGGTGCAAATAAGGCAGCTGGCTTCCAGTTTCCATAGAGCAGTAGTTGATTGATATTTTGACACTCCACAGCACAAGCTGACCTGAAATACTGCCACTGCCAAAACACCATCATTCAGCGTTACCACTGAACCAGCTCTCTTACTTTTATGCACCAAACAACAGTTGCTGCCCTGACAACTTATCAAACACTGACAGCCATCTTGAAGGCTCTCTGTGGATACCTTGTGGGCTGCTGCTTTTCATACAGCTAAACTTTCTTTTAAAAGGTGATTTATGTAACTTTTTAGTACCAGTCATAGTACAAAAGGCCATATTAATACAGCACTCTCTTTGTGAAGGGCCGATTTCTAGATAAAACTTGGCTATGAAAGTACAAGAGTATATGGCAATTCATTAAATGTTGAAGCTGTTTCCATTTTGACAGTTTAACTGGGACCAACCTGTTGAAAAGCAGGAATCCTAACTGCTAGAACTTATGCAGTTGTTGCCAAAATGCGACACGCAGCACCTTTGAATAGTATTTTATGTTATACTATGGTATTTTAAAATCGACAAGGGAGCTTAAAACAGGCAAAGAAATTCTACAATGTAATAATAAATAATAAAGTATCATCAGTTAATATCTTTAACAGAAAATCTTTAACATTTTGATTGCATGTCATGTCTTCCCTAGATGACAGAAAGACAGCACGCTATTCAGACAGACAGACAGACAAACAGACAGACAGAAACATGCACACATCTGCACATCTAGGCCAGATTGATGGAAAGATGAATAAATGGACTGGAAGTTGGACAGACACTTAAGATGAGTGACACACTGATCAGCTCATTTCACCACAGCTTACCACAAAATTCCAGTCAGTGTTGATGCGGTCAGCCAGACGAGTGATGAAAAATGTGAGGTAGGTGGAGGAGAGGAAGAAGGCAATGACGGAAACAGACATCACCCATCCTTGCAGGAGAGGCACGGGCACATTGGAGGAGGCCACCAGGATCCATACTAGAGCACCAAATACCTGGGGACAGTAACAGAAACCCATGTTAGAGACAGATGCAGTCAGCTCCTTGATCCTCAAGACTGCTTGGATGCATTAGGTAATTCATAACTATGTCAGTGGGGACATTTGTATAGACACAGACAGTGTTTGACACACTAGGAATACATCAGCTGTGGTTATTCTCTGAATATTTGCTGGGATGGTTATTGTAGTTCTTTCTGACCAGTGCATTCACTTTGGCAAATTTAAGACCTTACTGACTGGAACTCACTGGAACATTTTTACATCATATACTTCCATTATCTTAAATCGTTGCTCACATACTCACATCAATTTTGTCTCGAAGCAACTGACTGCTCCTCTGTGTAAAATAACTGTTAAAGCAGGCAACACTTTGATAGTGAGGCTGTACTGATAGAATAAACTGTGTTTGGTGATAGAATGTAGAGCAGAGTTGTGTCTCATATGTTGTAAATTAGACCAAGGGGCAAATTAATGCAGCACAATTGATTCAAACACAAACAGAAGGTGGAATGGAACTTCTATGAAACCATAAATGAGCTATTACATGTGTAAAATAACTACTATAACATGTTGTGATAGGTCTTAAAATCAAACACATGCTGATTAGAGCCACAACTTTTAACTGGCTCTGTGTTCATCTGAGGGGCCTGTCCATACAGGCCTTTAACTGCAAGCAGGCCTAAAGATAAATGCTCAAATAAACATGAAACCTGTGGCAACATGGTAAAAAAAAAGAGTCTAATTGAAAATTATTAACAAAGATGATGCTCTTAATAAATTAAGTGTTTCACAGGCCTACTCTGTAGCTCTTTACGTCTATAAGGAACAGGTGTTTTGACCTGGCGACATCGCTCGAGGCGCCGTTTGCCCTTGTTGTTGGCTGTCAAACCTAAGCAATAAACTCAGCCTCGGGCAATCAATGGGCGATGTGTGTAAGCAACATTTGAACACAGAGAAGCCGGCACACACTAAAGAGGAAAGTCTCAGGCTACAGTTTGAAGTCTGACTAACCAGGTCATCTATTATTCATAAAGAAATATTAACTGCAGGTTATGGAGAGTATCTTTACAACACACACACACACACACACCGAAAAGAATGGCATACAGATGAGAGGCACCAATAACCTTCAACAAAGCGACACTTACTATTTCTGCAAAAATAAGGGCTCCAGAGAAAGTTCTCAGAACATCCGGTCCCACAGGTAGGGAAATGGTTGGCGCTGGGATCGCGGTGGCAGCGGGACTAATGTTGGAGGCTGGTTCCGACATCTCTGTGTCTCCCTATCTCTTCTCTCTATCTCCCCCTCTCTTCTAGCTCTCACCCTCCGTCTCCCACTACAAGAGTCTCCGTTAAACAAAGGACGGGAGCAGCGGGGAGAATTCCTCCGGAGTCATGTGTCCCCCAAACAGGTCGGACAGGTGCAGGGGCCACTCCCTGGAAACCTATGCTGCATTCATGGACCTTCCGGAAGTTTGTACATCCAGATAGCCATTTATTGCCTTTAAAATTGTGATAGCTCATATCTCGGTGTCAGTAACAGTGACAAAGTGTTGGTTGTTTTGTTCTGAAAGGGGGCCAAAAAGATTAAATGACAGATTTTTATTTAAGGACAAACAACACTGTTTATTTTAAAACAACAGAAATTTAAGAATCCATCTTATTTTAGCAACATGGCAGGATCAAGGCAATGAAAGTGTGAATGAATTACAGCTAAGTTTTAATTGATTTATAAAGAGGAAAGCTATTCCCGCATAACGTATAATAAATGAGAACCCCATACATTTTGAGTGTGGCAGCTGAAACAACCCATGTATCTATGTAATGGGTCTTTATGGTTGTGATGTGCTAATGAACCTGATTATGGCAAAAATCTGTTATCTGCATTAGACTTTGGTATGGTGGTAAATCAAGTATGTCATAACAGGCATAAAAGGGTGTGTTAGTAGTGACGGATGAAACACCATACAGGGGTCGCTCTTATCTGCTGCAGTTGTTTGCATGGCTTATTGTCTCTCCACCCTAAATTTCAATTCTTCATAACTTTATGAATATTCACATTTTATATATGCTTTCTGTAAGTTTTGAAAGTCCAACAGAAACTGAAGGCATCAATCTTGGAGTTTGTTTTTGTGTCTGGGTGTGTGCTCATGTGTGTGGGCGTGTGCACACGCCTGCATGTGAAGAATCACCAGCAGACATCACCAGCAGCATAGAATCTTAAGTGAGAGGGAACATCCGATAGTTGGAGTCCTGACTAAACCCCAGTCGATTCACTGTTAGAAAAGAAAAGCAAGCTAAGAAACAACGATGTGTCTACTGATTAACCTTCCTGGTGCTAGAGCAAAGAAGTTTGAAAAGTCAATATTGGTTTAAGGGTCAGAGTAACAGCTGAGGAGAGCAGAGAAGTGATTTTCAAACAGACTTAGCAACATTTGCAGATTATGAACTAAAACACAGAAGTGAAACATCACATGTTTGAGGGTAATTTTTATAGAAAAGAGCCTCAATGGTGAAGTTACATTACTGTGTCAGTACATCAGTGGGTTAGACAGTTACTTAGGGTGAGCCAACAGTTAATGTTTAGCTAAGACATGGTTTATGTGAACCATTGTTGACTTAACCTCAGAAAGGGCACTTGGCTAAGATCAGTTTAGTGTGGCCGGCAGTTCAATATCAATATGACCGCCCGAACACAGTGATAGAGTAATACCAAGTACTTAAACTCAAGTTTTGTACTTTAAAGTTTGGTGTTTAGGACTCAGGAGCTTCGATTTGTTACTTTAGAGGACAGTACAAATAGAGTATTGAATAAAGTTAGAGTTTTCATCTCAAAATAGAAATTGTTGTGTATTTATGAGTTTAGAATGAGCCTCTTACATCAGCACGGGGAGTAGGTCCTTTTTCACTGAGTCTGCCATCTTCTACAGTAGCCCAAAAAGAACAAACCCAGCATTGGCTCAAAAGAGGGCCATTTATGTTTTTCAAGAAATGTCCTGCTATTACTAACCTAACATGTAAAGCAAATGCTACTTTAGTCCTACAAATGTTGAACATTCACAGAATTGATAAAATATAATGTTTTGTTATAAAATAAATTATCCGACAGCAGGTGAAAGTACAACTATAACAACTGGTCAATTAATCAAATAGCCATTAACAAAAAATGTGCAACTCAAGTACATTACCTGAATAAACATACTTCAACCTTTTTTAACACACCACTCCTACTTGCTACAGAGTAGTTTTACACTCTTCTGTTAGCACTAAAACCTCATTCAAGAGCCTGAATACATCTTTACCAGTGCCTCTATAAGACTCTGTATATTTTAACATGATATAAAAATTGTTTATAAGATGAACAATGCTGAATTGGATTTTTTTTTTCCTTTTTTAAAGAAATAAGTGAGGTTAAGTAAAATGTGAGAAGCATGTTTTTGACTCTATTCAGAAAACAAATGTCCCACTTGGAGTCTGAAGGCAGCAACGTAATCAAGGGAAGACTAGGAAGTGGAAGATCAATCTCTTCTCAGACTAGCCTCTTTATCCAATGCAGCTAATGTCTAAATCTATGAGATTAAAATAATGAAACTGAAAAATACAATTTGTCAACAAAGTGTTTTTTTTTCCATTAAAATTTTTTTATTTAAGTGATGGGAAACATTCACAAGATACATCATTAATATACAGCAACTACTGATAAATCAGAAACAGAATATTAATATGTGATCTTCTGAAAATTAAAGAAAGACTTATTCAGTGTAATTTTTCTAATTGATTGATCAGGCAATTTCAGTTTTTTAAAAAAAAATCAGGAAGGAATTCAAGGTATAAGAAAAATACACTTTGAAGTAAAAGTATTTTTGTATATGAAACTATGAAATAAAAAAAACATGACAAAAAGGAAAAGTTACTGTCATATCTGTTATATTGTATATTTCAAGAAGGACGACCTGAAAGACATCAATGGATTAACAACGCCAATAATAAGGCCTGTAGGACCTTATACCTCACACACCCATGCAAATCTTGCATCACAAGAAGCATCGTTCCATCTGCTTGATGCAAGTTCCACACAATCCTCATGCCCATCTGAATTATTGGGCTCCCCACTTTTCCAATACCCTGCACCTGTCAGGTTAGTTCCATCCACCCACTTCCACTGATTTTCTTCCTCCCCGCGGTACAGACCAATCCATAAGACGTAAGTTCTCTTGATGAAATCCAGCTCAGCCTTTGAGTTTAAAGTCACTAGATCCGCTCCTCTGGCTTGACAGTATAATCTGCTGTCTTCCCAGGTTTTTGAATTTCCCTCACTGGTGATATAGTAGCAGCTGTTCTGGAACCGTAGCCATCCCTGTTTGCATGTAGCCTCTAGACAAAGAACAGGTGTATATCAGTCACTCTGCTTATAAAACCATAGCTAAGATTTAGGGACCAACAGGGAATGAGATTTGTCATTCTATGTCCCCATGTTGATCACTAAGTTAAATTATTTACAACCACACAAAATAGGCTCCTGGCTTTGCTGATCTTCTTGCCTGCTTTAAGAGTGAAGCCCCTCCTCCCCCCAGTTCCTGTCAATAAACTGTCAAGCTTTTAGTTTGCAGCAAAGTACATACACAATCTGGATAGGACAGCACATCTGTTGAAATTTAAATTTTTTCTTTAAATTCTGTCTTCGATTGCAGACAGAGATGAACAGATTTTCTATTTCTACTCTGTGCCCATTGATTTTGTCAGCAGAAATGACAGCTATTGCTAGCAGATTTCAGAGAATCATAAGTTATTTGCAGCTTGTGAATTAGAATAATTATCTGCCATAATGTCCAATTTCATTCTCAAAGTAATCAAGCTTCAGTGTGTTATAATGACTCAAAGCTCCAGCATTATGCAGTGAACCTGCGCTTAGTTAAATTATTCCCTCACAGCTGCAGAGTATTGTAGATAGTTAGAATTTACCAGTTTTAAAGATTAAACTGTCACCCAAAAGACTCAAGGACTGGAGGAGTTGTTATTTTGAGTACATGATCTTTGAATTGCCTGCATAAAGTTACAAGTGTACTCAACACTTATGTTTAACATTAAACAGACAGAATTAATCAAAACTTGTACCTTTATTGCCAATAAGAAAGACCACTCTTTGTGTTTAATGCAGTAAAACATACATTTTATGGTCTGTCCGAGTCTTCCATGTTTAATAATGTAAATTAAATTCTTTTCCGCAAATCCAAAATATTTGCTTTTCCGCAAATCCAAAATAAACAAGGTTCTATTTCTTGCCTACATAGATCTTTATTTCTTACCTGGGTTCTTTTTTGACTTGTCCTTGACCTCCTGTTTTGAGTTATTTCGACTCATAGCGAAAACTTTATATTGGTTTTGAAGTGCATCCATCCTACTTGTCAGGTTGTTGAGATGGTGAAGCAGTTCATCTCGTTCATCTTTCAGATCTTCTCTGCCTTTGCTGATTTCATCAATCATGGCTTCATACTTTTTGTCCCATTGGCTGATTGCACTGGTATCTGCAAATAAAGCAATCAATGAAAAACAGTCAAAATTATCAAGTGATCAGTAAAATGCAGAAATAAATTTGCTAAAACCTTTTCTTTTGATTGTTACGCAATGATGTTACAGTTATTGGACATATTAGACCTGATTCGTCTCTACTAATCCGATTTTAAAAGCTCCCTTAGACTCAACAACCATCTGTGGTTTCTTGTAAATAGATTAACAGTGAGGTTTATAATGTGTATTTACAGTAATTGATGAGGGATTGTTGTACTTACTGTTGGCCACCAAGATCACAGTCAGCAGCAGAAGCCCCAGACAAACTGCAGCAGCTGCAATCCACCACACTGAAGCACAACATTTCATACTGTAAGGCAGTGAAAACCTCTAACAAGAAATGCATCTGTAAAATATCCCTAAATTCTTTAATTAACAGTGCCAAGATACTCTCTGTCCTCATATGTTTTTTATCGGCATATGATAGACTTCTTATAATTACCACGGCTAATATTTCATTGCAAGTAAATGATATTCTGTATGGCTGAAATATGGTTTGGCGTGCATTCTTACCTGAGCTTCCATGCCTTGGTTTGCTGTCAGGAGCCATCAGAGTCCAGCCATCACCTTCAACCTCCCCTGATTTGCTGTGAAATGCCAGTGACATGTCAGGTTTGTGCTCAGTGTTTTCACCCTCTCAGTCTTCACTTCAAAACTCTTTGCTCAGCTGCATCAGATTGTCTTTTTCAGGTCCCATGAGATGCTGACACTGCAACAGTGTGAGGAGGAAGCGTTTGGGTTGGAAAAGACAACCCCTTAAGTTGAAGTTGTGATGCCCATCATGAGGCATTGCCAGTCACTCTGAGATCTCTGGAAATGACTAATAGTAGGAGGGCATTGCATATACTTCTCCAAACAAACTGTTCAGCATTAGTCAACATTCCTTTGACTTCAGATTCTTCTACATTTATCAATTATACCTTAAAGCTGTACACGTGTAATTTAGCTGCAGTATAACAGTGTATTTTAAATTGTGATTTATTTTAGTTTTGGTCTTTGGTTTGCATCAGGATTTAACGCTGAGTTTTCAGTGCAGTAAGATTACAGTCAGCAAAATTTTCTGCTTTAACTTCCTGTATAAAACAACAGGATGCCAGCTTGTACATGTGAAGTGTGAGAACGCTGTTTTCATGGATGGATCTTATGTAACATTCTTAACTAATAAAAACAGCCTCTTCAGATTCAAGTATCAGAAGTTGAGTCCAGTTGTGACCTTTAGTAGCACATTGTGTAACATTTCCTTCCACTTTCCACTGTCAAGCTCTATCTTTATTATATATTTTGATAATACGTGTACTTACATTGTCTCAAATGTTTCTAACAATGTTCCAACTTAGAGAAATACATAATATTATTCAAGGTCATGTTGAGTTTCATTTTGTCACCTGTCACTAACTTCCAGGCTAGTACCTGTTCAGGAGCGAGTAAACATAACTAAATGTGACGTGGATAAAAGTTTAATACATTACCTCGTCTGCAAGCTTTTTTGCCAGAGTCAGTCGGAATTGTCATCTGCAATGGTGGCTGTTTAATGATAGAGTAAACAATGATTGCACTTTGCAATGTCATCAAACTACATTTTATATAGACATGATTTGGATTGGGAGACCTAGCTAGTGTCTGTAAGTGGCCTTGATTGCTTGTGACCATGCAGGTTATGGTAAGGCCAAAATCAGGGCAAAGTAGCTCAAAGTACGTTGGTTAAAACTCTCGACAAATATTAAGGTAAAATGTTGTTCACAATCTCACCTTAGTGAACCATTTATCACTTAATAGCATCCTTTATTAAATTGAGCTGGCTTAAGGATCATCATGTGACCAAAGGTAGTCTTTTATCTGAGGGAGGTAGTGACACTTGGTTCAAGGACGGTCTTTAACCTTTAACGTGAATGGCAGGAGATACAATAATGCCCCATATTTAATTCATGTCAACCATGCAATAACAAAGACAACTACAAACCTGCAAAGACAGCACAGTAACATGGGAAGTTCAGACACTGAATTGTTTAATGAAACAAAGTCAGGCCACAAACAAAATGAAACAATCTTACATGTTTTTGTGAGACCTAGTGCAATTTTAATGTCAGCTTAAATATTTCATGGATTTTGATCGTGCAGCAAATTGCAAGGATACAGAATTATTAGGCAGTTTTTGCTATAATATGATGTTTGACTACAAACCATCAGTGTGAAAAAGTTTTATGCTTACTTAAACTACTAGAGTTCAACCAACTACCCTAAACCTCTTACCCTTCAACTAAGCATGTGACCACAGTAAACAACAGGAGCAGCAAAAAGAGGAAGGATTCCTTTATCATCTGATTGAAAAGTGGGGTAGAGAAGAAAAAATTATGATTTGGAATGAAATATGAATTAAGTTTAACTCTAGAAGAATAAATATATGAAAAATTTCTCACATTTTGAAGCATTACATGGTGCCCACTGAACTTTGTCTGTTGTGCAGTAGAGGGTGAAAGGAATCATTGTGGATGGCTGATAAAAATGAATTAGCCTCAAAACAATAAAGGCTTGGTATGGTCCCTAGCAGCTGCTGGCCTGCGTAGAATTGAGGTCCTTCTAGCAGTGTAGGATAGTAAAAATGCAATCAGACATACTGATCTTACAAAATAGCACAACTTTGTGCGTTGTAGCATCAGGAAATACTTCTAAACTTTGTAAAATGCTGTCTACAGCACAGCAAGGCTTTGAGCTAAATGCTAATGTTGGTAGGCTACATGCTAACAGTGAACACTGACGTAATAGGGTTAAGTAGATGTTAAATTGCAATTCTCATCGTGTTAGTTTAGCATGTTATGATGCCATAATTTTTCTGGGTACAAATATTTTTCTGAGCAAAACAGTCAGAAATTAATTGGTTCTACCATAGCCAATGTTAATACAGACTTTTTGTAACAGTTTTGTGGAAATCATTGTGATAGTGTTCTTTAAGGAAAGAAACATTTCCAGATTATGCAGGCTCATTTTATTTTTCCATTTCTTTTTTTTTGATACTTTAAATGCATACGAGTCTTAATGTCTCATTGATTCATGATGATGTTCCTCTCCCTTGTCCTGCTCTTCCTCCTCTTCCCCTGCTCTTTGGAAACTCACAGATGAAAAACATGGTGGCTTCACACTCCACATGACTCCACGTTCCAGTGCTGAGCAGCTCCACGCAGCTTGAGTTTGTGGTAGGAGTTACTCTTGAATGTAGCTCCTGGTCAGGGCTCCAAGCCGCAAACCCCTGTAGAGGACTGGAGTCTGCATAAACATAGCTGCTGGTTCCATCCTGATTAAAACAACAACAACAACAACAAAAAACAAACAAACAAAAAATAACAAATAAAAAAAAAACTCAGAAGAACATCATGGTAGAATTAGATAATTATTTACAAGAGGGAACACTATGTCCTGATGTTTATCACTCACTGTGTCCTTGCTTTGAGCCTGCACTCCTATAAAAACTCTTGTAAGTCCTGCCTGAATGACATATTCTGCCATTAGAAGGTTGGTGTCTCTGGTTTTCGGCATGGCCAGGTTTCCTCCTCTTAGCTTGCAGTTCATAGATGCTTCCCCAAACCTCTTGGACTCCTTCACCAGCAGGTAGTACCTCTCCTCTGTTTCCTTCAGCCCTAAGATGACTGCACAGGACAAGTGCACGGGATGCATTGTGCAAATGCAAGTTCAGCCACATAATTGTTCAAGTATTATGAATAAAAGTAAGGATGTGTATTTATTGTACCTTTATGGCAGTTCAACTAGTTCATCAAATTACAAACCTGCAGTTAACAGTTATGAACAATACAAAACACTGTTATTTTTTTCTTATAAGTGAACAAGAGACAAATAGGGAATTGGTATATTTTTGGTTTTCCAACTATATTTTATTTCTACTTAAGACTCAGATATACCAAACATGCTTTAAAACTACAGATATGTAGCCTAATTTTTTTTGCATCAAAAATGACATCTTAAAGGGAGGTAAAATCAAGAAAAGATGGCCTGTAAAAGCGTTTATCAAAAAAAAAGACTCAATATAGTAGTTAGGTTTATTTCTGAAAATATTCCTTTATTATTAGAGCTGCAGGTTTTACACACTCTTAGGTGTATTCAGCTTTTTTTCTGTCACTTCACGCTGTAACGTCTGCTAAACTGCAGGCATTTACACTCATCCAGCACTCACCATTCTTCACAAACTTGACAGCATTCCTCAGCTTTCCTACATTTACATCCAGTTGTCCAACCACCTTCCTGTATCTGCCACAGTCACATGTTGTGCCTGATGGATCAAACAGGGGTCAGCATGTGATTTCAGGGTGCACAGGACGCGATAACACAGAGGCACCTCTTACACTGTGATTGGGACAAAACAATACCACAGCAGAGCACCACTGTGCTTTCTTTGTTCTTTAGTTTGATAGCCCTTTCTGAGTTTATCCACAGTCATTCCTTGCAGAAAAGCATTCACTGTTCCCAGGCAAAAACCTCATCCACCCTTGCCTTGGGTTATTTAAATAAAGTTAGTACCATCAGAGGATTATTTGCAGAGCTCTCTCTGGGTTTTATGCTATGCACACTTTATATCATTGATACTACCGCTCTGCCAGGCCTGTAGCGCAGCCATCTTTTCCTCTTGCTTGTTTTAAGGCTGGTTCTTAGCAAGTAAAACACAAGACTCTCTGTGAAAAAATACTGGGACATTTTCTGTCTTGGCTACTGGAGGACAATAGGAAAGTTAGCTCTCCATGTTGACGGCATACTTACCTGGTTTCCCCTTTAAACCTGAGGGACCCTCCAAACCTGTGTCACCTTTGTCACCTACAGAGAAACAGGAATCACATTTGAGTTGAGACTTACAATTATGTCATCAGTGATCCCAGCAATTTACTTTTTCTTACATTTAATTCAGTCATTCATTCATTATCTTTAACATTATTCTTAACAGGGTCATGGGGGTCTGGAGCTGATCCCAGCTGACACTGGGCGAGCAGGGGGGTACGCCCTGGACAAGTTTCCAGTTCATTACAGGGCTTACTGTAAATTGCTTAAATACAACATAGTGATGTAGCTACCAAATAATACCACTAGATGGCTGTATTATACATAAAACACTGTAAATGAGGTTGCTGCATACAGGTATGGATTCACTCAGGTCAGATTCTAACCATATGTAACCCAGATTTAATTATTCCAATTAGACTTCAACATGACAACATACATTTTTATAAAAAAATGTTAAGATGAGGATAAATGATACCTTTAGTGTGTAAATATAATCCAGGACATATTAATTTTAACTCTACTGAAGAGATGAACTGACGGTTACAAATTTTGGGGAAGTAGGCTGCAGAACAAACATCACAATAGGTTTTAAATGAGGAAGAACCAGAACAGTATCACATATTATGTACATATTGTGCAATTTGACGAGCCTGAGAGTGTTTGTGATTTGCATGGAATTATCAGTTACAGTATAAGCCCAGAAAGAGTGTAAACTGTACTGAATAAGTGAATGGTCAATATCTCTGGCTTCAGTCTCACTATCCCGTTGCTTCTATGGTAGTTCTGTGATTTTTCCACATGAATTAATTTTGTAGACTTTGTACCCATAGTAAGTTGTTCTTTTGTTAAAAAAAAATGCAATATACTCTAATAATTAGCAGATATACAGTATGCATGGAATTATGGTAGATACAAACATAGTATCTCATGTGTAATAACACTAATTTTGCTAATGTGACATGGAAATGAACACATTTGTGTTTTATTATAGAAACTCTCTAAAACAGTTAATTCAATTTGGCTTAAAATTCAATCAAAGCCAGCATTTTCCCTGAAAAAAATGTGTTTTTGTGTTTTTCTTCAGGTGTTTTATGAGCTCCAGGCACTCAGGATGAAGGAAAATCCAAACCTGTGACCTCACTCCTTTGTCTGAGATGGCTGATGCACAGCCACTTTCCTGCATGTGGAATAAACATAATGAATACTGAGAAAAGTGAATGCTGAGAAGTGCAGGAGAACATGACTGCTCATAAAAGGAAAAACAAAGGTTTAAATTGTTTTAGCCACCCTGGGCATTCTAATTGCATGACTTCATATTATAGGATTATGCTTTCCTCCATCTTGGGATGTGATAACTTAAAACATGAAAGAAGTGGGAAGGAATACATACATTTAAAAAAAGAACTGCAGTTAGTTTAAAGCAGTTCCCACTTGTGTGCATTAGTCTTGGGACTAATTATTTCTGCTGCTTTGCGTAGAAATGTCCATTCTACTTCTTTTGATGTGTTGAGTCTGTGGTCATGGAGTTGTGGTCCAAGCTAAGGAGGAGTTCAGGAAACTATATTTCTTTCAATTACAGTATAAAGTCAGGAGGGTCCTGTTGAATGCCAGCAGCTTCATTTTACTTTTACTTTTCCTGTTTTTATTGTTTCTCTTTCACTCTTACTTTCTTTTGCCACCTGTTCTTGGCAACTGAAAAAGTTTTATTACACCAGAACAAGGACATTTTTATACTTTTTGTTTTAAAGTTATCTTTCTTTTATTTTGTAGTTTAAAGAGGATTTAAATGTTGGAAACTTTCCTTGTATTGCACTTACCTGTATGAAAAAAAAAACACACATAGATGTATTAACATGCAATTTGGATTAAACTTAATTTCTTTTGTTCTATACCTGTCTCTCCCATAGGCCCCATCTTTCCTGTGTGGCCCACCTCTCCTTTGAGGCCAATATCTCCTGCTGCTCCTGTGGAAGAAAGGAAATAAAGACAGAGGAGAAAGAATATGACGACAGGAGTGGATGTGTTTGAGATGAAGAACATCATGACCTCAGTTTGAAATTCTGAAGTTTGCAGAGTGAAGGCATGAAAAAGTGGGTATTGTTGGATAAGGTTTTGCTGAGGTGGAACATGGTACACAGACTATTATTCATTATTTGATTACTATTATCATTATTACTTTTGTTGATACTATTAATGTAATTTAACTCCTCACATGTGTGCAATCGATTATTTTTTGTTCTGTAACACAGAGAAAGATTTGAGTTGTGTTCTTTAAATTTTAAGCATCTAGTGATTGTTTATTGTTATTTCTTAGTAGGTTACATTCCTTCCCTGTAATCTGATTACTGTCCTCTTTCACTCCACTATCATGCTGCTTGGTTTGTGTTGAAAGAGAAGATGTTGGATTTTGGATGAACAAAAGAGTGAGAGGCCAGACAATATCAGAGTAAAAGAGAGAGAATGTGCACGTCTGCATGTGTGTGTGTGTCTGCATGTGTGTAAGTGTATGTGTGTTCATGCATGTGCATGTGTGCATGTGTGAGAAAGCTACAGAGCAGACTGAGGCCTCCTGCCAGCACTAGAACGAGTATTTCCTCAGGAAACTATTCAACTGGAAATTGATGGTGTTTGAAACACTAAGTGACGCATAGGAGAGGCCTGTTGCTCTTCGACAGATTGGCCACACACACATACATACACGCACACAGCCAGCTTCTTTCTGCACTTTCCCAGTTCCCACTTTTCTCATGTTGATTTTTTACTTGATGATTTGTGAGTAGTGTTGACGAAAGGTGTGAGGTCTTATGGATTGTGTGAGGTCCGCTAGACTCTGTAAAGCTCTGGCCTATGGGAAATGCCACTCTCTCACTATAGTGTGTATTTAATTTTAGTACAATTTTTAGTGTAAATGCCTATGAAATAGCATCACACAGTAAATATTTTTATAACACTGACCAGAGAACTGGTTGCAGAAATTGATTAGACGTGTTTCTTTTGCTACATGAAGAAATTACATCTGTTAGTCTCGTGTCATTACTTCAGTGTCTATGCGAGTTGATGAATGTTGTTTTTCCGATGCTTATGCTCACCAGTTAAACCGTCTATCTGAACGTCCAGATAACAATCTTTCCTATCACTGCAGTCGCCCTTTTAATGGCCAAACCCTCCAACTGGTGTAACGTCTGGATTCTCCAGCTGCTGGAGGGTAACAGAGGTGAAGCCCACACTTTTCTTCCTCCATTTCAAAGCTGTTAAGCTGTTTCAAAAACGTTCATACCGGCTTTACTGGACTGAATGTTTTCAAGGTTTAAAATGACAAAAATGAAAGAGATTAACATGCTAATCAGATCTTAGATCATATTGTTCATAACAAACTGTTTGCTCTGTTGAAATAAGCTAATATGAATGGTGGTGTTTCTGCTTTTCACAGCTTGGTGGACGAAGGACAGAGAGCTGGGTTGCTTGAATTAAAGGCATTGGGTCATTTTTTCCATAACATAATATTAATTCCAACAGGTCCTTCATAAGAAATAAAACCACTGGCAGACACCAAAATTCAATGTCTGTAGCACTGAAATGCTCACCTCATCTTTACCAGTAACAAGTTAAACACAATAAACACATATGAGAGTAGTAAACAAGTGCAACTTTTTTTGTTGACGTCAATAAACTTTGGAGCTACAAATTGTTTTTGTTGCCCTCCAGAGCATTCACAGTCATGTATTCCCATTTAACCTTCCAAAATTAAGCAACTGTTTCCTGTAAAAAGGCTTAAATTAAGACAGGGAATACATGCGTCATCTGTTGAGCTGTTGACTTACTTACAAAGTCATCATAAAGTAGGAACTTGCGTTTATTCCTACAGTGAGCATACACACAGTAAAACCATAATGATTGGGTTTGCTATACAGTTGAAAAAAAAAAAAAACGGCCGAGTTGAAAAGTTGAGAAAAGTTCACATATATATACTGTCTTTCTTCTTTACACTTCTGGAAAAGACTCAATCATTCCTGGCATGTGTCTCTCACACAGTCTGATGTGAGGAGTGTGTGTCTGTTGATGTAAAGTGTGTGCATGAATGTGTGTGTGCGTGATGACCTCTGTGTAAAGTTGTTGAATAAAACAAACATCTGTGGAAAGCAGAGGGCAGCCAGGAACCAGCCAGCGCTTTACCTCATACACAGTGTGTGTCCATGCATATATGGTATGTACACTGTGTTTTTATGTCTACATCTGCCTTCTTGTGTCTTTATGCTGCATGCTTTGTGTGCATATAGCATGTTTGTGCATGTGTGTGCAGTGTATATGATGTGGCCAGGTCTTTTACTAGCCCAGTTGGAACAAATATGTCAAAGCGGGATGCCACTGCTTTCCTTAGCAGCCATTAACATGTTGGCTCCCCCCATAGAGGTGCAGGTCTGCCTATCTGTCTGTCTGTTGCTGGCCTTTTAAATCTACTACATGGAAAAAAGTTGATAAAGTAGGAAAAAAAGGAAAAAAGTGCAGCCAGGCCAAAGTCACACAGGCTGCTCTGCTCAAAGTACAGGAATTAAGACAGGCTTGTCTGTCTGGTTACAGCAGCCATGTAAATGATAACTTTGACTTACAAATGGCTAAAGTCAAACTTTGACAAACTGTGAATATGCTAATATTTGTCCACTACATCATCTGAAACTACAGTTTAATAACAAACCAAACCTCTCTTAGTTTGACTTTACATTGGTCTTAAAGGGAAATGCCATAATATGCACAGGTCTACTGGAATGGCAATACAATCATAATAATACAGTTCACAAAAAAATATTTTATAAAACCCCTTGACCTCAGAGGAAGTGATGCCACATGAGTTAGCAACACTCTGGGGCTACAAGTTCATTTAATTTATTTTTCATTTTCAAATCTGCTAGTTTGAAAATGGAGAAGAGAAGTGGCGGTTTGGAGTTAGAGACAAGTGAGCTTCCCAGACATCTGTTACCTGCTGCTTATCCCTGCTTGAGGCCAGCGGCTCAAAGCTACATTAGCAGCTCAGTGCATAACACATCTGAATATCCAACTGTCAGCAGCTGAGTTGCATTTTTGATAACATAGGCATTAAGCTTTGAAAAGGAGAAGAATTTGTGGAATAAAAAGACAATATATCTGCTTCTGCTGAATCAAGTGTCTATTGTGAGTGTGACAGTAATGATCTTTTGATGCTTTTGTCTCCATTTTACAGAGAAAAACTAATTTTCCTCTACTGTATGAGAAAATATATTATAGATTAGAATGAATGCTGGATACCTGGAAGTCCTGGTGGTCCATCCTTCCCAACTTTTCCCTGATCTCCCTCCTCTCCAACCTCACCTTGGTCTCCTGCAATAAAAAAAGAAAGACAGTAAAAGACAAGTGGGATTTTGATATATCAGATTTTTATCGTATTTGAAATCCAAGCACAGAACACAGTTTCAATTTAAGGCTATAATCAACTTAACTGTCTTTGGCCTGTTTTTGAAAGCAGTTACAGTTCAGACAAATTTGAAATCCTCTGGCAGTTTATTGCAACAGTGGACGACATAAAAACTGAATGATACTCCACTGCGTCCTGTTCCAACTCCAGGAACAGTTAGCAGATCTGTGTCAGATAGCCTGAGATGTCTTGGGGTTCATATGGCAAAAATAAGAAAATGTATTTCAGCCCAAAATCATTTCAATGATTTATCGACAACCAGCAGTAGCATAAATGACTGATTGGAAGGCAGTGCTGAGGCCTGAGAGTTGGTTTACTGTGTTCAGCTTTGTTAGGCTTTGTGAGAACTCTATCAGTGATCTGAAAGACGTGAAACTGACTCAGTATTTTCTTGGAGAGGCCTGAGAAGAAGTCATCACAGTATTCTGACGCAGAGGTTCCCAAAGTTTTCCATGCCAAGCCCCCAAATAACATTAGCTTACAGATATCCTGACCTTTGTAAGATTTCTGTAAAACCCTATTGAAATGTTACATCAAATACCTTTAAAAAAAGAGCATGTTGTGGTTCCAAATTTTATGTATTCTGCCTCATACCTAAAAGCTTTACTTGGACGGAGAAAATTTTCGGAATTTTTTTGGCTGAGCTTTCATCAGCTGTACTGTTGATGTGCTTCTCAGATTACTTCTTCTCAAAAATATCTCTTTTTTGTGAACTAGCACGAGTAAGCTAGATGTTAGCTAGCAGTTTAACTAGCTAAATTTTAGAGGGAGAGCAGCTTTGTGGTAGGTACAGATCTATCAGCTTAATACTGACATCTTATTTTTTGTTCAACATTACTTTAAAGCATTTTCCTCTTTCCCCTCCAATTGATTGAGACCCTCCTGGTAGCCTTGGAGGCTCTCAATGAGGCCAGGGCCCCACACTTAGAAAATTATAGGTCTAACCTGCTGAAAAAGAATTGACATATGAGAGCATGACCTTCTAAATCCGGTTTGGACATGCACCCTTGAAGTCCTACTATATTTTTAACTGAGTTGTTGGCTCGGTCTGGCTGTTAAAGATGAAATGTGAATTAATAATAATGACCATATTTTGGATTTTTTTTAACGAAATTTTTACCTGATGGAAATGGAGTCAAGATGAGCATCCAATTTTAGCCTCTTGGATTAGCTAAGCTTTTTCTTTTAGAGTGGAAAACAAAAAATGAGGTGAAGGAGAAACATTTCTGGTGGGTCCACCACTCAAAAAGCTCTTGACAAGAAATCTTGCGTCTCCTTCAGAGCTGTTTTGCCCCAGTTGATGCCAACTGCTCTTTATACCTTTTTAAGCACTGGGCTTTGAAATGAAGGATTATAACGAACCACTTCTTTTAACCTGGAGGACTACTTAGGAAAATTCATTATTCAGTTCTGCAGGCTGTGTAGACATTTTGAAGAAACCTTAATCAGTGCAATTTCTAGTATTTCTGCTTTTATAACATTATTTCCAGCTCTGGACTACTGAAATTGAGCTATTTACAGGAAAATTACTAACATGCTTCGCTTGTGTGATTATTCTCAAATTACAGAGATTTCCCAGGTCATATACGGTGTAATCTGGTAGGGATTTAATATGTTAGCAGGCAATTGGATCACTTCCTGTGACAAGTGTTTTTCTTCTGTCTCAGTAAAAAATTAAATGACCGTAAAAATGTTGAAGTCACAGTACCAGTAAATGCAATAAAAGCGAGTTTTTGTTGTAATGTTAAAATAAAGAAGACCAGTTCTGTGGTATTCTTTTTTCAGGGCATGAAACACAGAAAAACGCAGATCTGACACCAACTCAAATGGGTAGACGTGAGAATTCACACACTCAGAGAGACAGTCTGGTCAGTCATATCTTGGATGAATCTTGTATAAATAATCAGTTCATTTTAGTGGCAGCTGTCTAAATATGCGCTGTCACAATGGGACTTTCTTACGGAAAGGTCACTGTGGATAGCTAACAAAACTCACTTCCTATTGTGTGCTTATCAAGTTACTCTTGCCTCTTCGCTTTCCTCATGCCACCACTCGACTCTGGTGCTCAGAGACTAAAACAATATTGTCCATGGGAATGAAGCTGATATTTGTTTTTATGCTCAAGAACAATAAATCAAATCAGGCCTCTTTAACATTAATGATTTTCTGTTTTTTATTTTCACTTGTCAGACCTCTGGTCTCTAGTTTCTGCATGTTGTCTCCTGAAGTAAAGTCTCTTTTGTTATATGCAGGAGCTAAAAGCATGTTTTTCAGTAACGTGAATAGAGCTGAAAAAAAATGGTGCTCAGCTTAACTGTGTACTTTATTAGGTATGTCTGTCTGAATCAGCAGGGGAACAAGCTACTAGATGTTGTAAAATGGAAAACACACACAGGGGGAGGCCGTCCCTCCAAAAGACTATGGGGTAGCAGACAGCAAGCTCATAAACTGCAGGACATTACATGCTTGGTACCTTTATCATCAGCTCTGTAAACCCTGAAGCATTTTAGGGGTGTTTTCTCTGAATTTTCCACTAAAGCGTTTTTATATGACGCCTATGCAGATATTTACATTGAGAGGACATTTACCTTCCATTCTTTACATTTACTATGAGCTCATAAACTTTATTTGCCTTATCTCAGTTTGAAGTGACGACTGTGATTAGCTAAGGAGCCAGATTTGTGTTAGTGTATATGAGCATGTGCTTATATAAGTACAATTATTCCTCCTCCATACGGGGTCTTTGATCGCTTGCTCGCTTTAAACCTGTTCCTGTCACAGGTTTTCCCTAAAGGAAAAATCTTTGCAATCCTAAGTTACATTTTTACATTTCTGATATTTTACATTTTGTTTAAAACAACAGATATATTTGTGTGATTAACAGGATATTTGACAAAATGTTGAAGTTGTGTATCGTCAGATTTAAACACAAACACAAACCCTCTCCCTCCCTCTCTCTCTCTCTCACACACACACACACACACACATACATAACACACAGATTCAACATATTTTTGGATACACTTTACCTTTAGCTCCAGGTAGCAAGGTGTTGGTGCAGACTTCAGGAGAGCCAGAAATGTCGCTGAACACAGCTGCAAACGCACAGACCACCAATAGTTTCATCATTTCCAAACCAGCACTGACCACTGGAGAAGATCCTGATTGTTGGGTTGCAGGTTGTTACTAACAGTAAAGTACTGACTGTGTAAAGTATCTCATGTGCCTGTATGCACCTACTTACACTAGAGGATGAGCACAGCACCAAGCTAACATACTGATACATACAGAGCAGTGAGGTTGTTTATACAACACATAGACCCTTTTCTACTCTATCTTTCTCCCTCTCTCCAAGTCACACACACACACACACACACGCTTGTTTATAGAGTCTTATCAGTAACTTGTCATAACATCAAACAACACTTAACAGAGTACTGCATTCCTGTATGCCTCGCAGCTTGGAATTTAAAACCGTGTAATGACTGTTTTTAACATATTTTGGACACGTTCAGTGTTACGAGATCATTTGAGAAATAGTTTCAGAAGAAATACATAACATTCATTTATTTTTATGTGTTATCTAAAATAGTTTTCAAGTGAAATGGTACTTAGACTTTTAGGAATGCTTTTTCTGATCACCGAGGCTGTGTCTAACTTTGTTTATGCAACATCTAGGCCACTCTTTACAATCTTTGCCTCTTTATTTAAGGATTTTATAATATATACAGTATGTAATGCCCCAAGTATTAAATGCAATTTAAAAAAAAAAGTATTTACCGCATATTGCTTTGTTTTTGCAGGATGGCGGAATTACACCATGCAACATTACACCATGAACAATGTAACAAACTAATGAATAATTATTGATGACTAAAAAATGTATAATTAAAAAAAATCTGTGAAAAATCATATTAATATTTAGGCTAAATTGAAATTGCCGGAGCAACAGTGATGTTTCTTATCAACAACAAGGGAGTAGCATCTCTTGGACGGCAAATTTTTTCCTCTCCTCCACTTTTCCTTGACTCTTCCTTCCAAATTTCAGACCACAAAGCATTTAGTGGGAGAGGTTTGCTCTTACACACACACACACACACACGCACACACTCCCGTGCGCACGCACACACACGCACACACACGCACACACACGCACACACGCACACACACACACACACAGACACACACGCACACACTCCCGAGCGCACGCACACACGCACACACGCACACACACACACACACACACACAAACACAAACATAGAAACAAACCTTGGATGTGCACACATACAGTAGACAACCTCACAAACACATGAGAAACAAAAAGTAATCATGCACAAAAACAAAAGTGCACACACATGCACACACATTCTCGCTTAATTGCATCCTCTGGTTTATCACTATGTGGTGAAAAAATACAGGGATTAGAGGGTTTGGAGGCCTTGGAGGGATGGAGAGTAAAAGTAAAGAAGGATCAGTGGAAGGAAAATCCAAAAGCAGACTCAAAGAAGGACAATGAGATAGTGAGAATAAATGAGGGATAATTATAGAAGAAGACAGAAAAAAGAGATGGAGAAAGAAACAAATAAGGATAGCTAGTTACGAAGAGAGTGTGGTCAGAGCCACAAGTCTTGGCACAAAAAGGGATTTCCTTATTCAAGAGCTATGCTTCCTGTGAAGTCTAAAGCTCCATTACTGTGCTATGCTTTCTGAAGAACAATAAGGGGCTGATGATATTGAAAAAATATTTTAATTGAAACAAAACAGCATGATTCACCTAAATTAGCCGTTGGCTATTATTCCCTGAGGAGCAGATTTGGCTAGTCCTCACTTTGAAAAGCAGGAAGGGAGGTTTTGAGCCAGTGGTCTGTTACTTTTACTGTGGTTGGCCTGTTGTGATGTCATTTTATTCAGGAGAGGAAAGTAAATTGTAAAATATTTGTTTATCATATCAGATGACATGTTGTAATTAAGTTTCATCAAAAAGTCTTTAAGCAGCTGCATAAATCCTCAGATTGAGTTGAGACACTGGTGGACTGGTGGTGATGGGGAGACAGAGGGACACACACAAGGGCGGCACAAATGGATTAGAAGTACAGAGAGAATTTAAAACCAAAAAAAAGACAACAGCAAGATGATTGGTTAACAATGTAGGCGTGCTATTGGACATGTGTGACTAGCTAATAGGAACAGCTGATAACCCATTTGACAGCCCCAGACTGAGCGAGCATGCATGAGAGGAGTGAATGGCAGATGCTTAGAGAATTAGCTGCAGGTCTGAACCTGAACATGCAAAGGGGTAGTCTTTCTGACAGATCTTTTGCCAGGTCTTTATTTGCATTTACTGACAAAAATCTTTCAAACACATCCAGAACTGGCTGTGAAATTGCTCCACATTTCTCTGCTTACAGTTACAACTTCTGTCAACTGCTGCAGACGCTGTGCTTTTTAAAGGAAATAATATAGTCTGGTTACACAGTTGGATCAGACATAGTCATTAATCAGTTCTTACTGCTGATTGTAATGTTTATTTCTTTTGGGTTCTGTTCGAAAAACACTTTAAACCACACACACACAGGCTTAAAATATTTCACACTCGATATCAGTGAGAGTCTGGCAATGAAAGTATTTTTTGGCTCCTGCAACTGTTTGCTCCAAACTTTGAAGTCTGTATCATTCCTGCTCAAGAATTTGTTGCTTTTAAAGGGCTGTGTATTTTGGTGCGGGAGCTGTTTTATGATGCTGGATTTTTGTGTCTCTGACAATAACCGGCGAGCTGCCCTGGCTTGTTCAATTACAGTTCAGAAGAAACAAACAATGCTCATAACATTCATTTGTGTGGCCAAGATTGTTAAAAAAAAAACAAAAAAAAACGGTGCAGTTGCGGCTCCTTTGTGTCTCAATGGGCCAGTTGAGGTGGCTCAGCCGTCTGACCAGGATGCCTCCTGTGGGCCTTCCCTTGGAGGTGCTCTGGCATGTCCGACCGGTTGGAGACCCCCAGGTAGACCCAGAACATGCTGAAGAGATTATATAGCTCATCTGGTTTGAGAGAGCCTGTGTAGAAGCAGGGGAGAGGAAGCCTGAACTGGCTTACAAAGGCCTCTTCCACTGTGACCTGACCCTGGAGAAGCAGATCAGTGTACTGCTGAGTAATGACTATGTGTGTGAGTGTGTGTCCAGTAGTTATTAATCAAGCTTTAGATTTTGTGTGGACTTTCTCTGCTACACACTGTTACACTCGAGGTCTGGGAAAGTGCAGCATTCCCACTCTGTACACTCACACACACATACACACACACACACAC
>JAQNCA010000030.1:20639741-20653661 GCA_029783725.1 Acanthurus tractus
CACACAAACATACACAGGAACAACCCTGCTATCCTGAAGGCTAATTGTTTACATGTGGTTTAGATTACATTCTCTAATTAAGAAAGTGATTCACACTCCTGGATTGAGGGTTGACTCCATAGTGGTAACCACACCACAAAACGGCCCTGTTTTTTTTCTCTGTTGCCTAAAAACCCCATAGACAACACTGTAAGTCCCATCTGTATTTTATAACAGCAGAAGTAGCATAAACTGCCCACATGTGTGTCAGTGACAAATCAGTCAACAACAACTTTAGCATATAAAATGTTTACCTAACCTCTGCTCTGAACCACATTCATTTACTGTAGAATGTCATAATTGGCTCAGTAACTGCTGTGGAAGTGGCTGCGCTGCCTGTGTTTCCTGGTATTTACTGAGGATTGAAGACACGGACAAAGCCGTTTCTCGGGAAAACAAGTAACAAACAGTGGTGACAGCCAAAGTCACAAACTGAGTGATGTGTCTCTTTGATTTTATGATCTCATCAGGAATCAATTATGGTCATGTCCCAGTTTGCTTTTTAATCTTTTGTGTTCCCTGACAACCTCCTGACTAGTCAACAATGAACACCAGTGGACTTTGTAATCCTAAATGCTGTCTCTGAAAAACCTCAAGTGAGAAGTTTAATTTCAAAATCTCATATGTCAACATTTTGAAACACTGACATCCAGCAGTTGCTGTTGACAGCAACATGGCGTTGTTGTCGGGTGGAAACCTCATATCACCATATTTCATCATTTATATTTTTTTTCAATACAAAAATGCTATTGGCCACTCTTGACATCAGTCTCTGGGTTTTAGACTCACTTAAGCATTCATTTTTGTACATGATGTGATGGAACTTTCTGAGACTGTACAGTACCTGTTGCACACAAATACAGTGCTACACTCTAATATGTATGTGGCAGGTGCGAGGTATAACCTGTAAAAGAAATTTTGTTTCATCACCTGATCATCAGAAGCACTTGAGTTGCACATTTTCTGTGATTAATGTTACATGGGCATTTATGGTTTCCTGATCCAGCAAGCAAAAACAGTGTCGGAGACTGTGAGGATCTCCATCAACAGGCCCGGCATTACTTAAACTTCATGTTGGGGAACATCACTGGTTGTGTGAAAAATGTCTACAGCTACAACCCAGAGAGTGCTAACAGTCCCAAAGACTAAGGCTAAGGGCAAGCAGAGTGCAAAAGATGTCACTAGTCACTATTTTTAAAAGGTTCACCAGATAGGACCCAGTTTAGCTTGGATGTCAAAACCAGAAGTAAACAACTGTGGGATTTTAAAGACTGTGCATGTGAAAATGTGAAACAACAGGATTTACAAGAATAGAATAACCTTGTCTTGACTAGTTTAACAGTAAGAAACATTTTACTTTAAAAACAGAATTGATGCTTTTACTTTGAACTACCTGAAAAAAATCACATCACAAATCACATCAGGCAGATACAGCTAGTAAGCTCACGTCTATTGATTTAAATTACACACAAGGGTAAAAGTCCCCATATTTAGGCCTCAAGCCATCCTGACACACCAAACTCCTTTACTTTACTACCCAATATTGGAAAGACCCTCTCAGTGTGGTCAGAAAAACACATTCACTTTCCGCCCTCTAAAATCTCATCTCTTTGTCTTTTCCCATGAAACACTCTTCCCACAGGATGATTTCCCCTTTTTACTCATTGTAAGTGCTTCACAAAAAAACAGAGAAAAAAGAAAAGAAACCATCATCCAGCACAAGAGTTTGTACAATAAGTGAACTCACAGAATATGTGTTGTTGTCGACACTTCATCTACGGCCGGGTGAGAACAGCACCGCTGGGTACAATGTTCACGCCAAATCTCAGCTCCTTTTTACTGTGAGGAACTCTGCAGCTAAACTTAGCCTTCAGCTTCAAAATATACAGCTTCTGTCATTCTGTCATTGTTTGTAGCCTTATTAGAACAGAGCAGAACAGAAGAAAACAACCAACTTAAATACACAAACTAATGACAATAAATATAAAGGGTCATGCACAGCTTTAGTAGAGAGTGTAGTTCATGTACGAGCCAAGTCGTAATATTGTAGTTCTGGAGCATTGGTGCTTTGTAGGTCAAAACTGTGACAGAAATTGTAAAAAAAAAAAAACAGCAGTCAGCAATCACCAAATCACCAACGGTGGGAGTTCTTAAGGAATATAAAAGTTCCTCTTTGGTCTCTAGAGACCCTGCTGGTGTGAGCAAACTCCCCACAACAGTCCTCCTCTAGTGTTCAGTGATAAATGTGCAAGATTGCATTCAGGGTCTCCTGCTAGGCTAAAAAATAAGACAGATATATAACAAGCATCATCCTGCTCACATCGCAAGAAGGTTGTGTTTTCAGTAATGAAGAGGCAATACATTTTGACCTTAAATCTAAAACTAAAAGTAGGTCAACATAAGTGCTATAAATACGTCACACTGTAAATGATCCACTTGACCCCTCTGAAATCCTTGTGGAACTTGTGGGGGAAAAAAAGCAAAATTAGCAAAGCAGAATTTATTAAAAATGCTGGTCTGGAGGCGGACAGCTGAGATGAGATGAAATAACACTTTCCTACGAATCAGCGCGCTTAAGCTGCCAGCATGCTTCATCAGGACTGCTAGTCAGATGGTCAGATAACTTAAAAAACCCCTGACACCACCACACATTTCCAGTGTTGGACTGAAGGGGAGAAGAGGGATGTCTCTAACAATTTCTGTGACTTTCCAAAACTGACAGTCTGGCATTCACACCCATCTTACACTGTGATTGGTCAGCTGTGAAGAGGTTAAAAAGGGAGCCAGGGTTTGAACTTCTCTGACTCCTTTGATTAAATTCTTTGCACATTTTTTTTTCTACCACGACTGAGTAAAAAAAAAAAAGATGAATAATAAGACATTATGAATGTCCAAAAATGCACCATATTTAAACAAGTTGCATCTCCCACCTGTCTATGACGACTTTTCACTTGGCCTTAAAGTGTCTCTTTTGGAACAACTATAAATACATCTGATTTATGATGTAGTTGTTTTCTGGACCTTTTAGCCAAAGCCATCCAAGGACATGAAAACCTGTAACAAACACTTTGCACAGAGGAAGTAGAGGAGGCAAAAGAGGAATCCATCTTTTTAAGGTCGACTTGGACAAAAAAATCTAAAAAATGTTGACTCACTGTCAGCGATGATTAAGATAAGTAAAGTGAGTTCTTTTATGTAGTTTCAGAATGCAGCAGCTGATGCATTCCGCTGGTTAAAGCTCATACATAAGCAGACACCTCATCCGACCTGAAGAAAACCGTCTGTCTGATCAGCTAAGGGCAGACTGTGGGTACATACCTGCCACTGGGCGACTGTCAGTCAGCATTTTCCTCCCTCTCTGTGTGTCACTATTTTGCATTGCACTGATTTGAAGCAACAAAGACAAGTCAAAGTGTTTTTAACCTTTACAGCAGAATGATGATGAGTGCAGCCAAATCTTTCTCCAGCTGTAAAGACCAGGCTGGCCTTGCAAGAATGCATAGAAGAAAAAATGGTGCACAAGTGAGACTAGAAGTTGTAATACAAATCTAGACACTGGTTAAAAATACATGTTTTTTATTTTTTATTTTTCCAATTTCGTCTATACTTTACATCAGAACCTCTGTATACTTCATATCTCATTGGTCTCATTCAAGGCACTCAAGCTTACAGGTGACCTATGGATGGAGTTCTTGATCCTGGCCATATTTAAATAGGAGGCAGGCATAGAAAATACCAGAATAAGCAATAAATTACAGTTGTTTCACATACCGGACTCTTCTAAGATTTGTATGATTGAGTGTAGTTTAGGATTTTAAAAAGAAAACTGATCACAAGCAGAAGTTTAGGTTTTGAGTCCAATAAGAAAAACAGGGTACTTTGTGTGACCACCGAGGTCCAAAATTTTACTTTGACATTATTTTGACCAGGTTTTCCCTTATTAAATGTTTGTCCAGTCTCTGATATTATCTATTTAATATCCATAGACAAGCCTGATCCTTTGAAATTTTCAGAAATTATATCTTAAAAAGTGAGTTTGTGGCACCTGCATAAAAGGCAGAGAGACGCCTCTCACCTCCCCATGAAAGGATGATGTTTCTTCAACAAAATCAGCCATTTGTTTGACATGGAAACAGTATAATGGGAGGCAATGGTGTTGTGGTTGGGGTGATGGATGGGTGTTTACTTCTGCCTTAAACTCTGCTGACTTTGGTTCAATACTCGGCTCTTCAAGGATATATTTTACTGCAAGAAGTTTTCCTTTTTAGGCAGAGGTTTGTCTTATTTAACTGTGACCGATGGCTTTCCCAAAACTAAAATAAACTGTTTTGTTGCTAAACCTCAACCTAATTTTATTGCTTTAACCTAATCCCAACCTCAACCAAATTTGTTTGAACTGGTTAACAGTATTTCACCTGTTTGTCATCTACAATGTGTGACACACAGGTGAGAATGGCATGATGCATTCATAGTAACAGTTACATCATGTTCACATCTCCAAATCTCAGTTTAAGCTTGTCCTCATGCCATAAAAAATCTGAAACTGCTCATTTTTGGTATATCAAGTGTCAGCTCTGTTGTCATAGTAGTTTAAAAAAACAGCTATTAAAATGAAGGCAGAGTAAAAAAAAACAGCAGCCATTGTTGAACCTTATTATGAATTCTAAAAATAAAGCCGTAATGTGACGCTATATAAATCGTTTAACTCTACTGAATATAGATTATTTTCCCATTTTTAAGAAATATCCTTCTTTCCAACAGCTTGTCCAGTGGTTAAAAAGAAAATCTGTCGCAGCCACAAAACAAGCTTTGTTTGCTTAACAAAATGTTTATATCCATCTTGCTGTCTGCATTTCTCTTCAGTATTTTACTCAGTGGCACTTGATCAAACCGAGTTTTTGGACACAGTCTTACCGTCTGGACAAAACATTTACACTCAAGGAAAATTATAAACAGCAGCAGATGCAGTTCTTGTGCCTTGTCATGTCGACAGAAGACAGGGTTTGTTTTCGTTTAATGTGTGTGTATATATTACATATGCTGCTTATTTCTTTAACCAAACACTTAAATGTTTAATCTCCAGCCATGCAAGTGCAGTCGTCACTTCGATGTTGCCTTGAGGTTTTGAACCTTGGTACCGTTTGGTTACATGATCTCAGGTTAGAACCTCTTACGTCGGAGTGCCAAAAATACTGAATGTGAAGTATGTGCCGCTGTATCTGTGCGTGCAACTGTGCGAGTGCGTTGTTAAAATCATTGTAGCATGCCGCTTTGATGCGAGACCTGATTTGCTGTCATTTGCATCATTTGAGTCACAGCTTCCTGGAGAAAGTCCCTGGGGAAAGTTTGATCAGCTTCCCTGAACCTTATAAAGGGTTGCTAAGTAATTTCCTTTTGGGAGTTCAAAAGAACCATCCATTTTAAGACGGGAGTGACGAGGCGCTGCTCTGCATATAGGATTTATTTTTTTAAATCTGTAAAAGGGGACAGATTAAAATGTCACATTCATGGCAGACAGACAGACGAGCAGACCAGGAGGCAGACAGACGTTCAGGTAGACAGACAGATAAATATATTGGAGACAGACGTTCACTGGAGACAATAAACACACTCACTGTCTCGCTGAGCGTATGCAGCAATGAATGACAAGCTAAACCACCATCATTATGACCTTTATGCTTAAAGACTTAGCACTGAAATCGCTGTATTTGTTTTCACAGGTCTAAATACAACTGCTTAAAGACAACCTTAGGGAAATATTTTAATAATTACTGTGGTTTAACATCCTCAGAGTGCTTTTGTTGAGAAAAACCAGCATCTTAAAGCTTAATTCTGAAACTAAAAATAGCTGTATAATACAAATTATACCATAATTGTTTTCATTTTAAAGAAGCAGTGGGGGGGACTGGCAACATAAGACCCTTTTCCAGTAACAAATTAAAAATATCGGCTAATTTTCTCCTCCTCGACAACAAACAGTGTCGCAATACTGTCTAATACTATTAACACACACACAGAGACAACTATATTTATCCTTATAAGAGATTTAGAAATCTTTAATCAAATTCTGATCTCACTGAGACTACAAACCCCTCGTAATGTAACCACGCAGGATTTAGGACGCTATTTTTGAGTGACGGTCGATTGCGCAAACACCTTTATCTCACTCTCGGTGAAATGTTGGATTAGATATGGAGCAGTAAGCCGCAAATTGTCGTGTGCAAGTAGCTGGCTATATTAAATAATATGAGTCAGATGGGTGTTGAGAAAACCACCTCTGGAGTCCTCAGCACTTCTCACGACTCCACCTCACAGCTTTGGATGTCACACTGTTTTTATAGTGTACCTCATCCAGACCTGTGGTTACACTTTAATATTAAAAATCCTTCCTGTTCTCCATGATTGACTTGGGCTTAAATTCCCCCTGCATGTGTGGCTGAACTACACCTAAGAGTTTGGAAATAACCTCTGCATGAGGACAAGTAACAACTGGGGGAGTCAACAAAAGCTAAGCACTCATCCCATTATGCTAAGTCGTTTCCTCCTCCAATTTATCAATACCTTAATGTTCAGCAAACACAGACAAAACTAAAAGCAATTAGATTAACAATTATGTTAATTGCAAGCATGTCGACAAATACATGTGCGTGTATTCACTAAAGTGGCTCACCTTACCAAAACAAAGTAACTAAGCTGACTTATTTGAATTTTGTAATGTGAAGATTACCACCAAAGTTAAGTGTCAAATTGATTTTATATAATCGGTACATATACAAATAGGTTCCGTAATGTAACCTGCACGATTAGCACTTTTGCATTTTGTAAGTGAATGCTGATTGTGAGAGGATGATGGGGGAAAAGAGTTTTCAAAACTTTACAGGTCTTCACGTTATTTTTTGTTCATGAAAACTTCTGTATGCACGAATATGGACATGTTCTCACTTTTAGGATATTGCTAACCGCTGGTGTTTACTTAACATTTTGTACTCTTGTAAGCACAGCAGACAAGGCCTGCTGCCAGAGACACAGACAGATTTGGTGCTAATCACCTTGTCGGTTGTTGGATTATGCGATTAGAAGAGCAAACTGACTCTTTGGTCCTTATCAGACTGTCTTGTGAGAGCATGTGCTGATCACCTTGGGGACCAGTTACTGAAGCAACACAATATAAGCTTTAATGTTCCATATGTTTTTGTTCAAGTCTATTTATTGCTGAGCACACAAAATGTCTATTTATTATTCATTGTTCTTTTGGGTTTTTTGATTCAGCCAATTTGCCATTTTGGTCATTTTAACAGCCCACATACATTTTGATGGAATAAACACAAAACAAAAAGATGGAAAATCTTTAATGGTGCTTTCATGTCACTGTGGACAAGTTAGGTTTTCAGAGAATTCCCCTTGTTGCTTGAACACTCTGTGAAAGTGGTTTGGTTGCAGTTTAAAAGCTTCCCGTTCTTCTACATCAGTGTCTTGGCAGCACAGTCTGTTTGTCTCTCGCTGAATCTTTGGAGGGTGACTGAATGACTGATTTCAACATCAGTGTCTCTCACCCACATGCACACCCACACATGCACACCCACACACACATACAAAGGGTGTGGGCTTGATTTGACACTGATGGGGACATTAAAGTGGTTAGCAGGACCCCCCCTGCGGAAGCTGGGGCTTTTTGCATTTATTGTAGACATCTGACTGCAATTTCATGTCATCTTGAGCCTTAATTTACAGACATGGTAGCAACACAAACAAAGGAAGATTTTTCCTGTCAGTATGTTCATGAGACAACATCATCAGCCCGACACATGTTCCAATAATTAATCTCACTGGTAACATATCATCAAGTAATTATTCATCCTCACCTGCCTCTCCTCTTCTGTCTGAGCTTCTGCACAGTCAGATCGCTACAATTACTTAAAAAATCACACACTGATGCAAACTATTTGAATAGCTGTGAAAAATTTTATGGCTTAGTTGAGTATTTTTACCATTAATATTGACTCTACACTTTATAGCATTTGAGAATATGGTCTCGTTTTGCTGACGTCATCAAAATTTGACTTGTTAAGTGGCTATTAATGTCCACCTGTGTTTAACCCAGTTTGCCTAGTCTTACCAGTCCCCTGACACATGCACTCACACACATTACACATATAAAATAGCAAAGATTACAGTCAATGATTAATTAGCATGTATGTTCTAGGCTACTCCTCCTTAAAAGAAAACCCCTCAGAACAGCATATGGAGGAAGTTTATTTTCATTTGTCGATTCAAAATATACAGATATATTATTATGACAAATGAACATAAGCTAACCTTTTCTGCACCACTTTTGCACATTAATTAATTATTTAAATCCGTAGTACAACTGCTTTCATTCAAAATATGTCTGCATGATACTGATGTTGTAGGTCCTCAGTCTTTTTGGTTTTAGAAGAAGAGACAAAGAGGTGGAGAAGGTTAATGACAAAGAGAAACCATACTTAAGAGAAATTATGGATACTTCTGTTGCCAGTGGTGCTTGGCCTGACACTGGCTGGTGACCATGGACTTGATGCATCAGGGCCAAGAACAACGGAAAAAGTAAATGCTGATATTAAGACACACTTAGCTACCCAGGCATTTAAAAGCCCATTCTGTACTGCAGATGCATCCAGCAGCCTCAAGAACACAACTGTGACAGTGAGACAAATGAATGTCTTAGCCTACATGCACACATCGATGGGGTTTCAGTCCTCGCAACCATATATAACTAAAGTCTCTCACATGTCAGGAAATGTTGCAGTGAATCAGCATTCATATATTACTGGTTGAAGGTTATGGAGGGAAAATAGCGAAATTCTACCAAGTACACTGACTCAGATGGACTACAGTGAATGTATTTAAATGTTTTGGCAGAGACAGGACTGTAATGTTTCTACCACATTCTTTGTATTTTGTGTTCAAAAATAGACTCACACACATGTAGCTACTCCTCAGTATCTAGCTGAGAGGTGCCCTTAGCTTACCCTTAGTTTACATACTAAGTCATCTTGGTCATAAAAAGTAGCTGTTGAAGGGAAACTGAGATATCAAATAAAAGATGTGATAACACACTGTGAAAAGACAATTATTAGAAATGTCTTGCAATCACGATTTTCCTGGAGTAGTTAAAAAATAAAATAAAAAATTGACAGCAAAAAAAAGTACCACTTCTGTTGGATTATTATGACTATGTAATGTCTGGACTTGAGGACTCAAATGCAGAGACACAAAAGACTGAGGAAGATGGAAGATTAAAGGGAGCTTTATTTGGAGATACAGGGAATGGAGTTGATTGGAAGGATAAGCCAGACTGAGCAGTGAAGAAAGGCATGTAAAGCAGGCTTAAAGGAAGACTGGTCCCAAGTTAGAGGACAGACAGGATGGAGGACTGGATCTGGTGACAGGAGTCAGGCACATGGTGACTGAGTGTTAGCAGAACAAGTCAGAACTGAAGCAAGTATTAAGAGGCTGGAAAGTGACTGACAGCATGAACTGAGGCTACAGTCTGCTGAGAAGAGGAGTCATAGCCAGGTCTTTGTAGCAGGCAAGTGATTGCTGATGAGTAACAGCTGAGGGAACTTGTGTCTGACTCCCACTCACCTGGCCTCGATCCTGCAATCACACACACACACACACGCACGCACAAACATGTACACACACACACACAAACTTAGAGACAGTGGATGTGATAAACTGATGCATTACTGTGAACAAAGCACTTTTTAATTTGTAATGTGTACAACAGAATACATATAATTTAACAATATTTTATGTACTGTTCAATAGTCAAATATTAATGCATCATATATATATAACTTAATAATGTATTTTCAAGGCCTATATGTAAAGTATTATTAATGTAGTGGAGCTGAAATGTAGTTTTAAAGAATAAGAAAGTAGCGTAAGTTACAAATACTAAAGTAAATCATTCAGTATGTACTTCTTTTTCCTTCCATTAATGAGTAGGCATGCACAGTGTTAAATGAATATTATGTATGTATGTATGTTTGTATGTATATATATGCTCATGGTTTTTGAATATGGCAGTGAATTTCTTTTAACAACTGCAAAGTATTTATGTAAAACGCAGACCATATAACAAGTCAGTCAGACGGTGCTTCCTTTCCTCTGTTACCAAAAAAGCTTTACATAAACTCTGTTTTCCAAAATTAATTACTCTTGTCGTTAAGTGATTTGAGCCATATTCCATATGTCAAAGCTTAAGGGCAATCAATCTGATGGAAGCTTTAATCAGGGGATTAAGATGTTTTTGCTTCTCTGAGCACATCACATCATCATAATTTGTCTTAATTAAGTAGACAAGAGTTTCTTAAATTGCTTGATTTTAAAATTATGAAACAGCATTTCTGTATTTTATGTTTTTTTTTTATGTGACTGATGAATGATTGAAGTGCATTATTAATGGGGCTGTATCTCACTGTATAATCCCCTTGGACTCATGAGGTTATGTAACAAAAGTTATAAAATATAATTATAACAAAACTGGTTGAGGTTGCAACAGACACACAAACCTCTCATTTATTTAAACATTGTTTCTCACAAATACAAGACTATAAAATGACAAGATACTACAAAATAGATGCTCAGTGACTTATGCTGTTCTGTGATTTCTCAGAAGAAAAGCAAATAAAACCTTCAGAGGATCCTTCAAGAAGTCCTTGGACTCAAACAGAGACCTTTATTTTTATGGCTTTTTCTTCACAGCATAAATCACTGACACAGAAAATTTAATTTGTGGTGGATGACTTATGGAATGACAACAGAAGGCTGGAGCGGCTTTTTGAAGATTGAGGTTGGAGCCACTAGTGTTGCTTTAGGCACGGCTGCATGTGTGTATGTTCAGTGTGTGTGTGTGTGTGTGTGTGCTGGATAACATAGGCTTGATGTTGTCTGTCAGGATTCAGCATTACAACAGCAGACTCACTCTTTTATCTCATTTATGCAGCACAGACTTGTTTACCTTTCCGCTGTGTAACTGCAGGAAAACGCAAACAATCTTTACCCCTGCATGAACAGCTTTAGTCCGCCGTACGAAAAAACGAGCTACAGAGCATCTCTACTGGCAGAGTGGAGGACAGTTTGTACCATGATGTGTGGGCTGAGATCATGATGTGTGGGTTGAAACCGTGATGTGTGGTTTGCAAGGCTGCTTGAAATATAAGTCCATGTTGGTGACAGTTTGCTTTTTGCTCCCACATTCACCCTATAAATCTTACCAATGGGTGAATTGTTAAACTATGACAACAGGAAGGGCGGAGAGGCAAATTCTTGATGGTGCGTAGCTGTAACGAACTGATCTCAACAGAGAGTATTTTAAAAAGAAATTGATGGCATTACTGAGAAGTCTTATGTTACCAACCTGACTGATTTAAAAAGTTTAAAGACTTAAAAAAGAAAAAGATTATTGGTGTAAGTGTTTTGTCAAGCTGGATGCTGGTTCTCCTTTTGTTTTGCCACTTATGTTGAAAGGTATTCATAAACAAAGAGCTTTTATCTTGGCAAATACTGTAAATCAATATGTTCTGTGTGGATCATTATTACTAAATGCTACCTTACTCTGTCTCTTTCTTTATCCTCCCCTCTTGCAAGCCTTTCTCACCCTGAGCTCTTCATACGACAGCTTGCTCAGGACCCTTTGGCGTCACTTTTTTAAGCCAGATGTTCCTCTCTAGCCTCTGTTAGCCAAACCTCAGCGATAAGGGATTCTTGTAGCAATGGCTACACTTGATTTAGTAAAAAAGGAAAAAAATTCCCAAGAGGTGCAATGAGCTTGAGTAGAGTTGTGTTGAAAGAAGCAATGTTTCACAAAAAAAGTGCTAGTGGCAGGACAGCTTGGAGTGTTGCAAATCTTCAGTGAACTTACCTATTGCTTTAAATGTGACGCCTTTAAGGTCCTGACCAAGCCACAGTTTATAACTAGTTGAGAGTGAGAACATGTTGCCTTTTTTCTGTTTTATTCAAATTACTGCCAAAACTAAGATTGCATAAAACTCTGCCTGAAGTACGTATTTAAGTGCGTATGCGTTTATTTTTTATTATTTGTTTAAAATACGGTTTTTGACATTTTTAACTAAAGTAGGAGAGAACTGTTAGCTTAAATTCTTGAAAACTTGGGTAGACATTTTTTAAATCTTAAAAAGCAACATCACATATATAATAGAAAACAAAGTAATTAGACTCAGAACTAAAAACTGACTGTTGGTTCGGCAATCAAATGCAGCTCTTTAGTATTAAGACTTGTGTCACCCACCACTCCTCCCTCCTCCTGGTGGACTTTTTGCTCTGAGTTTGTGCTTCTGTCATTATTAAGGGTCCATTACTGTTACGGGCCTGGCTTTTGTAAAACTTATTGTCATTTTTAGGAGTCATTTAGGCTTTCTGAGCTTCAGTCTCTTTGACTGAGGGGATTTGGGAACCTCATGAAAGTGTATTTCTCTCCAAAAAAGTAAACTTGAGACTCACCTGACAAAAAGGAACCACTTATTGTGTCTTTTCTTGGTTTGCAAGGTTTCCTGTGCTGCTCTGTGAGGATTTAAGGCTCAAAGTTTAAGGTTCAGTGAATATGGTTCTGTTCTGTGTCTGCTTTAACTCCTGTTGGCAGAAAACTGTTATATTATATCATACATAGTCTTTTTTTAAGATCATATAGCAAAAATCTTCCTTTACTTACAGTCCCCTTTGTGTCATTGTTCCAAACTGCATTTTTCCTTTCCCCAATATTTCTTTCTTTTTGTTCTCCCTTTTTTTCTCACTCTTGTTCTCTGTTTGCTGAAGCAGGAAAACTTTGTCTCCACTGCAAAAGAAAGAAATGGCATAAATCAGAATTAAGTTTTCCCATGTGTCAGAAATGAAATCCATCCTTATACGCAAAAACACTCATGCATGTGAATGTGCACTCAGCTTTGCAAAAGCAAAAGCTCAGAAAAATTTATGTAATATGTACTTTTTTAGATACGATCGGACAGGAATCTGAAATGTAAACACTCTAGTTTACTTAAAGGGGGCAAGTTTGTTTGAATTGGTGTTCTTAGGGCCCCAAATTGTACTTTTAGATATTAATCCAAATCTGTTAGATCTACTGTTAAATATATATAAAAACATGCCTTTATAGAGAGAAGCTACTTTTATAAAAAAAATTTGCAAGTGTATTACTGTCTGCAGACATCACATGATGAGCACAAACTAACATTTTTCCTCCTTCTCTGTGTCTGTGTCTCATGTCCTGCTGCGTCTTTCCTACTACTTGTCTCCTAAAATTTCATGGAATCAGCCTACTGACTGAAAATTCAAACAAAAACTTTAATCCAAGGCCTTTTTTTTATTCACATGAGAGACAAAATAAACACTCCTAACCACTTAAGGATTTTGTGAAGAAGGCACAATTAAGAGCTGCAGTTTGACACTGAAAAAAAGTCTGATGGAAAGTGTTAGTATGCGAGCATGAATTTGTCTTCCACTCTGACATGAGGCCTAACTCGTGCTGGGATTTTACATTCTACAGTGAATAAATGTTTACTTTTCAGTTGAAATGTTTCTTATTTAAAGATCAGAACATTATCCAACCTCAAGAGAGTTTGTTTGAAATTAGTCTTTTATTAAAGTGAGACTAAATTCATTCATGGTGGTATGTGTGTGCTTGGTGGGGGGGGGGGGGGGTTTTTATTGTGTCAAAGGTTTATTGTTTTTTTTTAAGATAATAAAATATGTTTCCCCCTCCCTTTTTGAAGGTGAATAGCTAGCTTGTTTGTCTAAGGTAAAGCTAATTAACAGTGCACCAGCTGACGAACCTCTCAACCTCGTCACTGTTGGTACCAGTGGGTTTGGGTTAAAACACAC